>LPNX010283475.1:151069-356809 GCA_001517045.1 Pseudotsuga menziesii | reverse complement strand
TTCAACCTTCTTAACCATCAAATACATCAAGATAAACTCTTAAACCTGATGTATTTAATTATTATACATCATTAGAAACCAACCTCGAGAGATTTGGTTTAGAAAAAGTCAAATCTGGGCAAAAACACTAGCTTGCTGCCCTGTAACAGGTTTGCTCAAGAATTTCTGACACGTGATCTTTCGGGGCAATTTTGGCTGACTTCCCGAGCTCTAAAACCAAATCTGAAAGCACCAGTGGATAGCTTATGATCTGTAGATGTCAATCGACTATTAGAACATGCAAAACGGACATTCCACGGCTGAGAAAATTGATTTTTCCCAAAGGCAGTTTTTTCTGGAAATTCTACAGGTTTCGGCAGTTAAGCCTTCTGTCTGTTTCGTGCTTTAGCTACCGAAAACGACCTGTTTCGGCAGTTAACTAACTTTTCACAAACAAGCTTAGCTGCCGAAAGCTGAAATTTTGCATTTTGAAGACTAAGACTTAGATGAATGAAAATTTCAACTATGCACACCAAAATTAGACCTCTTAATGAACTCCAAAAAATTTCTTTTAAAATTTTTTGACCCATTCTATCATCCAAATGACGGTGGTCAATTTGGGAGATAACAATAAACATGTTAGTCTCAATGTTACAAGGAATGTCAATGATGAACCTCGATAATTGTCTTCAACTCCATAAATCATCCAAGCATATTTATTTTGCAAGCCCTTAGCCAATTAAAACCAATGATGTAGAGGTCCCCGTTCAGGTCCCTAACTGTTTTGTGTGACAAATAAAAATCCATGAAGGGCCTTCTTAATAAGTATATCCCACCAAAAGAATATAGAATATCATTATTCATTGTTAACATAAACAAATATACACTATGTTGCCATATACAGATGGAAACATCAATGATACAGCAGTAAAACATTGAGGATCTTCTCCCGATATCCAAAGCAGCTATGTATGAAGTCATATTCTATGAATATCTGCACTCCTTGAAAATAAAAAAATCCAATTCAGTTTTTCTTGAACCACTGCATCATCTCATCGTAGTGGCATGTCTTGAGCAGTTTACAAATGATGATATCTCAGTGCTTGTTACAAGCAGAACTTTAGCAGCACAAATAGTTGGCATCTTCAGCAGTTCTTGATGATAGATTCTCACCGAGTCCAGTAGGTGGAGGAACACCCCTAGTGAGTGGAAGAAGTGGAACTAGAGGAGCAAAGCTATGTGTTACACACTGTCTCACAGTGGGATCACTGTCACTCATACATCCCAGAAGAGGAACAACAAGCATGCCTGCACCTTGCCTCGCCTGAATAGATAATGAATCCCTGAACATAGGGATAGCCTTTTCCATTACTGCTGCCATAACATGCACTGTTAATGTTTTTGCCATACTTGTAATGCATCTTGAGGCTGCCAATCTGACAGCAACATGGCAATGGCGTACACAAGCAAAGATTCCAGGAAGCAATGTAAGCAATTTCAATTGTAAAGGCTGTACAAGCAGAGGCACAATGGAACGCACGACCTGTAATAACATAAGCAGATTCGTCAAAAACATACATAAAACAAATCGTGGTTACAAGATAAAAACATATAAGCATACCAAGGATTTCAGCATTGCAATAGAAAATGTAAGAAGCTCCTCTAGATAATAATGTTGTCATTTCTCCATGATTCGCTCTGCAAAAATGTAACATTCGTTCTGCAAAACAAATGATGTAACAATGAGAAATGGCAATGGAGTTTTTGTAAAACAAATGATGCAATTATGTGCATATGTCCGAAAAAAACATTAAAGGAGCATGTCACAAAGTGTTACAAGTGAAAAACATGAATAACAAATATAAAACTTTTGAAGATGGTGATAAAGAGATGTTATAATTAAGAAAGGAACATGTTAGATATCCCATAAGAACACAGTAAAAGCGAATAAGATCAAACTATAGAAAACTTAAAGAAAATAAAAAAGACAATACATATATAGTTGCACCAGGAATTACAGAGAAAATAAATTACAAGACCAAGGAAATATTATGTGTTGCACCTTCCTACATTAGATTCCAGAGAAAAATAAAGTTAACACTGTAGGCCAGCCAAATTTTCAGAATTGCAAGAAAATGCCACATTCTCTTGAATGAAGGGAAAAAAAACATAAAATATTGGCTATTCCATGTTGACTTTCAAACTAATTGTTTTGGACACCATAAAAACGACCAGAAATCAACTGCACATTATGCATTTCTGAGATCAGTCAACTGGGACTGTCAATATGGAAGCCTGTAAGGAACAAACTAGCTGAACCTGCAAAGTTGGAAACAAACAAGCTGAACCTGGAAAGTTATAAAGTTTCTCTATAATAAATTCTTTGTGAAAGGTTTAGTAAAATAACATAGAGTAAATGTCAAGTTTGTGAAAGGTTTAGTAAAATAACATGTGGTAAATGTCAAATCCTGTAGCAGTAAAGGAGCAGAATTAAAATGAGGGAAATAAAACATATGAAAGAAACATGTACCGATGTAATTATAGATGGAAAATATGTAATTTTTTTGAATTTTATGTTATATTTTTGTTAGTTGATTTTGCTTCCAAGTCTTATAAAAGGAAATTAAAAACTATATATTACAAAGAATCAACTAGTAAGTACCTTGAATAAAACTTTGAAATTTCATGAAGAATGGCATTTTTTTCATTTGGATGGTATATAGATCATCATGATGAAAACAAAAATTATGGAAATCCATAGAATTTTTCTTTTACCATAAAAGGAAATGCTCCCTCTACCAAAATTTACCATAAAGTCAAGGAAATGCTCCCTATAACAAATTTCACCATAAAGTCAACCTTCCCTTTGATTCTTTGGTGTATGTGGTAGACATTGTTTCAGCTTTAAGGCTTTTGTTTGCATCTTGACCCTCTCTAGTTCCCCAATACCAATAAATAACTATACACTTTCATTTTTAAATAAAGGTTTAGCACCTGTCTTCACCACAAGCAACTGGATTCTAGTTCATCTCACTAAGCCAGTGAAATGTCTTCAACAAAGAAATGCCCCTACATTGCCCCTACATTGTTGGACCACTGGGAAAGTTGTTCAACAGAGAGCATTCAAAGATCTCTAATGCAACAATTTCAAAAAATGTTCTCCATTTTAAAGAGGTGAGAACATTGAATACCAAGTCTTTTCAGCCATGTCATGGTGTAGACTTTCCATCATCATGAGCGCCAAGTGGAGTGTTTCCATTTCTCCATCGTTTTCCATATATAACTTCTTTAGACATGTTAGGCTGCCCAAAAACATTAATGGAAGCCACTTTTTTTTGCATCTCCTCTTTCTCCAACTGCTGTTTTTATAAATTTGGAACCACTGCAAATACATAAGGGTGAGATGATGAGAGGTATACATTGCAAATATTCCCCGAAGTTAAGGTTAAAATACATGAGGGATATCAAATTATCAAAAACCACAAAGGATAATTATCTGATGCCGGACCTATCAAAAGCTAGGATTTGGAAGATTACCAGATTTGTAAGAGGCACAAATAGCTTTTCCTGGGCAGACCTCTTAGCCTCAGGCTAAAAGGTCCAAGTAAATGTTTCCAGTCTTGAATGGGCTGTAGCTTGGAGGATAATCATCTTGTAGCTGTTCTTCCTTGCAAACACAACCTTTTTATCAGTTTCATTGTCAACGAAGGCAGCAGCTACCTAGAGGAAATACAATTGCAGATCAATGTTGTAGTTGCCAAGTGCAGCTTACCTCTAAAGAAAACAGAGAGATTAAAATGATTAGCGGTCATTATTGTGTGCATCCGGCAGCTTCCAGACTTCCATTTCCCACTGTTCTCTTTCACTGACACAGCACCATCAAAGTTTATGTTTACTCAATCAAATGATGAAGGAAGAAGACATGCTTACTTCTAGTAAGAATGTAAAAATTACAGCTCAAGAGCAAACTTCAAGGCCAGAAGACTACCACAACAGGCAGCTATTGGGTATCGCTCTCTTAATATCACTAAATTCCCTGTAACTGATTTTTCATGAAGGTTTTTTAACATTCAAAATTTTGTATAGATTTAAACAGGTCATGTTTATGTGCACAGACTTCAACCCTTTCTCTCAGATTCACTGCTTATTACATCCATACGTTTGTACACCAATGAATTCTCATTTTGTTTCCACCACTTGGGAGCTATGGAACATTACACGCAATTTAATATGCAGAGAAAGTTCCCAGTCTTTTAATATTGGCTTCCAGCATAAACAACATATGCATTATCCCCGTAATATGTTATCCAAATTATATTCCAACATAAAAAACATTCACCAAAATTTTACAATTTGAGGTAAACATTCCCCATGAGGACAATTTACTAAAACTAGCACAGTGTCACAAAAAATTACAACACTATGAGACATGTACATTCTCATAGATAGTAAATATGATGTATTATTTGTACATATTGTTTTTTTGTGTAATGAATGAAGCTTTAAACAAAAAAGAAAATAGTAGAACCACATATTTAAACACCCCTTGTGACTGATTCAAAAATACATAACGTAATTGTTATCCTCCTCCCACAAGGAATAAGCCATTATGCTCTGAATTTGGTAGCACTAAATGATAGTTTGAGCATGCAGTAAACCCGCCAGCTCTTATAGGTATTGTAGGGCCATGACTTGAGAATTTGTTGAGAAAACTATTTGCCTCTTGGAAATCAGCTTTAACAAGCATCCTAGCACATCTCTGCAACATACAAAACTTGAGATTTAGCATGCCAATCAATCATATTCATCTTGAGAAGTAACTGAAATGAAAGCTAAAACAAAATATTAAATAAACCTGAAATGAAAGCAAACACCCATGAGGTAGTAACACATCCCACTTTGCACAGGCAGTAACACAACCCACAAAATGCATCCCTAGGTCGATGAGAAGCTTCATTTTTCAAATCTGGGCAACGTTATGATCATTTATTGGCAAGTTGGGTATAAAAAACAATAGCAGGGGTCAATGTTTTGAGCTGTTACCTGTTTCACCTCTTGGACCATTGTTATGGTGTTCCCCTCCATTAAATAGTAGAAGACGATGCTTCCCCCCCTGTCCTGCAATCGGCTGCCATATAGATAGTCAACACAATAACAACACATGATCAACATCCAATTAAATAGTCAACACAACAACAACACATGATCAACATCCAATTACGTAAAAAAAATAAATTGTTAGGGAAACTAGGGAAACATATATAGAGATTATGTCACGGAGTATTAACAAGGGTACCTAAAAAGATAGGCAAACAATAATCATTTTGCATCCGTCCAAGTCCTTGGATTGAATGATCCATAGGAGTAGACTGTTGTACCTCTGAAAACATTCATACACCACAAGTTGAAAAAAAGGCAAACACTTGACATAAGAAGAAAAAAAGTAATGTGCAAACACTTAATATAAGAAGACAAACCTTCCAAGATTCTTCTAGGGTGTTCTTGTGTATCATTTGGCATGTTGAACTTCTGAAACAACGCATTTATCAAAAAAAGCAAACCAAATAAAGAGCTGACATTCGTATATTGTCCAAGGAAACTTTACCAAAGTGTGCTTCTCAGAATGATGAGCTAGTCCAGGTTAGGTGGTTTCATGCCTCATTATGAAATTTCATTGTGTTTTTTTCCATCTATTGAGTGTGTTATTTTGATGCTTCTGAGTAGTATGATGTGCTTAATTTTTGAACATTTTTAAAGATTGCTGGAGAAGCCAATTTTGCCAGAGATGCTCTTGTACAAATTGCTTCTAGGCTCCAGGCTAAGATTTTTCAAGATGGAGATGGTGCTGGGAAAGGTGGTGGTGGTGCTCCCACTTCTAAATCCAGCCTTACCAAGTCTGATGGGGCTCCAATTTCATCTCATTATTCAACAAGACAAGATATGTTGTCTCCTGGAAGAAGATATGTTGTCTTGCCATTTTTATGCTATTATACGAGCTTAAAAACTAATCAATAGTATAATTCTAGCAAAACATTTGAGGATTCACAGCAACTGCTCCAAATAGAGAACATATCGGCAGAGCTTCTACCAAACCCAAACCAAATGTGAATTAATAGAAACTGCTCCAAACGAAAAAAGCAGATTTTGTGACTGCCCCAAACCAAAAAAGGATTCACATTCATCTCCATACACAGAAAGAGTAAATCAGTAATGAGTAAATAGGTAATAAGTATTCTGTTTTCTTAGACTTGAACAGCAGGTCTTGTGTCACAATTTGAAATATAAAGCTACAACTTATACCATCTTCACAAAGACTTTTCAGTGCAGTGGGTCATCTCGATGCTTTGTTGTTGAATTCCCCTTAAGAACTGTTGGTGCGTTATCGCCACAATGAATGCTTTGTGCATCATTGAAACACAAAAACTTACATATATGATAGAGGTATAGGCTATAGCATAATTTTTTCCACACATGCAAAAGTAAGTCTAAGGTTTATCAACAAAAAGATTTGCATGGGGCAGACAGTTGCAACGGCTAAATATAGAGATCTAACCTGTTGATGCACAGCTACACTAGAACATGAATGAAGAATAGGTAAAAGGGATACGTTTCAACCCCAAGTCATGCCAAATCAAGATTACACCGTCACGAGAATTCATACTAACCATGTTTGAATAATGAAACAGAAAACCTACCTAACCCTACCTAACCCCGGCCTTCGTTACCATAAGTGAGAAACAGGAAATGGAAGTTTGGAGCACGTAACAAGGATTGATGGTTTGGGGGGGTAAGAAACATGAATCCACCTCCCATCACAGTGAATATTATGAATGGAAATGCAAATAGGAAAGGGAAAGAGGCCAAAATGTGAGAAGGGGATTTCCTGGTCTGGTTTCTGGCAAAATATATCTCATCCCAACACATTTGTTGTTTCAGATGTTGAACAAGCCAAGACAACAAGGATTTCTTAACAAACTGCAAGGATCAAGCCGTAATTATTTGTGATGCCTTTACTACAAATGAAATGTGGTTGTAACATCCCGCATTAGTGGGGTGGTGCTAAAAGCCTCGTGGAAGCCCTCAATACTACCTTATTCGCCATCCAACATCTCAATCATGAAGTTGTCTTCTACTAGGGGAAACTAACACTCAATATAGCATAAATCCCCAAAAAGGGAAAAATAAATTATATACAATCAATGCTCCACAAGAGCATTTAAGCATTAATTTATAATTGAAAACTGGTTTTTGAAAATCACAATGCATATACTTAAGAGAATGACTGATGCCTTGTTTGCATATTTTAAAATAGACCCAAGATTTTCAGTGCACTACCAAAAAAATTGCCCGTCCTCATCTAATGTGATAGCTTGCTTCTTTATTTACAAGTTTCTTTAATCATGAAACTGAAAGTTGAGAGAACTAGACAGAGCCATCCAGAGGTTATGATTTCACCAGAGCTAGCAATTTCTTAATGCATTTAAACACTTTACAGTTACTTCATGCTTAAGGTCTTTATGTGTTACAAGACAAAATAAAAATGTGGACAAATTGAATCACATATAAACAAGGCAACTTTATGTGATTACAATGCTCTCTTGACATATATATAGACATTCCAGGCACAATTCTTAAGAGTCTGCTTCACCCATATCTTTATGAGACATGATCTAGAAAACGAAAAAAGGAGTCCTATCTTGATTGTTAACTATGGCATCCAGAGGCAAACAAACAAAGCTCCCCTTCATGGGTCTTGGATATCTGCCAGAAGATTGCCTTTCCAGTTATACTGCCATTGTTTAATTAACCTCATTTCTTTTCATGAGGATGTATTTGTCTAAATTCAAAAGAAATCTACTATTTACATCCTACTTCATTGTTTCGATTGTTTGTTCTCACATTTCACTGCCTTCACAATAATTCCTGCAAGAAAAAAAATTACAATTATCTGGTTTGTTTCTCTGAATTTTCTCAGGTACACCCTTTTTCATGGAATTCCAACTAGCTATTACAAGTAATATGAACATTTGCATAAAGTAATTACCAGGTCTTTTGTTTTTGCTACAGCTTGTAAGCTTGTGGCAGCATTGTTTAGAAAATTTTTAATATCATGAGCAAAAACCAAGAAAGTTGTTTAAAAAAGTTTGCAAAAACAGAAACAAGAAAATGTTATAGAAAGTTAAATTTTACATAACTTCACAATAAAACCTTCATAACCTGGATAAACAATTAAAAGTATCCCCCAAAACGTGAGAAGGGGATTTCCTGGTCTGGTTTCTGGCAAAATAGATCTCATCCCTTAGCCAATAAAATCCCGCTTCACAAAATTCAATATAAGTCAACATAGAATGAAATATATATTTCAAATAAAAACAAGTTGACCAGTAGAAATTGACCCAACCTGAGACAAGGTTTCTTTGTGCACCATCTAATTTTGGGGCTATGAAATCTGGTCCATCAACACTAGCAGCGCAGTGATAATGAATAAAAAAATGTTTATATTCATGACTTTAGATCACAAAGCTGCAGATACCTCAATCTAAACCTTGAAAATAAACCAATACCAACATCCCCTTTTATTAGAATGCTACAACAGCCACGATGTACGATGCCTGGTGCTAGTCTATCATCCCTATGCTGAAGCCTCAGCCCAAAACTGAAGATCTGTTGAGCATCACCGTGGAAAGCCTATTGCCCATGCTTTGGAAGTAATTATTTAGTTGGACCAGCTTTTCTCAAGGAAATTTTGTAACCAGTTTTCGAGTTTATGAACCAAGTATTGTAAGGCCCAGATTCTGCATGGAAGTATGGGAGGTTTTAAGACTGAAAATGTTCAAGAATTTTGCAATTGTCAGACTTTATGGCCAATTCGTTTTCCTTAGGATTATTGGAGCCCGTTCCCAGACCATAAATTATTTTGGATTATTGTATCATTTTTTTATGAATTTTGTAGTTAATCAGTATAATGGCATTAGTAGTGAAGGAACTTTTCTCACTCGCAAATAAATATCAGAGATGAAAACAAGTATTATTAGTTATTACTGATAGTTATTATTAGTTATTAGTTAAATGGAATGCTGCCTAACATTGTCTAGCTCTTCTTTGAACACAATATGCAGAGAAAAGTGAAAATACCGGTATCCTGATCGGGGCTGAAGGAGATTGCGGCAATTGCTGCTGAAACCTCTCAGGATTCTCCTGCCCGAACTGGTGTGGTCGAGGAGTGAGATACTGAAACCTCTCTGGATTCTCCTGCCCTAACTGGTGTGGTCAAGAAATGGTGTGGTCGAGGTTCGCACGTATGTTGTTCATGCAATATACTCATCTAGAAATAGCAAGATAGCATGTTGGTCCAATGATTTTAAAAAAAATTGCAGGGTGGACAAGAAATTCATATTCAGTTAAAATATCAATAATGAGCCCTACAACTGCACGAAGTTAACTGTCATGACTCATGACACGGATTTGACAATTGACCACTGGTTCTTAACCTTGTTCAGCCTAGACTATTCCTTCTACACAATCAGACTAAACCTTAAGTATTTAATGCACAGTGACTATGTTAGATTTACCGCGATGCATGTATCATTCAGTGGATTGAAAGAAGACATGGTAAAAAATAACAGCTATAACTTTCCAGCTTGAGTAATTTACATAGAATGGGACCTCAGAATAGATTTTTTTTATATTCAAGGGATAAACATCCTCATAACTCGCACAACATTCTAGCAGCAGAAAGCTTTCCATGTTTCATCCTCCTACTGTGCATAAATGGAATTATGCTTTATCATAATTCCCTCTGCAATCAAACATATGGAAGAAAGCCTGATGAATAAGGGAAAGACAAAAGCAAGATGATTCAAATTGTATACTCCCATTAAAACAATGGCTGCATACTAAGTCGATAATATTTGTAAATTACTAATTTTAAATGACCACAAAATAGAATGTCCTAGGTGGGAACCATGACATGGTATTCCTCTTGCTTGCTAAATAACTTGACAGCCACCATAGTTGCAGGAACAGCCAGCACAGCACACAAGGAGACTCCCAGAATGGATTCCATAAAGCACAATGCTCTTCTCCAACATGTACAAAATGTTTTTGTCTCTTGCCATCTGCAAGAATCAGTTGAACCTTCAAACGAATCGAGATTAGCTGGTAAGCAATTTTCTTTCTTATCGTCTGTCCTATAAGCTTCTTTGTCTGAGTCAGTCAGGCCAGTGCTCTGGTAATCTTCCTCGTTATCTAACCTCTCCTCAAAGACAGTGCTTGAAGCAGGTGACAAAGAATCAGTTCTATGCACACTTTCTGACCATTCAGAACTGTTCTGCAGATCTCCCTCTTCTGAATTGCTTCTAACTGAATACCCATCAGCTACGCTATACAGACTGTCAAGCATTGTCATTCCTTTTTTTGCAGCGATCATATGTCGATTGTCTCCACCCGTGGATTCATTGACAGCGCCATTGGCATCTGGACTTAAGTTCATATTCCAGTCAATTGCATTCAAATTAGCATGGTTAGCTTCTGCAGAATCTGCAAGTTCTCCTCTGGATTGCAATTTTCTACATGTGTTTTTGGAGGAGGATTGCTGTTCCAGAGACCTAACAAATGTCCTTGGTGTGTTGAATACACTCATATTATCAATTGTAATATATGATCCTGGATTCTGAGGAAGAGAACAAACAGTAAAGCACCTGAGCATTTGCAATCAAAAGAGATAATGTTGATATAATAAAATGTACCAACTTTGCTTAAGCTTCCTCATCAAGCACAAGATGCATCAAACGAGACAAAACAGGAAAACTAAGAAGGATACATCCCATGCTCTTTATGCGTACCTTAGGGCCAACTGCTTCTTCCACAGCTGAAGGGCAATGTGAGTGAGCGTAGTTACTGCAGAGGGAAAAGCATGGATCATTTTCATCCTCTTTATAGGAACGTCTCCTTTCAAAGCAGTCCTCATCATAAAACGATGCATCTCCATTTTCCCCATGTCTGTCAACCATATGTATCCTGGTCCTTGTTTGCCTATTACCATGTTCACAAGAGTATTTTCTTTCTGATGCTCCATCACTTTCATACTCTGCAACAACTTCTGTATCACTCCCAGAAATGATGCCATTTTCCAGTGAAATGCTTCTATTCCCTTCCTCGTCAAATAAATGTGATTCTGGCACCAAATATCTCCTGAAATCGCCATCTTTTCCAGTGTGAGTTAAGAAACGACGAGGTGTATGCTCTGTTGCCATGTTTTTTCCAGCATTGGGTTTGGTTGACTCTGACCTATCAGACAATGGTGAGAAGGATGAATTCTTCATTTTCACAGAGAAGGCATCCTTATCTATAGAATCTGAATAATAACCTCGGCTCAAATCAAAGTTAGAGAACCTTTTAGCCCTTGTACCAGAACCTGTTATAGAAGGAATTTGGTATTTGGTATTCAAAGATTGCATGGAAGAGACAGGGGAATGTGTGTAAGGACCAGTTCGCATGTCTGGGGAAAAGTCGTTGAATCCACAAAAGCTTCCCCTGCTAGATGTGTTGCCTTCACAGGGAGCTTCCTCATCACCATAAGAGCCATCATAATTTAGCTCTATACCCATCTCAGAAGCTAAATCCTTCGCCAGTTGTATAGTTTCAGAAACTGTATTTCTTACAGAAGGTGTTCTATCAGACCTACATCTCTCCAGATACATAACAGTATTCGGAACTTCTGAAGCTAAAATGTCCATCTCCACAGATTTCAACAAACCATTGATCATCAATACAGCATGCAAACGTTGCTGAGAGTTCCCAGTGACTACTCCAGTCTCAAGGATTTTGGCTGCTGCCTTTAGCAGCGACCTCCCATAAGCTTCAAGAATGGGGCTGTTAGACTTGACTAGAGAACAAACCAGCTTCATATGGCTATTTGTTTGGGTACCTTTCTCCTCCAATGCCCCTGTAACTCTCAAGCAAATCTCATTGACAATATCATCTGGTGCATATTTCCATGCCTCTGTTTCCACTAAAGCTTGCAAACACAATGCTGCTCCTTCTGCCAGTGACTGTACAGTTCCTAACAGGACATCAAGCAGGGGATTGGCTAAATCTCGAATGACTCCTTCTCTTTGCCCTTGAAATGAGCTAGGATTTATTGTATATCTTGCCATTGCTGAAACCGCCTTGGCACAGGCCTGTTGCAGGGCCAATGAAGGTGCATTTGATGACAAAGCCTTCAACACGTCACCCATCATCTTAGTTATCTCGGGAATTATGCTTTTACCATGTTCTCGTGCAATCACTTCATACAAATAAATCAAATACTGTCTAGGAAGGTGCCCACCTTGAAGCTCCGACAGCTGGGCTATACACTGTGGTATCACCTTACTGTCTAACTGCTGGACATAATTTCTCAGAGAATTTATAGATCGTCTTCTGCTGTCCGGATCCTTGTCTAGATCTGCAAACACTTGCTTCAAATGGGTACCCACGAATCTTTCCATAGCCTTCTGTCTTCAAAGATCAAGCCCAAAGTTTCTACAATTTGGCAGAGTTCACACTCTGACCTAATCTGGCGAATCTCTTTCACAGATTAGTCCCAGAATGTTCCAAGAAAATCACAACGAATGCAATCCTGTCAAACACAGCGTGCAATACATGAGAATCCGCAGAAGAGAATGGAGACTAAAAAACTTAAACCTTCTCCCAACCCAAACCCTTCTGTCGACAAGATAAAACCCTTCCACCCCTCGTGATATCTTGGTCAAATATAATTGATGCGCACCTAACTCACCTGTATAATTGTAAATAAAAAAACTGTTGTAAACCTGGCTCTATTGAACCAACCTCGCGGACAACACCTCTATTGAACCAACCTCGCTTAAAGCTCTATTGGTTATAGCTCGGGTCGAAATATACAAGGAGCAGGCGCGGGAAGATCCTATTATTATTTTATCCTGGTCCACCCTATACCCTTTTATAGCAAGAGCTTAAAGCACCAGAAAAAACTACTCAAGGAATCTAAACGCTCGGAAGATGAGCAGCCAGTGATTAGCACAATAAAAACCCACAGTAAGTTTGCATTCACATATTATTCAGAACATGGGCACGCCTTTTCCCGGAATGGGTTTCCACATCATTGCCTGTAACGGTCAAATTCTCTGAGACTGGGACAAACCCAGCTAGAAATTACTGAAGTTTGTCTGTCAGTCCACGCCGGTGAATCCCAATAAAGAACCCAATGCCCGCATGCACCAGAAAAATAAATGAACACCTGCACGCCTATGAAAATAACAACCCATTTCCAGAACACTGAAATGTTCAATGAGAAATACATAAAACAATGAATCCAATGCAGCCTTGGCTCATTATATAGCCTTTAACTACTGCCAAACAACAAAATAGAAGGCATTCAATAACTGCGAAAGGGAAAATTATGTACTGACCTGAACAAGGCAAAACTTATTTCTCCGCTTCACGTCAGATCCAGCAAATGGGGGAGAAGCGAATCAGTAAATGGAGCACCTGAGGCTGGAATTCAGGCTTTCTGTTGAGCTGAATGCAATTTTTGGACTGGCCAGCAAAAGTTGTTGAAATGTCGAAGCACGATGCAATGAAGAATTTATCGTTCTGAATTTTGGTATTTGGCGTGTTTCTGTCCGAAAACCATTCCGATAATGATCATTGCAGTTTGAAATTTTTTTGGCTCCAAATCCGGACGGCTACTTTCTAATTTTACCGTTTGAGTTTTCAAACTAACTCAACTTTCGCTTTTGTGGTTGCATGGAGTGGGAGTGGGAGCGGGCTTCGGTGGAACTGAGTGCTTAGAGCAGCCCCTTAAAAGTCATTTTAATTTTATATATATATATATATTTATATTTATATTTATATTTGTGGTGGATAAGACCATCATTTTTTTTTTAAATCTTATGTTTTTTATTTTCCAAAATTAGAATGTAATTGTGTTTTAATTTTTATTTTAATGGTAAAAATCAACATTTTATGGTTTAGATGGTAGAATTTTTAGACTATGTGAATGTTTAAAGGGTTAATGTTTACTTTATTTGTTATAAAAATATTTCTAAGAAAAAAATTATGAAAAATGTGTTTAATATTTACAAACATGCAAGTAAAAATTATGAAAAATGTGTTTGATATTTACAAACATGGAAGCAACAAGTAGAAAGAGGTATACAACGAAGGGCTTACGTCAGGTATACAACGAAGGGCTTACATCTTTAGGTGGGATGGTTTGGTCAGCTTTCTTCATTCATGAGTTCAAACCAAATGTAGTGTTTGTGGCAGTGTTAAAGGCCTATTATCTTGGCTCAAGAGGTTCTTGGTTTCTAAGAAGCATACAACTTTGCTAGTGAGCATGTTGTTGTGCTATTCTCGAATATGCCAGCTCAAGATTAGTCCAAACACCTAGTGGCCTAGTGGATATCTCTCTCATCAATTGGGAAAAAAATGTGTATCTATGTGCACATGCGCATATGCAATGGAATCATACCTCATCATGCCACGGAATAAAAATGGACAAAGAGCTAACCTCATGCTAAAAAACAAACACACACCTAGTTTCCAGTGAATGAATTGGACTAAAATCCTAAAGCACTGCTAGACACCAATGAAGGAGGACTAAACTAAAAAGTGGCAATCTCCAAATAGGGAAGCATGACAATGAACCCTTCCCTCAAGTAAAATTAAACTCTAATCCTATAAATACTTCCAAACAACTCTTAACAAATTGACACTCACAAAAAATGTCTTTCACCATCCCTTGGTGATGATAGATGGGACATAGGTTGTTAAAGAGCTCACTCTTGGCCAATCATGCCATGGAAGGAATTGCAAAAAAATCTCCAGTATAAGAAAGCTTAACTAACCAAACAATATGAACTTTGCTCGCCCATCTATCATTTGGATTAGTTGACACCCATCGTGCACCCATCTCACATTCAAAACCGGAGATAAATTATATCTATGGTGCAAACTCAAATACAAACATTGAGAGTCATACTATTGAACAGGGAAGCCAAATCTACATCCCTAATCCCTCCAAAAAGATCCTAGAATCCCTATATTCATTTTGAACATATCATTCTATGGGATAAGTTTTCTCAACTCCATAACTATAAGACAATCAAGGGCAATAAGCACATACTCCTAACCAGAGCAACAACAATCATTTCTAAGAGCATGTGGTTGCATCCCACAATCTCCCTAGAAGAATATGTCCTCCCTACTCAATCTGAGCATCTAAAAGTGAGGCATCTCTGCATTACATGTGTCCTAGAACCTCTAGTGCTAAATAGGGTGTTATGTTAAAACCCGACCTAGATTGTTATCTATTACTCATTATGACAAGTATATATGTTTTGTACTCAAAGCATTAACCACTATATTGCTATTTCCACTTTTATGTTACATAACTAACCTATAGATTTGCAAAAAAGTGGCTCATTTTGCATGCTTATGGGACAACCTATATTGAGAATTTACAAATTTCAAAGCTTGATTATTTGTCAAGAAAATGAACTCCTTGTACAAAAGTTAGTGTTCCATTGTTTCAATGTGTATCTTAGTACTAAAATTGTTGCAGGGTTTTTCAGAATTCCAATGTTTGGTAAAATGTTGAAAGTTCAGTTTTTATCCCATGAGGAGCTAAAGTTGAAAAGTGACATAGGGATATAACGCTTAAACATTAAGTGGGGCAGAAAGAATGGGACCACAAGCCAAAATCCGAGCGCTAAAGAGGAACGAGCAGAACATCGTTGATCTCGAATCAAATCAATGGTCAAGTGTAATAGTGTGCTACAAAATGCTAGAGAGATAAAAGAAGCATCGAGCTCATTGAAAAAAGGTGATCACCAGATCAACTACTCACATTGATAACGAGCTGGAAAAAGCACCCATGTTATTTTTCCCTAAGAAGGAGTTTCCCTTTTTGTCGCTAAGGACACATGGTGAATTGTGATCGCAAGCTCCTTGCAAAATACTTTCGCAATACTATTGATCTCATGGGGAGTTACCACCCATGAAAACCATCCCGATTTCTGCCTATTAGTACCAATTCCACCTTGCATTGGTATTTTTTTTTTTTTAAAGGCAATAAGGTCAGATGTTTTCGACTGTTTTTGTGTTTTCCTGACTTCACCATACCGACTACGATGTCTCAACAGTCAAAAGTCAGAGGGCCAAAGAGAAAGCATTTAATCTATTTTGTCAACTCCGACGTTCTAAAGTCGGAAGTCAAAATTCGGTAAGAGCCCAGTTTTATTTTTCAATGGAGGTGTCGATCCCGATGTCGGGAGGTCGAGAACGCAGAAGTTGACTAAGTCGAAGAGTGATTAAAAGCATGTTGAAAAGTCAAAAAGTGGTTTGTGTGCCCTTAGTTGGGGGTTTTTATCAAACTTCCCTATATGAGGCGTTATCAAATAAAATTTAACATGTGTCAAGTGTGGTTTTAGCATTGCGCGTCCCCAAGGAAAATTAACAGGTTGAGCAAGTTCACCAGGATTTGTGAAGGACCACCATTGATTTAACAAAAACTTGGTCGGATAGATAAACATGAGCTCCTTCCCGAAAAGAGCAAGAATTTTGTAGCCCTCTCTTTGTAGGCAATTATCGCCATTGTTAAGTGCACCCTACTCCCCAAAATAACACTCAAAGTTATCACGATGCAGTCATAGAGCTCCTATAAACCATCTGGCATGTAATAGCCGAAGAAAAGAGAAGCTAATGGAATAGAGGGTGCAGCAGGCAGACAAAGATGGTTAGAGCAGGGGACACCTGTCCCAATTGAGGTGGTATTTTTCAACCAATTAGAATCCATAATCGTCAAACAAAGAGCCTATAAAAATGACATTCTAGGACAAAGCAAAAGGAGGCAAAATTTCTATGGAGCCTAGAGGGTTGAGATAGCCATGGTCGACAGGCCATATTGTAATTCTTTTCAGTATTAGGGAAACCAACCATTGGATTGATGCTTCTAATTGTTGAACAAATGTATTACCTTTGTAGAGATTGAGATCACTGATTGGAGCAATCTGTCTTCTTCTTAGTATATTGTATTTTCTCTTGTATATCCATAGCCTTCCTTCTCTGAAGATCATTCATGAAATAAATATTTGAGCAACAATTTAGCAACTATTGAAAGTCTTTAATCATGAATATTTTGTTAAATGATGAGAATAGTGTTTTAGAGATTTCATGTTCGAATGACCTTTGGCCTATTTTCTAGATGTGTATTTATATTAGACGAGAATTTCAAGTTTGGTTGACTCTTTGTTTAGTTTTATGTGCATTGTGTTGACAAATTGCTTCATGAAGATTTTGCATCATGTTAGGAACTATTGAATTCTTTGTTTAAAATCTCACCACATTCATTCTTTCACTCGAACCTTTTTGAACCTTTCTAGGAGGCACTCCTCTTAGTCCTTTTGTTTCACTTCCTAACTTCATCTTCATTTAATTCGTGTTTCATTCGGTGAAATCCCTCTGCAACTGATATTATGTCTAATTATGTTTTTTTAAGCTTTTCTTTTTTACTACATGCCCAATGAAAAGGCCCTTGTGTTAAAGGTTTGCATATCTCAATTCCAGATCTGTTGTTGATTCCTTCCAACCACAATTCTTTTGTTCGTTTTTGTTAAATATGGCCCTTCTTTGTGATCATAGTATGGTCTAATAACCTTTGCCTATCAAAAGGCAGAAAGTGTTAGATTATTAAATTGATGAGGGATCCCCCTCTGACCTTAGTGCTAGCTAAAGGTCTAAAGTCTGGTTGAATGATCATGCTTGAGCTTGTGCCAAGCAACCTAGTACAACTTTGGGACTAGCATGAAAAATTGCGCCATTGCCGAGAATGTGGAGGTGAAATAAAATTAAAGTTTCCTTGGGCATAACGACAAAGGTTAAAGATCCAACTCTTGAAGGTGAAAGAGAGACATACATAGGTTTTTCAATTGTTCACCTTGGAGACTCCACATTCTTGTGATTCCACTGGGGATCCTACTCAGATTCAATGGAAAATCTAGTTGCAACAAGGTATTCCTCTTTAAAATTTTCAAATATAGCAGGATTTCCACATACTCTGCCTGATCCTAACGATTATGATGAAGTTCTTCCTATCCTTTATGGATATTATTCAGTCACGGTTGAAATGCATGTTTTTTTATTTCAAGATTTCACTGACAACATTTTAGTTATAGAACATGAAGATATACTCTTGAGGCTCTTTCATCATTGATGGCCCTAGGAAATTTGATCGAATTTTGGTTCTAATTGGAGAAGTTGGTCGCAGTGTGATCAAGGATGCGACGGAGTGGATATGGAAACAGTCGACTCTGACAATCGTGGCAGTTTTTGAGCAAATAATAAATTTATTCGATGAGTTAGTTAGAGGTGGGCCCGCTAAGGGGTAGCGGGAACAGGGAATGTAAACACGGATAATGGATCCTATATAATGTAATGGATTGGGATTTTTGGAGGTTAGCAGCAAGAAGATGTTAGTAGAAGTTGTTAGCTCTTAGCTCTAGCTCTAAGCAAGTATCCGTAAGCATTGAGATGTGAGATATCAGTTGTAAGTTCTTATCTCTTGCAGTTCTCGATTCTAGTGTTGTTCCCTGTTTGAAGAACCAGTTTGGTGAGTGTTGGTTCTGGTCGCAAGATAAGATAGGGTTGGTCAAAGCATTGTTGTGGTAGGTTTATTTACTGTAATATGAAATATGAATAAGAGTTGTGAGGGCAATGTATTGTTAATCCGCAAGTTGTGTGCACGAAGATAATGTAAAGGGGGCTATGAACAGATGTCTGCAGGATGTGTGCATGGAAAAAAGCGTTCTAGACACAACTCATGCCAATTGAAGAGCACTTTTGTGGTTTTCTCTCATATGGGTTTCCACGTTAAGTTATTTGTGTCAATGGTGTATGTTATTGTTGTGTTTTGTTGTGACTGATAATAATATGTTTCTTTTTGTATAAGTAAATGGAATGACAAATGCTTTAATGGGTTGTAGTATGTTGTTATCGTAGCTGGATGTCAATGGATTTGTATGTTGTTTAATTTGTCAGGTTTTTCAGTCTTCCTGTCGGTTCTTTGCATGGAAAGATCCCCTTTACCACTGCGGAAACCTGGTTCCTACAACCCCTATAGGTATCTCGTGTGAGACTGCACTTGTTTCATAGGTGTTGTCGACTACGCTATGCCCTGTTAGGCCGGTGCCTTGGGGTTTTGTTGGAGGAATTGAACCTAAGTCAGTAGAAGTAGAGACAAAAAATGGTTTCGTTTCTTAGGTTTGACAAGCGGTCGACGCGACTATGGTGGACACTTCAGAACATCTCAATTTTGAATTTTTGGAGCAAATTTGTTAAGATCAAGGAAGATGTTCAGTGATAGGCCGAGGAGGTGAATAAAATTTTCAAGCTAAGCTAAACACGATAGAGGTTTATATCTAAAGTCGCTCGGGGTGAGCCACATGTGATTGTTGGGAGCCTGTTGGCCCTAGGAAAGTTGATCAATTTTTGGTTCTAAGTGGAGAACCCAGTCATAGTATGTTCAGGGCTATGACAAAGCGAATATGGTAACAGTCAACTCTGACGATTGTGGCAGTTTTTGAGAATATAATAAATGTATTCGGTGAGTAATTTAGAGGTAGGACCACTAAGCGGTAGTGAGTGCGAGGAATGTCAATGCAGCCAATAGAGCCTATATGATGTAATGGGTTGGGATTTTTAGAGCTTAGTAGCAAGAATATGTTAGTAGAACTTGTTATCTCTTATCTCTAGCTCTAAGCAACTATCCCTAGGTAGTGAGATATGAGATCTCAGCTGTAAGTTCTTATATCTTGCGGGTTCTAGGTTCTAGTGTTGCTCCTTGTTTGAAGAATCGGTTTGGTGAGTGTTGATTCTAGTCACAAGATAATATAGGGTTGGTCGAAGTACTGTTGTGGTAGGTTTGTTTATTGTAATACGAAAGATTAATACGAGTCATGAGGGAAATGTATTGTTAATCCAGAATCTGTGTGCATGGAGATAATGTAAAGGGGCTATGAAGAGATGTATGGAGGCTGTATGCACATATATAGGAGTTCTAGACACTAGTCATTCCAAGCACTATGGACTTTGCTCGTCCATCTATCATTTGGATCAGTTGGAACCCATCTCACATTCAAAATAGGGGATAAATTATATTTATGGTGCAAACTCAAATACAAACATGGAGATTCATACTATTGAAGAGGGAAGCGAAATATACATCCCTAATCCCTCCAAAAAAATACTAGAATCCCTATATTCATTTTGAATGTATCATTCTATGGGATAATCCCTCTCAACTCCATAACTATAAGACAATCAATGGAAATAAACGTCGTACTCCTAATCCAAGCAACAACAATCCTTTCTAAGAGCATGTGGTTGCATCCCACAAATCTCCCTAGAAGAAGATGCCCTCCCTACTCAATCTGAGCATCTAAAAGTGAGGCATCTTTTCAATACATGTGTCCTAGAACCTCTAGTGCCAAATAGGGTGTTATGCTAAAACCCAACCTAGATTGTTACTTATTTCTCATTATGACAAGTATATATGTTCCCTACTCAAAGAATTAACCACTAGATTGGTATTTCCACTTTTATGTTACACAACTAACATATAGATTTGCAAAAAGGTGTTTCATTTGACATGCTTATGGGACAACCTATATTGAGAATTTATATATTTCAAAGCTTGCTTATTTGTCAACAAAGTGAAATCCCTATACAAAAGTTAGTGCTCCAATATTTCAATGTGTATGTTAGTACTGATATTGTTGTAGAGTTTTTTCATTATTCCAAAGTTTGGTAAAATGTTGAAAGTTCGGTTTTCATCCCACGAGGAGCTAAAGTTGAAACACAAGGATATAGCGCTTAAACGTTAAGTGGGAGAGAAATCATGGGACCATAGACCAAAATCCGAGACCTAAAGAGGAATGAGCGGAACACCTTTGATCTTGAATCAAATCAATGGTCAAGTGTAATAGCATGCTGAAAAATGCTAGATAGATAAAAGAAGCGTCGAGATCATTGAAAAAAGGTGATCACCAAATCAACGACTCACATTGATAATGCGTTGGAAAAAGAACCCATGTTATTTTTCCCTGAGAAGGAGTTATCCTTTTTGTTGCTAAGGACACATGGTGAATTGTGATCACAAAATCCTTGCAAAATATTTTTGCAATAATGTTGAGCTCATGGGGAGTTACCGCCCATGAAAACCACCCTGGTTTCTTCCTATTAGTACCAATTTCGCCCTACATTGGAAATTTAAAAAAAAAGGCAACAAGGTCAGATGTTTCCGACAATTTTTGTGTTTTCCCGACTTGACCATACTGACTCTGATGGCTCGACAGTTGAAATTTGGTAATAAGAGGGCCTAAGAGCAAGCATTTAGTCTATTTTGTCAACTCCAGCATTCTAAAGTTGGAAGTCGAAAGTCAGGTTTTCAAAAGTTGGCAAGGCCCCAATTTTATCTTTCAACGGAGGTGTCGATACTGATGTCGAGAGGTCGAGAAAGCAGAAGTCGACTAAGTCGAAGAGTGATTAAAAGCATGTTGAAAAGTCAAAAAGTGATTTGTGTGCCCTTAGTTGGTGATTTTATCAAACTTCCCTCTATGAGGCATTATCAAATCAAATTTAACACGTGTCAAGTGTGGTTTTAGCATTGCGCATCCACAAGGAAAATTAATGGGTTGAGCAAGCTCACCAGGCATTCTAAAGGACCATCGTTGATTTAATGGACTCTTGGTCAGCTAGATAAACATGAGCTCCTTCCCGACAAGAGCAAGGTGTTTCTAGCCCTATTTTGTGGGATATTATCACCATTGTTGAGTGCACCCTGCTCCCCAAAATAACACTCAAGGTTATCACGATGCAGTCATATAGCTCCTCTAAGCCATCTGTCACGTGATAGTCGAAGAAAAGAGCAGTTGTGGAATAGCGGATGTAGCGGGAAGACAAAGACAGTTAGAGCAAGGGACACGTGTCCCAGTTGAGGTGGCATTTTCATTCAATTAGAATCCATAATTGTCAAACAAAGAGCCTATAAAAGCAACATTCTAGGACAGAGAAAAAGGAGGCAGAATTTATTTGGATCCTAGAGGGTTGAGATAGCCATGGCCGACATGCCATATTGTAAGTATTTTCAGTATTAGGGAAACCAACCATTGGATTCATGCTTCTAATTGTTAAGCAAATGTATTACCTTTGTAGAGATTTAGATCACTGACTGGAGCATCTTGTCTTCTTCTTAGTCTATTGTATTTTCTCTTGTATATCCATATCCTTCCTTCTCTGAAGATCTTTCATGAAATAAAGATTTGAGCAACAATTTGGAAACTATTCAGTCTTTAAGCATGAGTATTTTGTTAAATTATGAGAGTAGTGTTTTAGAGATTTCATGTTTGAATGACCTCTGGCCTATTTTCTATATGTGCATTTATATTAGACTAGAATTTAAATTTTGGTTGACTCTTTGTTTAGTTTTATGTGCATTGTGTTGAGAAATTACTTCATGAAGATTTTGCAGCATGTTAGGAATTGTTGAATTAATTGTTTAAAATCTCATCACATTCATTCTTTCACTCGGACTTTTTGGAACCTGTGTAGGCGTCACTCCTCTTAGTCCTTTTGTTTCACTCCCTAACTTCATCTTCATTTAATTATTGTTTCATTCAATGAAATCCCTCTGCAATTGATATTATGTCTAATTATATTTTTTTAAGCTTTTATTTTTTACTACATGCCCAATGGAAAGGCCCATGTGTTGAAGGTTTGCATATCTCAATTCTAGATTTGTTGTTGATTGCTTCCACCCACAATTCTTTTGTTCATTTTTGTTAAATATGGCCCTTCTTTGTGATTATTATGTGGTATAATAACCTCTGTCTATCAGAAGACATAAATTGTTAGATTAGTAAATTGATGAGGGAGACCCCTCTGACCTTGGTGCCAACTAAAAGTATAAATTTTGGTTGAATGAATGATCATTCCTGAGCTTATGCCAAGCAACCTAGTACAAATTTGGGACTAGCATGAAAAATGGTGCCATTGCCGGGGACGCGGAGGTGAAAGAAAATTAAAGTTTCCTTGGGCATAACGACAAAGGTTAAAGATCCAAGTCTTGAAGGTGAAAGATAGCCAGACATAAGTTGTTCATTTGTTCACCTTGGTGACTCCACATTATAGTGATTCCATTGGGGATCATACTCAGATTCAATGGCATATATAGTTTCAGCAAGGTATTCATCTTAAAAAATTTCAAATATAGTAGGCTTTCCACATATTATGTCTGATCCCGAATATTATGATGAAGTTCTTCCTATCCTTGGAGGATATTATTCAGTCACAGTTGAAATGCACTTTTTTATTTCAATATTTCATTGAAATTTTGGCTATAGAACCTGGAGATATACTCATGAGGCTCTTTACTGATTGTTGGACCTACAAAGTTGATCAAGTTTTGGTTCTAATTGGAGAAGTCGGCCGCATTGTGATCAAGGGGGGGGAAGGAGCGAATATGGAAATAGTCGAATCCGCCAATCATGGCAGTTTTTGAGCAAATAATAAATTTATTCGGTGATTTAGTTAGAGGTGGGACCACTAAGAGGTAGTGGGCCTAGGGAATGTAAGCGCGACCAATAGAACCTATATAATGTAATGGGTTGGGATTTTTAGAGGTTATCAGCAAGAACATGTTAGTTGCAATTGTTAGCTCTTAGCTCTAGCTCTAAGCAACTAGCCCTAGGGAGCGAGATGTGAGATATCAACTGTAATTTCTTATCTCTTGCGGGTTCTCTATTCTAGTGTTGTTCCCTGTTTGAAGAACCGGTTTGGTGAGTGTTGGTTCTGGTTGCAAGATAAGATAGGCCGGTTGGTCAAAGTAATGTTGTGGTAGGTTTGTTTATTGTAATACGAAAGATGAATAAGTGTTATGAGGGAAATGTATTGTTAATATGCAAGTTGTGTGCATAGAGATAATGTAAAGGGGGCTTTGAAGAGATGTATGCAAGATGTGTGCACATACATAAGTGTTCTAGACACGACTCTTTCCAAATGAAGAGCGCTTTTATGGTTTTCTCCTGTATGGCTTTCCATGCTAAGTTGTTTGTGTCGAATGGTGTATGTTAATGTTGTGTGATGTGTTGTGTTTTGTTGTGACTGATAATAATATGTTTCTTTCTGTATAAGTAAATGGAATGACAAATGCTTTAGTGGGTTGTAGTATGGTATTATGGTAGTTGCACATGGATGGATTTGTATGTTGTTTAATTTGTCGGCCTTGTCGATCTTCCTGTCGGTTCTTTGCATGGAAATATACCCTTTACCACTACGAAAACCTAGTTCCTGCAGCCCCTATAGGTATCTCAGGTGAGACTGCACTTGTTTCACAGGTGTTGTTGACCATGTTACGCCCTATTAGGTCAATGCCTTGAGTTTTGTTGGAGGAATTGAACCTGGGTCAGTAGAAGTAGATAAAAAAATGGTTTTCTTACTCAGGTTTGACAAGCAGATGACACGACTATGGTGGAAACTTCAAAATATCTCGGTTTTAAAGTTTTGGAGTGAATTGTTAAGATCGAGGAAGATGTTCACTGACAAGTTGAGTAGGTGAAGAAAATTTTCCAATATTTTCAAGCTAAGTTAAACACGACAGAGGTTTTTGTCTGAAGTGGCTCTGGGCAAGCCACATGTGAGTGTTGGGTGCCTATTGGCCTTATGAAAGTTTATCAAGTTTTGGTTATAGGTGGAGAATCTAGTTGCAGTGTGATCAGGGCCACGATAGAGCGGATATGGAAATGGTAAACTCCGACAATCATGGCAGTTTTTTAGCATATAATAAATGTATTCGATGAGTAAGTTAGAGGTGGGACCACCAACGGTAGTGGTGCGGGGAATGTAAACACGACCAATAGAGTCTATATAATGTAATGGATTGGGTTTTTTGGAGGTTAGCAGGAAGAAGATGTTAGTAGAAGTTGTTATCTCTTAGATCTAGATCTAAGAAACTATCCCTGGGTAGTGATATGTGAGATCTTATTTGCAAGTTCTTATCTCTTGCAGGTTCTAGGTTCTGGTATTGTTCCTTGTTTGAAGAATCGGTTTGGTGAGTGTTGATTTTGGTCGCAAGATAAGATAGGGTTGGTTGAAGTAGTGTTGTGGTAGGTTTGTTTACTATAATACGAAATATGAATAAGAGTCACGAGGGAAATGTATTGTTAATCCACAAGTTGTGTGTGTGGAGATAATGTAAAGGGGGATATGAAGAGATGTCTACAGGCTATGTGCACATACATCAGAGTTGTAGACACGACTCATGCCAAATGAAGAGTGATTTTGTGGTTTTCTCCCATATGGGTTTCCACGTTAAGTTCTTTGTGTCGAATGGTGTATGTTAATGTTGTGTTTTGATGTGAATGATAATAAAATGTTTCTTTCGATATAAGTAAATGGAATGAAAAATTATTTAATGGGTTGCAGTATGTTGTTATCATAGCTTCATGTCGATGGATTTGTATGTTGTTTATGTTAGGATTTATAATCCTCCCTTGACCAAACTGTATATCAGCCTAACTTATGAGTATTTTATTATTATTTGGGTCCACTTGGTCCAATGGGTCCACATGTACCAATCACTAGAGCATGGGGAACACTAATAGAGGCTAACTACCACTGAATGCACTTGCATGCATCATTTTAGGCACCTCCTAGACCAATCCATACAGTTTAGGAGCCATTGGGAGTCCCAACACCAACTGCCTTCAGTTGTTGTGAGTTGGTTACTAGTTAAGCTTAGTTGTTCTTTAGTTACATTCAGTTAGATCACAATCAGTCCAGTCAACACCAGTTATGCATGGCTGCATGTGGGAAGGTGCCTTTTCTCACCTACCACTTCAGTTAGACTGAGTTAACTGATTATAATTTATTGTGTGACTTGATTAGACATATGGAGTTAACCACTTGGACTCAGATAGTGATTTAGACGTCTTTAGTTAGCCATGCAATCAGATACAGTCACATCTAGTTGGTACATTCAAATTCATCCCTAATGATTCAAATTCTTTCCTATGTAACACTATTGTAACACCGAATTATGGAATGAAGATAATACTGTAATTCTGTGAGCAATACTTTCATGTTTCCTAAGAGATTTGATTTGTTTAGTTTGTATAATTCATTCCTATTCACTGCATCAATGATCTTGGACTCATTGCTTGATGATCTAAATGGTACAATAATTTTAACATGGTATCAGATCCATTTCAAGCAAGATTCATGCATGCCTACTCTCCATTGAACACCAGAAGTAATTGGGTTTCCACATAAGTCTCACAATATTTGCATTGCTAAATCTAGACTAGTCCAAAGAAGTCTCTACAGGTGTTACATACCCTGAGAAAGTGTTCATGTCGAGAGGGAAGGTATGATTCTAATATAGTTCAAATGTTTTAGTTTTTGCAGTGAAATTCTACAGGTGCTACTTAGCTTGTGTGAAGATATTATCTGCTCCAGCAGGAGAATTATGGATTCTCTACCTTCTACACCTCGGATCCTAACACCCTTCAATTATGTTGATTCGAGGGTAGATATGAAACTAGCCTTGCACAAACTAGGCTACTTCAGGATAATACTTGGAAGTGAGGTTGAGCCCCATCATCCAGCTAAGAGAAACACTTTTTTGAACCGCTTAGATGAAGCTTTCAGTTATCTATGCACTCACATATCCAGATATCTCCTCTTCCACCTTGAAGGTTTGAGGACTCCTAGAGACTCCTAGGAGAATCTTGAAAACTTGCTTGGAAAACAAGATGAGCTTCGGGGAAACATTCTGGAGAATGAGTTGGTAGCCTTACATCCTATCAACATCGAAACCATACATCAATTCTTTAATAGATTCAAGTCTCTTGCACTTCAATGTAGACAGTGAGGAATAGAAAGAGAAAGAAAGGATGAGAAAAATGTGCTCTCCATTCTCAGCAAACTCAGTTTTTATTATTTTGTATTTATCTCAATCTTCCATTCCAAAAGGGGTTCCTTTCCTGATTGGAAAATTCTATCACTTGATTCATTTGTCAAGTCCTTAATCAAGGAGCAAGAGAAGTTGATACGGATGGGAGTTAGCAAGGCCTCCAAAGATCAAGCTCTCCTAGTGACAGACTCTACCAAAGCACAAGATAAAGGGAGATCTAAGGTGAAGGATCCTAAAGCAGTTGATTCAAAGCCTAAACAAAATCAAAATACTTTTGAAGGAGCTTCTGGCTCTAAGAAGAAGAAGAATTATGATAAGAAGATATGTCCCTATTGTACAAGGGTTTTTCATCTTGAATACCAGTGTATGAAAAAGCAGATCGAACAACTAACTTCCCTCCTTAAGCAGAACAACATAGCTCTTCCACAAAGAGCCAAGAATTCTGATGATGAACAATGGATAGATGATCATGAAAGGTGCCATGCCTTGAAATCTGGCCTCCCTCAATCAACAACCTATTTGATTGATTCTGGAGCATCCAACCATATGGTTGCTTTCAAGTATTTCTTCTCCACTCTCAGCCTCATAGGAGGGCCTACTATTCATATGGGTGATGACTCCCAAATTCCAACAGTGGGAATAGGTTCCTTTAAATAGCAACATGGTGAGTTCAAATTTGTTCTCTATGTGCCCTCTCTTGTAGCCAATCTGTTGTATGTATACCAGATGACTCACACTGGCTCACCAAAGCAAGTGGTGTTTGGCCCTGACTCAGTAGAAGTCAAAAAAATATCTAGTGAAAGGGATTGCAGATCATGCCTTCAAGGCATATGCTTTCTCTCACTTCATGCCATACTCAGATTCAGTGCTACCACAACTTCCATTCGAAGCAGATGAAGGTATTAAAACTCCTTCTCTCCCTATTGCAGATACGGATTTGTTGTCTAACTTCTCAGATACAAATTCAAATTCAGAAGAAGAGGAAGACCAACATGATTCATATATTGAGCCTACACCTCAAAGAGATCTAGATCTAGATCCAATATCTACCTCATTTCAACAGCCTAAATGGGCTCAACAACTCAAAGAAGCAATTGGAAATGGTATTGGGGATCTAGATGATAAGAGAAGAATAAGGTCCCAGTATCAGAAAGTGAATGTTGCACTGTCCCACACAGATCCACTTCTCCCTGAGAGGTGCTTCATGATGTTGGGGTCAGATCCTCAAACATTCAAAGAATCTTACCATGATCCTAGATGGAAAGCAACTATGGATGAGGAATTTGATTCACTACATGACAATAAAACTTGGGAACTTGTATCCTTACCTCCAAGAAGGAAGATTTTTCAGTGCAAATGGGTCTACAAGACCAAGATAGCCTCTGATGGAACCACAACCAAGTACAAGGCTCGGTTGGTGGCCAAAGTATACTCTGAGGTTCAAGGCTTGGACTATAATGAGACATTCGCTCCAGTAGCTAGAATGGATTCCATCAGACTTGTCTTGGCAGTTGCAACTTCCAAGATATGGGAAATACATCACATGGATGAGAAGTGTGTCTTCCTCCATGGTGATTTGAAGGAAGAGATACACATGAAACAACCTGAGGGGTTTATTGTGATCCTTCCTTAGTTTGCAGATTGAGGAAATCACTATATGGACTCAAACAAGCCCCAAGGGCATGGTACTCGAAGATGGATTCCTTCATCATCTAACATAAATTTGAAAGATGCAAATAAGATTGCAATTTTTACATGTAGAAGAAAGAGGGATTCTTGCTTTTGATTGTGCTTTATGTGGATGATTTACTTATTACTAGCAGCTCTACTGCTGGATTGAGTAACATCAAATCAACCCTGAACAAAGCATTCGCTATGACTGATCTAGGATAGTTAAGACAGTTCATTGGTCTTAAAGTAAGTCAAAAGACTTCGAGAATCATGATCTCACAGTCCAAATATTCATCAGACATGCTCAGAAGATTCCACATGGAATACTGCAAGGCAGCCCCTTGTCCTTTCCTATCTGTCATCGGGATAGAGGAAGGTGGCTATACACCTTTGGTAGACAAAACTCTTCACAGTCAGCTCATTGGGAGCCTTATATATCTCACTTATTCGAGACCATACATATCCTATGCTGTGAGTGCTGCTGCTAGGTACATGCAGGAGCCACATGAGCTGCATTGAAAGGAAACAAAGAGGATCTTGCACTATGTGCAGGGTACGAAACCCTATGGGATTCATTATGCAGTTGGTGCGCAACTTGATCTCGTAGGCTTCATAGATTCAGTCCGGGCAGGAGATGGGAATCATAGGAAATCCACTTCAGGATTTGTGTTTATGATCGGATATGGACCAATTTATTGGTCCAGCAAGAATCAAGCAACACTTGCACTCTTTTGAGCAAAGGTAGAGTATCGGGGAGTTGTGAATGCATCTATTCAGGCAGTTTGGTTGCATGGCATCTTGACAGAATTGAGGGTTCACACTTCACCTTCAGTGGACATTTACTCTGACAACCATAGCACCATCAAAATTTCCAGTGATCTAGTTCAAAAGCAAAGAACAAAGCACATTGAGGTTCACATGCACTATATTCAGGAACTAGTGCATGACAAAACTATCATACTGCATTATTGTCCTACAGAGGATCAAATTGCAGATATTCTTACCAAGTATTTTATTGAAAAGAGATTTTCCTTTCTCAGGTCTCTCTTAGGTATTTAGGCTTGATTCATTGTTCCTGTTTCTTGCTTATTTTGAGGGGGGAGGGGGGGGGGGGGTTTCCCATGAGGTTTTCCCCTATTTCCTCGATTTTATTAAGTATAATTTTTTTATCTTTTCGATTGAATATGGGTTACTTATGGCATTGTTTCTAAGGCCCATAGTTGTCCAAGACAGGATTCAAGGGGGGTGTTAGGATTTATAATCCTCCCTTGACCAAACTATTTATTAGATTATTTTAGCCTAAATTAGGAGTATTTTATTATTATTTGGGTCCACTATTACCATTGGGTCCACTTGGCCTAATGGGGCCACATGTACCAGTCACTAGAGTGTGGGAAACACCGATAGAGGCCAACTGCCACTAACTGCACTTGCATGCATCACTTTAGGCGCCTCCTAGACCAATCCCTACATTTTAGGAGCCATTGGGAGTCCCGACACCAACCTCCTTTAGTTGTTGTGTGTTGGTTACTAGTTAAGCTTAGTTGTTCTTCACTTACATTCAGTTAGATCACAATCAGTTCAGTTAGCATCAGTTATGCATGGCTGCATGTGGGAAGGCATTTTTTCTCACCTACCACTTCATTTAGACTGAGTTAATTGATTATAATTGATTGTGTGACTTGATTAGACATCTGGAGTTAACCACTTGGACTCCGATAGTGATTTAGAAATCTTTAGTTATCCATGCAGTCAGATACAGTCATATCCAGTTGGTAGATTCAAATTCATCCCTAATGATTCAAATTCTTTCCTATGTAACACTATTGTAACACCATATTATGGAATGGAGATAATATTGTAATTCTTTGAGCAATACTTGTCTGTTTCCTGTGAGATTTGATTTGTTCACTTTGTATAATTCATTCCTATTCACTACATCAATAAGCTTGGACTCATTTCTTGAAGATCTATTTGGAACAACAATTTTAACAGTTTAATATGGCAGCGTTATTGCTCTTCTAGTCAACTCTTTGCATGGAAATATCCCCTTTACCACTACAGAAACTTGGTTCTTGCATACCCCATAGGTATACCGGGTGAGACTGCACTTGCGTCATAGGCGTTGCCGACTGGGCTACGTCTTGTCAAGCCTGTTCCTTGGTTTTTATTGGAGGAATTGAAAATGGGTCAATAGAGGTCGAGCCAACGATAATTTCTTAGAAGGAGGATGTAAAATAATTTTCCTCCAAGACCCATTGACTCAGTCATGAGATTTTGTGATGTCTTCTTGTATGCGTGGACCAATAAGGAAAGAAAGCATGTTGTTGAGGATTTAGTGGATTCTGTACCTCAAATTTTCAGAGATGAAGAGACACTTAAGGATGAAGATTTCAAATTTGAATCTCTAGAAATAAATGATGACAAACCCTACAAAGATGTTCCATAAAAGACTCAACAATAGCTTATGTCTTCGAAAGAAAGAAATCATGAGCCACTGCGAGGTCTTGAACCTCATACAAGTTTGGTTTGTTCACATGATTTTCAAGAACCTTCAATTCTTTCTGCTTTAAAGAAAATACATCAAGAACCTAAAGAAAGTATCGCTAAGGAAAATATCAGTAGCAAAGGTTTTATGTTACCATATCTCCATGGTTATATTACAAAGGAATCTCTATTTGAAATATATTTTCCTGAAAAGTTGAAATATGAAGATCATGATTAAAGAATTAAAGAACTAGCCAATTATCCATCTAATGAGCTTTATTATGAAAATAACTTTAATTTAGATCGTATTAAAGAATATCCATATTAGAATTGACAATTTAAAGACTCATTAATGCTTAAAGTTGATGAAAGTTTTCCTCATGGTCAGCCTGTCTTTGACGCGTATGAAGATGATTATTCCATAGAGTCATCTATTACATTAGAAAATTTCAAATCATATTCATTTAAAGAAGATAGTGTTCATGAAGATATGCGCGGTAATCATGAAGAGCCCTATGTTCATCCTCTAGTGCAACAAGATCATATATATTATGCATATATTTGCAGTTAAGAAATATTCAGATCAAAAGGTTTGGAACAAGGAGTTAAAGTTCAAATTCCCTATGAAAGGAGAGCATGTTTCCAAATATATATATTCAGAAATATACATCGGAACACCCGCATTTCATGATTATGAAGAATTAGAGGAGAAATTTATGCAAGATAAGAAAATGATATCTCATTTAGAAGATCTTGTAGCATCTCATATGGAATGTTTGGTAGGATTAAGACTTACTAGGTTCATACTTTATGATTTTAACTTTCCATAGTTTCAGAGTGTGTTACCTTTCTATTTGCTCTTCTTTGTCCCTGTCACGAAAGGAATATTATGTACCAATGAAATAATGCTTTGATGACTCCATTGGAAAGCTCATTTCACTTAAGAAAATGAAGTATTTGTTAGAATAGGAGTAGTGTAGCAGAATAAGCTCAATTGAGCACACGCTTTTGCTTTTAATCAGTTTGTCCTTTCAGTTTATTGTATGTACATAAGCTTAGTTTTCTTTACAATCACAAGCAAAGAGGTGATAAGCGAGATAAATTTCCAAATTGTTACAGAGGAAAAGAACTGGAACTATAGTTCTCAATAGATCAAAAATATATGTTGTCCCCCATGGAGCCTATGTTAATACCAATTTTTCTCCGCATTGAAAATTAAAAAAAAAATGACAAGATCGGATGTTTCCGACAATTTTTGAGTTTTCCCAACTTGACCATACCGACTCCTACGTATCGACAGTCATAAGTTGGAAGTCGTAGGGCCAAAGAACCAATGTTTAGTATGTTTTGCTGACTCCGATGTTCTGAAATGAAAAGTAATAAGTCAAGTTGTTGGAAGTCATCAAGATCCTGATTTTGTTTTTCAATGGAGGTGTCAATCTTGAAGCCGGGAGGTTGGGAATACAAAAGTTTGCTAATTCAAAGAGTGATTAAAAGTGTGTTAAAAATTCAAAAAGTGTTGGTTTGTGTGCCCTTAGTTGTGGGTTTTATCAAACTTCTCTCTATGGGGCATTATCAATTAAAATTTAACATGCACCAGTACATAATGAGAGATATGTGACCAAGCGACCAAAAAATTTGGTCACCACAATTTTTTCAAGGGATAAATGACCAAAATTGAGAAATTTTAAGCGAGATAACTAAAAATGAACAAATTGGTCACATGATAAGAACTAAACTAAAAATTACCAAGATGAATGACCAATTTGGTCATGAGATAAGAACTAAACTAAAAATGACCAAATAACAATTTATCATTTATCTTGTCATTTTTAGTTGTGTCACTCCAACAATGGAAAATTACAATTTTGAGAATTATGAGTTTGTACAATTTACTAAATTTTAACTCTGTACTATTAAAATTTAGTAAATTAACTATGAGTTATTTGACCATAGATTAGAGTGAACCTACATTTCCTTTAATCATGACCATTACTAGGAGTAGGTTGATGCCACACAAGATTAACCCCTACGGCCTTGTTAATGCGGGCCACTCTCTAGAAGGAATTATCCAATATGGACTATGTGTTGAAACTTACATTATTGATATAAATAATTGGCATGCTAGCTCCTCCCTATACTTGTCTTAGCAAAATCTTTGTCACTAATATATATGTTTATGGTAGTCATCTGCTATTGTCTAAAAGCATAAGTAGATCAAGGAGACTCTTCACACTTAGATCCCATTGAAAGAGAACAAAACTCCAATGTTATCCTCTCATTCTTTTCTATGCTACACACTCTTGTTGACTCTTAAAATGAAAGAAACCGTAGCAACTTGATGATGAGACCAATGGATAAAAAAAGACATTGTGGCCGATATACATACTCTCTCACTCGTATTCACGCAATTCAAACAAATCCACTATCTTCTTACGAGGGTTTGAGCTTCTAAAAATCCATAGCTCTTTGGATTCCTTCAACAAGTCTCTATCCCAGTTCGACAACAACTACGAGTCAACCTTTGACCTATGGAAGAACTTGATTGTGTTCTCCTTACCAAGGATCCCTCACCATCGTTAGTTCCATATGTGAGTTTGCATGTACATATTCACTATTTCATTTTAATTTTAACTTATTTATTTTTCTTCCAACCCTTTGTTGTTTAAGAATCTCTAAATGAATTTGTTGTTAGAAATTGTGAATTTTTAAATTAAAATATGTTTATAAGTTAGTTTTTTACCGTGATACATTTAGCTTGAGATGTAATGATATATATCAAAAGGAACTTGAAGGACCTTGAATTTTGAATTATGGATTAAATGAAGACTAAACCCTACAATGATCAAATTCCCTGCTACCATTGGGCCGGGATGTGTTTGTAATTTAGATTTATGTATTGTAAATTACAAAATTATTTTTCATTTATATCGTTGGCTTTTGGAATACGCAGGCACATATTTATACTCCTCAACTTACACATATACTAAGTGGGTTCCCTTGCGCAACCACATTTATTCATTTCATTTTATTCGACGTGTCCAAGACGCACAAGAGAAAAAAACAGAAGAAGCCGAAACCAACAGAACAAAACAATGAAGGTCGCTGGTTCAAGTCCTGCGAGTTCCCCATTTAGTAAAGTTCTCTCATTTGTCGAACTCTACCCTGAGATAAAAACCCACAACGATACATATAATGGCAACAACCTCATAAATTACCTCATTGAAAATACGAAGGAGGTTGAAATCCGTCAGAATGAATTGTTCGTGGCATTCGGTAAATCCCCCGCTACGACGAAGTTATTGATAAAGGATCTAAAGGGTTGTAATCTCTCAAAGAGTGGCCTTTATCATAAAGAGAGCATTTTATTTAGTGTCGAGGAGTTATCTTCTGCTAGTGGAAAGGCTTGTAATTTTCTCTTGGAATCCCTTTCCCCCGTTTTTGGTAACGATGTTGTTCCATTGGATGTCAAGAATTTGGCCTAGGACATTGCAAAGGTTTGGAGGAAAGAGATAATAATTGAGAAGAATGTGTATTATAACAATGTGATGGATGTACAACCCTTTCTATAGATTCTTGCCACATTTAGAATCGGGGAATATTACGAGAAAGATGATCTTTGGGGGCTAGTGTGTATTATTATTCACCACAAGCAAACTCCAGAGCTATGTCAGTCCCTTGGGTTGTCCTCCAAAGTACCAGGTTAGTGCCTTCATTACAATCTCATTATGTCAAACATACAATAAAAGGACTAAGGAGTGTAATAATTCCATATCAACAACGATTCTAATACTATTGTGGTTTATAAATGTCTTACACCAAATTGTGAAATGTAACAAAGAACAACGAAATGGAAACTTGCTTAAAACTCCATAGATTCACATACAAAAAAAACATGAAGGCAAATATTTAAATTTCTATTCAAGAGAAAGAGAGCCATTGCTTTGTATTAAAATTTGCTTAGGAGAGAAATTTGGAGAGTTACTTGATTTTGTACTTTGTGTTTGTTTTCCTTTAAATGCCCTTTTATGTGGCATCCTTGAATTGGAAGGTAAGCTAGAAGCTAGGGCATGAGACCTAGAATTTACAGAGCTAAGGGAACCCATTTGTATGAGCTTATATTTCTCATGAGTAAGTATTTCAACAAATAATAAAAGTAGGCATCACAAAATATGGACCCAAGGCATTCCAAGTTGAACAAAATGTGGAAACAACCATAGAATATAATTCCCCTAACTTAGAGAGCAATGTTGTTGGTAGGAAGATCAAGAGCGCAAGTTGCGACTAAGGAGATGCCAACAAGTTTCATGGAATATTGCACAAGGAGAAGTTACCAACAAGCATGGTCGACTCAGTTGCAAGTATTTTGGCTTTTGGTCCAAGTTGGTTAGATAATAGACTTATGTGGAGCATGAGCATTAGTATTGATTAAGAAGAGCATGAGAATTGGTATCTTTGTTTTCTTTGCGAACTATTTTGTAATCTACGGTTTTGGTCAGAGGCTTTCGACCAAGAGATGTATGTTGGGATGTATTTTGTTCGAAGCTAATGTGAAAGGAGCATTGATGAAAACTCTGTCTTAACCTATTATGTTGCAGTTCTTTTCATTTGAATGATGCGATGTTCTTTTCGTCTGAATGATGCGATGTTCTTTTTCGTATGAATGATGCGATCTATACAAGATGATCTTGCTGTCTGAATGATGCAGTCTATCTATGTTGTTCTTCATATTTGATGATGGAAAGTCTTTGTGTAGTTAATGGGTTTTTACATGTCGACCTCTTTATTAAGGTGATCTGAATAATGAAAAGTTGTGATACTAGATCTTGGTGTGAATAATGGTAGGCAATTTGGATAGATGATAGATTGCCCCTTCATGGATCTATGAGTTGTATTGCAATAGAGAGAGATTAAGAGTGCAAGTCCTCTTCCTTTATGTGGAAACGTGGTTCCTGCAGCCTTCCCTCAAACATATCGGGTGAGACTGCATCTGATTCATAGGTTTTACTGGATAGGGTAAAACCTATTTGGGTTGGTGTTTAGGGAGATTGAGTTGAAGGGTGTCGACAGTGTGTGAAACTCTATTGAATGATATGTATCAACAAATGGTTCCGTTGCATGGATGTCAAGACCGAAGGATGAATGGGTACATGCTTTTGTCCACACGCTGGAGGAGATGCTGCGACAATGGTATGTATCAGCAGAACTTCGAAGGGAGATTACAACATGGGAAGACTTAACCGTTTGCTCCAGTCACACTTTCAGCTTTGCGAATGTTGATCCAGTAATACGTAGCACACCACAACACATCCGAAATGTCATCTTGGAACTAGTTCCCGTGGCATTTCCCATCGAATCACATGAGACACCAGTAACGCAGTTGATGATGAAATGTTATAATGTGACAGGAGAAATTGACAATGAGGATGATATAAGGAATATTAATGTCACAAAATCCAAAGGAAGTCGAGATATCACAGCACTGGGGAATCGGTTGACAAAGTCCAACAACCTCTAAAGATATATAAGGTCAATATTAGGACAACAGAGGTCCTCAAGTTCGCCAATGTAGGAGATTATTGGGACAAAACCACTATGGAGGAAATCATCGATCTACTGCACAAGTTCTAGGATTTATTTCCAACTAAATTTGTTGAGATGAAAGGGATTTTAGGGGACTTAAAGAAATTAAAATCTTGCTAAATCCAAATGCAAAGCCATTAAAGCAACATCCTTATCGGTTGAACCTGCGGTACAAATAACGAGTCAAAGTTGAGCTCGACAGGATGCTGGATGTTGGCATCATGGAGTCCTTGGAAGTGTAAAAATGGATAAGTATGATGGTTGTTTAAGACAACAAAACAAGAGAAATTCAGATCCGTGTTGACCTCCAGAAGTTAAATGATACATGTATCCATGATCCATTCCCAACACCATTTACTGACGAAGAAATGGAGGGTTTCGGAGGACAGGAGATCTATTCGTTCACAGACAGCTTCTCAGGCTACCATCAAATAAAAATTGCAAAGGAATATCGACACAAGACCACTTTTGTGATGGAATGGGGATGTTTTTGGTACACACGGATGTCGTTTGGCCTTAAGAATGCACCTGCGATCTTCTCAAGGATTGTAGTAGATGCGTTTAAAGATTTCATTCAGAATTTTTTTGCGGTGTATATGGACGATTGGGCTGTCTATGGGTTGGTAAAAGACCACATTGCAAACTTGCAACTGATGTTGGAGAGATGTCGATAACATCATATCTCACTAAATATGCATAAGTGCATATTTTGTGTGCCATTTGGAATTTTGCTGGGACACATCGTATGTAAGGAAGGAATGTTGTTGGATCCTTCTAAGATAGCAATAATTGTTAATCTTCCCCTACCAACGACGATGAAGAAACTCAGGGCGACGTTGGGCCATACAAGGTATTACTAGAAATTCATAAGGGGATACACAACAATCACCGTACCAATGGAGAAGCTATTGAAGAAGGATGACAAGTTAGAATGGATCCATGAGTGTCAAGGAGGTCTCGACACTCTAAAAAAGAAGATGGTTACAATGTTGATATTAGTCTTTCCAGATTGGACGAAGGAATTTCACATCCATGTCGATGCATCATCAGTCGCATTAGGCATAATCTTGGCACATCCAGGCGAAGGAGCGATTGACCACCCAATCTCCTTCGTAAGTCATATTTTTTTGTCCATAGAAAGGAACTACACCATGATGGACTGAGAAGGATTGGCGATGGTATATGCACTACATAAATTCCACCACTATCTATTGGAAGGACACTTCAAGATGTTCACTGATAATTCAACATTGAAATACCTATTTAACAAGCCTATGTTGGGGGGGGAGATCTAACAATGGTTTTTACTCTTCCATGAATTTGATTTTGAGATCATTGTGAAGGTTGGACGATTAAATGTCAGACTTGATCAATTGTCAATGATTGAAACAAGTGAAGAACCTATCATCATCGAGGATGGATTGCCTGAGGTGTAGGACGATTAAATGTCAGACTTGATCAATTGTCAATGATTGAAACAAGTGAAGAACCTATCATCATCGAGGATGGATTGCCTGAGGTGTAGTTATTTAAGGTTGGAATGGTAGATGACCATTATGAACAAATTATTCATTTCTTATCGATAAGGAAAGCACCGGTGGACTTCACCACTAGTCAGAAGAAGCAACTAGTCATTCGAGTTGCACATTTTTAGCTAATCATCGGACAACTCTATAAAATGGGTCTGGATGAAACTCTACATCGGTATGTTCCACTGTATGAACAGGAAAGAATATTGGTTGAAGCACATGATGGAATTGCATGAGTACATTATGGGGGTCGCGCAACTGCTAGGAAGATACTCAGAGATGGCTTGTGGTGGCCAACCATGCACAACGATGCCACAGAATATGTGAAAAGTTGCGACATATGTCAAACGAAAGGAAATCCATCACAATAGAATGAGATGCCATTAGTTACCCAGGTGACGCTGCAGTCATTTGATAAGTGGGTAGTGGATTTTGTAGGACCGATCAATCCACCAGGTAAGGGGACAGGTGCACTATACATTATCACTACAACATATTACTTGACCAGAAGCAACATCGGTGACGGATTGTACCGCTGCAACTGCAACGAGGTTCTTATTTGACTGTGTCATTACTCGGTTCAATTGTCCAAATATATTGATGAGCGACCAAGGGAGTCACTTTATCAATTGCACTATTAGCACAATGATGGAGGAATTCAAGCTTCAACACAAGAAGAGAACTCCATATCACCCGCAAGCAAATGGAACGATCGAAGCATTTAACAAGGTACTATAACATGCACTAACCAAGGTATGTAACACAAACCGCGATGACTGGGATTTGAAAATTCCTGCGATATTATGGGCCTATAGAACTACATGGTAACGGTTGATGGGGAAATTCCATTCAAGATGGTCCATGGCCAAGAATCGGTGATGTTAATGGAGTACATTGTTCCCAGCATGCGCATAGTCGTAGAGACATGCATTAGTGATGAAGGAGCGATTGGAGAATGATTGATGCAACTGTTACAACTGGAGGAGGATCGGTTCATCGCAAGTTTTCATCAATAAGTGGAAAAGGATTGATAGAAGGCATGGCATGACCATCATGTTAAAGAAAATTACTTCCAGTGTGGAGACATGGTTCTCCCCAGGTAAGCTACAAATGCATTGGTTAGGACCTTACATGATTAGTTTTATCACTGACATAAGTGCGGTGTAGTTACAACATATAGATGGCACATTGCTACCGAAGTTAATAAATAGAAGTCGACTAAAACCCTATTAGGATAGCTAGATGCGGCACCATGTCTGAAAAGATGCGTAGTGAAAAAAAAAGATATGAGTAAGATACATTAAGGAGGAGGTAATCGCAGCAAGAAAGGTCACAAGAGAGGGAAAGATGCACACGTCGCAGCAAAAAGGAAGCTTAGCGACATCATATGAAGGGTGATACAGTCAAATCAAGTAATAAATGAAGCCGTTAAACCCAATGGGCGATGGCGTAAGTGGACGAGATGCGCATTTATGAAGAATTGGACCGTTGGATTGACAAAATCAACGATGGATTTGGTTATGAAGGGTAATATTGTTTGCACAAGTGCGATCATGGATATACGAATCAATTAGGGAGGTGTCAAATGAACCATTGTGACAATTGAGTAGACGAGTGAGAGCGACGACTATTAATAGAGCATAGTGAAGAGTAAGAGAGCGATAGAATTGTAGCAATGGCCCAAATCATTTCAAGTGGTAGTACATAGGGCTCATTAGTAGCAAGTGTGCCAATTGTAGAAGAGAGGTCAAAACTTCAAGAGTAAATTACATGCATAGTAAGGAAGAAGAGGGGCTAAAATCACCCAAAGTATCCCCAAAGAAGGATAAAATCAACTTGGAGCACAACAAGGGCAACAGAGGCCATCCATTAACAACAGGAGGATCATTTGACAGGGAGGAAAGGGTCAATGATTGATGACATTCCCAGGTATGTATTGCCCAGGCAGGCGAATGCACCACTAGTTTGGATCTCGAAGAATCAGGGCTACAACATTAAGATTTCAGCGACATCGAAGGGTGTGCATGTCACCATGAACATCGTCCCACATTTGCAGAAGTTGGATTATAGCGACCGTGACATTCTGGCATATCTGGAATGCACCGCAGAACCATTCAAAAATAAATAAAAAAGAGAAGGAGGATTGATCACTAGGATGTCAATGCAATGGGTCAAGGGTTTGCAGCAATCGAGACTATTGGCAATTACACATATGCCACATTTCGACCACTCGACAGAGGTAAATGCATGCGTCAAGAAACTATTATCATGCTTCCATGGTGGATACCTTTGGTTAGACACCAAAGTCCTTGTTACGATTGACCTCATCTCCCAAATCACTAGACTATCGATGGTAGGAGGCAATCCATCGTAGTATTTTTGCGGCAATGATAGTGACAAAATATTGGCTGTGAAGCTGAAGAAGAAGTATGATGTCATCAGGGACAAGCATGAGTATGTAATAAATACCATCAATGACAAGGACATATGAGTCACAACAAAAATTCTAGTTGTGAATATTGTGCGGAAGAACATACCCAATCAATGTACATTAGGGGTGATTTCCTGTGCGGAGCAGTGCACAGAAGGGGTCCAAATGAACGGGTTGTTGTTCTTGTCGAACCAACTGGCAAAAGACACTATGATGGTGCAAGAGGGAAAACAACCATTCACTTATTCGTGGTTGTTGATATTGATTGCGCTTGTGGGTTGGATGGAACCCGAGTTCTATCAAGGGATGGACTGTTATAAAAAATACTCACCTTCTGCGGACAAAAGTTGTTTCCCTAGCTTGAAATACTTACAACTAGAACAAAGAAGTCACAACAATGAAAATCACTTCCTCTAAGATAGATAGATGCTTGTAATGGATTCTTTTACCTGTCATACAATGTGATGTACTAGTATTTTGGAATGCTGGATATTCACAGATTCACCTGTAAGAAACACACAACAAAGCATATATAGGATCAAAACACCAAGTACAATCTATAATCCTATGTTGATTACTAAGGAATTCATTAATGATGAATACACAATATGATTAATGGGAAAGGAACTTTCATTGAATTAATGGAATAAGAGAGAGAAATTACAACCAAGAGCCTTAGTGTTGAGAAGTCTCTTCTCAAGCAAAACGTTGCCTCAAAAGCTTCAAACTTGTCCACCTAGTTCCTACTCTCCTTGGCTAGATTTGGCCAGAGTTTTAATGTTGTAGCATAATCCTCCTCCCTTTACCTATGGGGGGTGAGCCAATACTTATAGCCATGGGAGGATAGGGATGGTTGATATTCTCATGGGTGAGGTGGAAGGGAGATCCTACAAGGAGGGATTTCAAGACCAGGTGGTCCAGGAGTCTAGGGATGAGGTTACCACAAAGCCAAGGTTCGAGAAGCTTTGTGAAACTTGTCTGTTTTACTTTAAAAACTTGAGCACCACTCTTTGTCAACTATAACAGAGTGTTTCCCATAGTGCACCGCTCATTGTATTAAGGCATGCGGTGGTGGCACCACTTTTTGTTCATGGAAAACATGTTTTATGCATTGGGGTAACACACATTGTCCACAAGGAAAGCGCGATGGTGGACAAAGGCATGAAATCACTGATCCTAGCCCAAATTAAACTTCATAACATGGGGATTTGAGGCAAGTTTTGATGTTTGGTTCTCATTATATGACGATGACAAGAAATATGTGTAACATAATGCCCCCTAAAGCATGAGGCCAGAGGGATAATATAGGTGAAGGATTTTCAAGAACAAGTTATCTCCACTGATTGGATATTTTCATCAACTCAGCTCATTTTGCAGTACATCAAAACTTTGATTCATATGTATATGACTCTCATCATTGCTACAGACCAATACAAAGCAGAGCCATGTGAGGTACAAACAAACATGGCCACTAGAATACAACGTAGATCCACGCAAAGAAGACAAATTTGGAAATAGCTACTAGACATATGATGTAGATCTCTATCATACAAATGCAAATTTGAGCATAACCATGACCATACAAATGTGGATCCATGCTAGGAATCATACAAATACTCCATCGTAACCTGGGGAAAGAAATGAGCGCTTAACAAATACCCATGGTCTTCATCTCGTCTTCAATAAAGTACAATTCTATACATGTGATTACAATGTCTTGATGTTGAACATAGTAGAAACCACTTGATTACCGGTCAATGATGAGAATCGTTAACAAGTGCGAGGGAGATCACTATTGATGTTGATGATTCCTAAGGTACCCTATTACAATCTTTCGAATTGAATAGATTATTTGATGTCGAACACTCAGTTGAATCTTTCAATAAAAGGTCAATGATGTAAACCTATGTCGAAAGTGAGAGAATATGTCTTTGACACATACATATGCCAAGGTACTACTTTGTTTCTAAGACCAATTACCATATAATGAGCTAAATTCGACATGAATAGTCTTGTCAAAGGAGGGCCATGATGAATCCCACATTAAAGACATCAAACTTGGAACAAAGTTCTGGAATTTGACCATGAAGTAACCATAGTAGTAACTCAAAGGTAATTGACACAAAGGTAGTTTTGACTGCAAATGCAAATTCTCAACATGATTTTCCTTTGAACATAGGGCGAAACGACCGAGGACTTGGCAGCGTTGACTTGACAAGGTGGATACCAAGACATAATGCGATGATGAATGATGCATTCTTTGAAAGACTCAAAGGAGTGATATGACTCATGAAAGTGGATCGACTTGGAGGTAAGCGAAATACCCAATTGACTAAATGAAATGCAGACAAGTGCCATGTACAAAGGTGACTACAAACTGCCATTATTGCAAATAAAAAATGGTTCCCTTCCCTTACTTTCCCTATCATGATTGATGAGTGCCTCTTTTTCATTTTTACGAGTTCAAAGAGGGTAACAAACACTCATTGTAGATTATCATAGGATAAGTCCATTCTCACATGTTTTATGAACCTGAGAAAGAAGGGGTTTGATCCCAAAAGAGGGTATTCAGTGTTTAGTTTAACGAGTCCATTGAAAGTAAACTCAGTATCGTTCATGTTTAGAGAGTTTGAATGAAACGAAAGAAGAATCTAGAAGGTCCTTTTTCGTACAATTTAGTCTCAGAGGCCTGGAAAAGTATAAAATAATAGCTTAGAGAACTCTTCTAGTCGATGACTAGAGTATTCCTTTTTCATAATTTACTCAATCTGAACCAAGAAAGGGGTAAACTATCATCGAAAAGACGACTCTTCAAGTCCTTTTACGAGCATGAAGAAGACAGGTTCACTTGATAATCTTTTCACATTTTAGGAGTTCGAAAAGAGCTTAAAGAAGACTCCATTAGGGTTTCTTTTTCATAAAAAAAGATTAACGAGTCCAAAAAAGAGGTGAAATTTTACACAAAAACTCAGTGCTAGGTTTAACGAGCACGACTAAAGTTTTAAAATAGCACTCGGAACCTTTTTAATGTTTGAATCCAGAGAACGAAAAAGTGATAAAGTAAGCTCAAACCACTTTTCATGTTTTAACCAGAGCACAAAAAATGAAAAAGTAAGCTCAACACCAACTTACTGTTTTTTAATGAGCTTGAAGATCAGTTGGAAGAATGCTCATTGTATTTGCTTCATTTTTTTACGAGCTTGCAGTAGAGAAAGGATTATGCTCAAAACTTTGTTTCATGGTTTAGCGAGCTTGAAATTGAAAAAAAAGTATGCTCAACACGAGTCTTTTCAACAGTATTTTCCCAACATGATGTCCAGAGGTTGGTACTTACCCCCAGTAGATCTATCTAGTGGCTCAACTTGAACATAAAGAGGTTGAATACATGCCCCCCAAGCTTCGTTTCATCTTCCTACTTTTTCTCTTCACCAAACTTAAAAATATGGGCTACTACTAAGAAAAGGTTGACCAGAGACGAAGGAAGAAAGAGGATCTAAAGGTAGATGAAATGAAGGTTCTAGTCCTGAAAAAGGATGGAAGACTCACTTCAAAGGGCTGACTTGTTTCATTTTTACACAAGCTTGAAACATAAAAGAACTATGCTTGAAGGATGGTTTCATTTTTATGCAAGATTGAAACCCAAAGGTAAACTTAGCTTGAGAAAACCTATTTTATTATTTAAGGAGCTTGACATAGAAAGGGAACTATGCTCGGGAATGGTTTCATTTTTGTGCAAGATTAAAACCAAAAGGTAAACTATGCTTGGGATTTGTTTCATTTTTTTTAACGAGCTTGAATTCAAAAGTAAACTATGCTCAAGGATAGTTTTATTTTTTAACGATATTGAAACTAAAAAATAAACTATGCTCAAAGACCCGTTTCATTTTTTAACGAGCTTCACACAGAATTGAAACTCTACTCATCTACAGTTCTTAGCCAACATGATGTCCAGAGGTTGGTAGGTTTCCCCCATTACAAAATCTAGTGCTTTAACTCCAGTATGATGTCCAAAGACTGTAGACATGCCCCCAAACTTTCCCCATGATGGGAAGAATCTACGGGTTTATAAATGACTGAACTCCAACATGATGTCCAAAGTTGGGAGACATGGCTAACGAAGGGGAAGGAACCACAAGAAAATGTGGCACATTTCGGGAAGTCTGATGACTAGAATTCATATGATGACTGGGTTTAACAAAGGAAAGTTGATCAATGGTCACAATATTCCCGTCATGGGGAAAATGCATCACTCGAAAGAGTGTGGACACTACGACTTTCATGGCGTAAACATAATGTCGTCCAAGAATCAGATTAAAATATAAGGGATCTTGGATGATCATAACATCAACACTAATAGTTTTCCATCCTAAGGTCATAGGAAAATGATGAAGGATCCCTAAAGGTGCAGTAGGTATTCTATTAAAATCCAGTATCTAGTCGAAAGTTAACGCAAGCTGAGGAGAGCCTAGAGCTTTCCATGCAATTGAGGATAGAATACTAATAGAAGCCCCTTCATATACAATAGTGCGATGCATGATCCTAGCATTAACTTGCACATATATGTGGAAAGGAACACTCGAAGGAATACAAGATGCTATTAGATTACTCCAATAAAAAGAAATAACATCAATACTTGGAGAGGTTTCTGTTGAAATAGATAGGATTTTCCCTTACGGAGAATATTGCGAACTGACCACGAAAAAATTCAGAAGTTTTCATTTCACTCTCAACTAGAAGAGAGGGACAAGACAAATACTGTGTCAAAGTGACTACTCCAGTCTTAACACTCTCGAGTGAAAGGGTGGGATCAGGTGGAGAAGACATCAACTCAATCGCTTTAACTTCACTCTTCAAAGGAAGAGTGGGATCAACAATGGATGAAACCAAATTGACCACTTGGAATTCACTCTTGGAAGGAAGAGTGCGATCAACCATGGATGAAACCGAATCGACCACTTGGCCAACTAGTGGGGGGTCAATAGACAACTTACGATAACCTATTGGAAGCCGTTGATGAGGAACAATAATAGCTTCCAATAACTTTGAAGCTTCATCCATGTGAGGACAAAGGTAAGTAATGTGCATATCCTTAAATAGAAAGCAAGGATTTCTAACATTTCCTTTTCGAGTCTTAATCACACGGTCATTGATTAATGGGGTATCATCAATATGATGACCAGAGGTTAATGACACTAGGTGTAGGGATCTATTAGACCACACTTCCAAAACTTGGGAAAGACCAAGACAATCCTTTAGAATGTGATCACCCTAACAAAGGATGCGAGGGAATTTTGTCGTATGAGTAGTTTTGGTAGGTATGTCAACACTCTTACAAGAAAGAGTGGTTGGTTGAGACTTGGTTAGTGGTCTTCCTTTCTTCTTCTTAATATTGCTTTTATTCTTCTTCTTATTCACCTGATTACTAGTACTATAACTTTCAACAGGAGAAGAGGGAGAAAGGGGAGAAGACACATATGGTGAAGACGATGGAGGATTCACAGGAGGTTGGTGTTCTTGTGAAGGTTAATTAATGTCCAAGACATACGGTGGGGTTGGAATCATAGGGATAGAGAATAACCATACATGTAATCCTATATTCAATCTAGGAAGACTTAAAGTGTCCATGAGAGGAGGACCAACATTTCCAAATGAAGGAAAAATAAAAGGTTCCCCTTGAGAAGGGACCTCTTAGTTGGTCGTACCGGAAGGCATATCCATAGCTGTATAAAAAATCTATCTCTCTTTATAATACTTTTAACTATATAGGAAACAAGTGATACTCAATCTAAAGCAACAATCAAACATGTGAAAGGAGTGGATAAAAAATTAGGATCCTCATGGGATTGTCAAACCATCACAACTCGCTATATACCGCAAGGTCCAACAGTAGATCACGACAAGGAGGATTGGGACCGCACCCTTTCCTAAATACCTGACTACATGGACGGTACGTGCATAGTAATATCCCCGAGTGATGTTCTTGGTGTATTGCGATGATATGATGACCAAAGGGATTTTATCAGATGGTCTCAGGATCCATAAAAGTGTATCCCTATATACACAAGGTACGTGGGAGCTCTACTTCGTAGTAGTGTTGTCTAATGCACAACCATTTGAAAGGGGACTTCCGATAAACAACTGAGTACATGAAGTAACTTTCTATATACGTCTAGGGTACATGAAAGGCTGTTCTATATACTAGCAGTACGTGGAAGGACCGCACCATCCCCAAGATGTAGTGCAGGAAAATAATGACATCTCCTACACTTAAAGACACCGAACACATCTCTAACCTAACACAAAAAGTTCTAAATATTTTAAACTTAAACTAGCACTTAATTTTATATTGTACGGTTAAGTGAATGGATGGAAAGTTGGACCTGACTCAAAACCATGCAAGTATGAGTATGCGAGTCTTTTCTTTCAATGAAAACCATCTATGGAAATGAGAGAGCTATTTTATTTTCCTGAAACAAATATTAAAATATAAACACAATATTTCAATTACCCACACAATTCAACACTCAAATTCCAAAGAAATCAAAGCAAAAGCAAAACATATACCCAAAAATGAGATGCAAATTTTCCAATTTCGATGAATAATATTTACAGAAATGAGCAATAGGTTTCAAGCAAAACAACAAAATGTAAAATCCAATGCAAGAAACATAAAATCTTATTTGAATGAAAAAGAGCATATAAATCAAAGATTCTGCAGAATATAAGATTCCTGCCCCCCCCTCATTTTCCTCAAAAAGTAAGCCAAAAGACATTCAAAAACTAAATTACAAATTTCAAATTTCAAAATCAAATCAGGATTGGAACCCTACTTGGAACCGTTGTTTTGAAAGTAGAGTACAGAGTGTTACTGCTCCAAAATCGCATTTTTCCAACATGAACATAGTGGTGACACCGCTCTCTATCCACTATATTAACGCGGTGGCACCGCTAGTTGCCTCTGTAGAATGTGTGGTGGCCACTCTTAGTAAACTACCTAGGTGCGGTGGCCACTCTTAGTAAACTACCCAGGTGTGGTAAAACATGTAGATCCCAAAACAAGACACAAGGTGAAAAAGAAAATGTTAATGCTCAATTTACTGGCATCAAATGAAAGGAAATAAAGAATATGAGACATCTCTGAACATATCTAAGCATATCTAACCAATTTCAAATCAAATCCAACTAAACAACTAGTAGATCTTATCAATGAAGAAATTGAAGTTTGAAGCAAGGCAAGAACCAAGAATAACTACAAGTTCTAACACTCTCCCTAGTATGGTCACCATATTTGTTACCGGAAATACTCACATTATGTGGATAGAAGTTGTTTCCCCAGCCTGAAATACTCACAACTAGAAAAAATAAGTCACAACAATGGAAAGCACTTCCCCTAAGATTGATACTATGCTTGGAATGGATTCTTTTACCTGTCATACAATGTGATGTACCAGTATTTTGGAATGCTGGATCTCCACAGATTCACCTGCAACAAACACACAACAAAGCATATACAATATCAAAGCACCAAGTACAATCTATAATCCTGTGTTGATGACTAAGGAATTCAACAATGAAACAAATGATCAATACATAATATGATTCATGGGAAAATAACTTTCATTGCATTAATGGAATAAGAGAGAGAAATTACAATCAATAGAATTAGTGTTGAGAAGTATCTTCTAAAGAAAAACCTTGCCTCTAGAGCTTCAAACTTGTCCACCTAGTGCCCACTCTCCTTGGTTAGATTTGGCCAGAGTTCCTCCTCCCATGGGGGGTGAGCCAATACTTATAGCCATGGGAGGATATGGATGGTTGATATTCTCATGGGTGAGGTGGAAAGGAGATCCTACAAGGATGGATATTGAGCCCAGGTTGTTTAGGAGTCTAGGGATGAGGTTTCCATGAAGCCAAGCTTCGAGAATATTTGTGAAACTTCTCTTTTTGACTTTTAAAACTCAAGCACCACTCTTTGTCAACTAAGACAAAGCATTTCCCAGAGTGCACTGCTCATTGTATTAATGTATGTAGTGGTGGCACTGCTTTTTGTTCATGGTAAACATGCGTTACTGTTGTAAAAGAAAGTATCCTATGGCTAGGGTTTAAGAGGCCATCAATGTACTGGGGTTGAAAGGTGGATGCAAATGGTTCTGCAAGTAAATACAAGCAAGTTCAGAGATCAGAATGGTTCATACCTTAGCCAAACGAAGGTTGATCCAAGCAGCCCTTCAATCCTCTTTTTGCTCCTCTTGCTCCAAGAGACCCACAAAATGAATTATACCTTCCTCAAACCAACATGACCACATATAAAGCAATGTTAATCAAATAAACATGAAATACTGATTTGACTAACATCATCATATGATCATAAACAGAGATTCAATCACACATTGAACAATGATTTGGGAAGAAGAAGGATGTCACATCTTTATTAATGTTGAAAACAAGTACAATTATACCTTCTCTTCAAGTTCAGAACCTCACGAAACCTTGATCCAGTTCTGCTGCTTCTCTTCTCCAAGGAACTCGGCCTCCAAGCTCTGCAACACAAGGAGAAAGGTTCTAGGGCAAAGGTGTGGGCAAAGAGAGCTCCAAATCCTCCAGCATAACAATGCAAAGATTCAAGTCCCCTCTCATGGACCTCCCTACCTCTATTTATATGCTTAAGGAAGAGTTAGGGGCGAAGACAAAGTAGTTACAACTGAAGGAGTCCATTCCATAACTACCCAAACTACCCGAAATTCAAAATACGTGTTTTTTGACATTTTTAAGAGGTGTATGCGGGTTGCTGAAACATCAGTCGCGTACATGAGAAATACACATGGGTTGCCAATAAAGCAAGTTGTGTACATAAGGTGTACACAGCTATTATGTATAGCAAGTCGCGTACGTACGCGGGTATTATAGAGAGCAAGTCGCGTATCATACGCGGGTTTGCCTTAAGGAAACTCACATATAGACAAAAAAACTCATTTAAGGGTATTTTTGGGTATTTTCAGACTTTGGTGTCTTTTGGAAAGTTTTAGCTAACAGAAATATATTTCCAACGGTGTAGAGATGAGGTCAAACAGAGTTACAGAACTCAAGATACAGGTCCTCCAAGTTAGGTGTTTTTTCAGTGACTTTCATGAAGTGTCGACATGCGACGGAATCATGGGAAAGTGGTCACAGGCAGAGATGTGTCATTTTGACCTATAACAGTTACACATTGGGGTAACACACATTGTCCACAAGGAAAGGGCGGTGGTGGATAAAGGCATGAAATCATTGATCTTGACCCGAATTCAATTTCATAACATGGGGATTTGAGGCAAGTTCTGATGTTTGGTTCTCATTATATGATGATGATGAGAAATATGTGTAACATGGATATAGAGGCAGTTAGAACGTGCAAAGCAGTGAGGTATCAGAACCTCTGGGCACTTAACATGAAGGTGCAACAAGTTGACTACAATATTCAGTTTTATTTATACTATGATGGGCTTCGAGATGTAGCAGGGAAGGTTCTGCGTCTCACCGAGGAAGCTGCGGAAAAATATAGATGGGTGACATGACTTGCAATTGGGGCACACACAAAACATATCCATGCAAGGTGGGACATGTACGTCCAAAAATGGATCACAACGACCTACGCATTGATAGATGATGAACTAGATGCCATCATTGATGACTGGTCGGTCGAATGGAAGGTTCTTATCAGTGTCAATGAGCTATCAGACACCGAGGCTAGCTCACCACCCATTATCCCAGCTGAGTATGAGCAAGAACAAGAACAAGGTTATGAAGAAGAGTCACAAGCAGAGTCATCAACCATTTCGATAGATTCGGAGATAGAAAGGAAACTTGAAGAAGGATGGATGAAGAGAATATTTGAGAAAGGGGAAGCAAGTAGCTCTCCAAGGATGGTAGAGGATCAAGTAAGTCAAATACTAGCTGTGCTCACCACGACGATCAGGAAAATCCAAGCTGAGGTAAAGCAACACTCGACAGAGTTCTTTCATGAAGTTAAGGAATTGCTGCAATCCTTGACAAATGAAATTATGGAGAAAGTGCCATAGACCGATGTGTGGCAAAGGGAAACAGAGATAAGTATTGGAAAAAGGGTGTGGATTATGTAGATTTCACCCAGTGCACTCACGAGAGCAAATGAAAATTTCAATGCAACTATGTGGCAATTCAACGTGGTTAGTATCAACATGAATGAATTGCCAATGCAAATGTTAGCACGATTATAGAAGGCGACAAACAAATAAATCATGAACCAAGAAGAGATTGTACATGACCAACTTGTCAAATCACATGAGCATATTGCGTAGGTTAAAGTTGAGGTGGCACATATGAAGACAATACAAGAAGTAATGATCGGTGAAAGGACAAAAGCATATGAGGATCAACAATTTCTGGAGAAGGCCATCTTCGTCGCCTGTGAGGACATTTCAGATATTACACCAGAAATGATTGAGGAAGCAAAAATACTACGACTGGGGTACATAATCATTGATCTAAATAAAGAGAACAAAGAGCTAAACACACGAACGATGAGAAGCACACCTTCGAAACTGATAACAGATCATAGAAGTAGGATCGATGCAATGAAGAAACATATTGAAGATCTTGAGAAGATAGCTAAATCCATTGCAGAGGCGACGACAAATTTCTCGACCAGCGTCATGTAAGATGAGCAGTTACAACAACTTGGAGTGCAAATTAGTGAAACTGAGGCACGACTGACATAATTATAGGGATCCCTTAAGTAAATGCCCCCGATCACACAAATTTCCAAGGCTACAAATCTAATAACGTTAGAACAACAGGAGAATAAATCCCGGGAAAGGAGCCAACAGAGGTCAGTGCAACTAGAAAAAATTCGGGAGGACGCAGAGCAACTAGCATTTCAATCCATAGAAAATCTAACACACACTAAGGATGCATGCAAAAAGGTGGAGCAGGTATTAGATGAAAATATAATCAAGAAATATGTTGAAGAGTGCACAACACTAAGTGCGACAGTCAAAGAAGAATTCGACCAGCTTCAAACGATGCATGGCAGATTCAAGACCCAGTTAAACAAACCCATTATATCGAGTTGATGGCTCAAGGATGAACCACAAGTTAGTGTTGGGGGAATTTTGGTAGGCGGATCAAGTGCACAAGGTGCGACTAAGGAGATGTCGACAAGTGTCATGAGAAATTACGCAAGGAGAAGTTATCAACAAGCATGGTCAACTCGGTCACAAGTAGTTAGGATTTTGGTCTAAGTTGGTGAGATAATAGAATTACCTGGACATTTTTGTAAAGAAGGAAGCCTATAAATAAGATTAGGAATGTAGTTGATGAATCGACTGATTAAGAAGAACATGATCATTAGTACCTTTGTTTTTTTCCAAACTATTTTGTAATCTACGGTTTTGGTATGAGGCTTTCGACCAAGGGCTATATGTTGGGATGTATTTTGTTCAAAGCTAATGTGAAAAGAGCATTGATGAAAACTCTGTATTAACCTATTATGTTGCAATTATTTTCATCTCGATGATGCGAAGTTCTTTTCGTTTGTATGATGCGATGTTCTTTTCATCTAAATGATGTGATCTATACATGATGATCTTGTTGTATAAATGATGTCATCTATATATGTTGTTATTCATATATGATGATGTGAAGTCTTTGTGTAGTCAATGGGTTTTTACATGTCAACCTCTTTGTTGAGGTGATCTGAATAATGAAAAGCTACAATACTAGATCTTGGCGTGAATAATGGTAGACAATTTTGATAGATGGTAGATTGATCCCTCCTGGATCTGTGAGTTGTATTGCGATAGAGAGAGATTAAGTGCACAAGATATCTTCCTTTCTACAAAAATGTGTTTCCTGCAGCCCTCCCTCAAACATCTCGGGTGAGAATGCATCTGCTTCGTTGGTGTTGCTGGATAGGGTAAAACCTGTCCGGGCCGGTTTTTAGGGAGATTGAGTTGAAGGGTGTCGACAATGTGTGAACCACTGTTGACTGATATGTGTCAACAACTGCAAAAATGAGTTGTGCAACTTTTTTTCAATATTGCAATCGTTTAGCTAAATCCTAAAAGATTTTAACTTATAAATGAAGTCTTGAATAGTATCAAAATTTTTAGGATTGAGACTAATGAGTTATTTTTCTAGAGGATAAGTGTGAATTGTGTTTGTTTTACCAAATAGGTTTTCAAGTTGATTCCATGCTTGATGGAGAGTGTATATTCCTTCCAGATGAAACACTAGTTCAAGTGAAAGAGAAAGACAGATTAAGCCTAAGGCTTCATCATAGTGATTATGTCATTTAGTAATTTCAACATCGTGTGTGTGTTTTTCTTTGTGTGTACCATTCATGACCGTATACATGCCCTTAATAAAAAAACCATTACAGATTCCAAAGTGAAATAGTTGTAAGGAGTTAAAAGTTATCACATCCATCCAATTTATATAACAAACAACAACAATAGTTTCAAAGCTATCTCCACATCCTATAGGAATGTACTTGAATTGATGTCAAAGTTAATTTTTATGGAACTAATTAAAAAATTATAATTAGCCAAAACATAATTATAATCTTGTGGCACCATAACCCACCTTCAATGCTGGTGCATAGAACAATCCTTCTAATGTCACCATCATTGATCCTCCATAACTCATTTTGATAATTACAAACTGATTTAAAATCTCTCTATGAAGTAAATATTGAGAAACCAAAGCAGGGATTTCAAGTCTAGTCAAGGACTCAGCCTGGCCAAACAACCAACATTGACTTAGTGTTGGAAGTATTTTACAAACTTTGTACCCACTTTTTAGTTTTTTAAACTTTGGCACACATAAATTTTCTTTAAATTAAGAAACCTATGCATCATATGGCCTTTAAAGTTAAATTCAATAACATAAACTATGAGGAATTGAAGGAGGAAATGGAGAGTTTGTAATTGTAGAGAGGCCAAGCAGATTCTATAAGAAAAATATCGTTAGACCACTAAGAATACTATTTTTAGTATCAAAGAAATCGTAGTTGAGGATTCTTTGAAAAGCTTCAAAATGAGAATTAATTAGGTAAAATTGGAATATTTGTATTTGTAACTCCACTACTAGGATATAGTTGTAAATATCACCTAACATGCTCCACCTAGAAAACCTTAAATATTTATCCAATTATTCTAGGAAATATTTGTAGGTATTACTTAAGACTCCACCTACAATCTTACCTAATTCTTCATGTACCTCCACCTACAATTTGTTGTACTCATCTAATGGAATATTATACACAGACTGTTTAAGTGGAGCAATTCCTCTCTTGTATTTTCTTCTTATGTGGACATTTCTCATTGTTGTCACACTTGTGTGGACATATCAGTTTGCAACAGGCTTTTGATCTATTGAAGTTCTAGGATTTTCTTAAAATTTTAACTAACTTGTGAAATGATTCAAACGAAGTATTTAGAAGGATGAAGGAAAAGTACAACAATGACAATGCAAGGTAAATTTAAACATAATTTTCATCTCTTTCAACTTTAACACTATTAAAGGTTCCTATGCTAAAGTTGAATCATACAAGGACAATAAATAATAATGAAATTAATATACTAATGAACAAGTTAAAAAAGGCTAGCATTAGTAAATACAATGTTGGTTTGGACCTTCCTTATAATTAGATATATATTTTCAGGTTAGACTTTGTCTCTTAGGAGACAAGTCACTGAAGGAACAATGGACATACTTGAGAGAGAGATAGTTATATTTATGTAGGTTAGAGTTAGAAAAGTACAAACCTCAAAGTTTTTACCAAAATAGTCCAGAAAAGAGGATGGAAGCTTCAAACCCTTCATACTTAGTAGTGGCAACCTTAAAGAGTTGAGAAGGGGCAAAAGCACTCTTTAAACAGGCTCAACATGTCAAGGGGATGAACAATGGTCACAAAAGACTCAACAAGGGTCACTGTAATCACTAAGAAATACTCCAAAGTTTAGACCTTATAACATTCATGGTGGAAACCAACAAGGACACAACCCACTGAACATACGTGAAGAGTAAAAGGTAGGTACATATTAGATCACAAAACAACCACGACAACCCTATACAGGTTCAATAATGGTCAAGGCCTAACACTAACATCTCACAACAGTCATGGCCCAACTCTGACAGTTCAAACACGATCATGGGTCAATATTTGCAAGCTCTTAATGGTCATGGCCCAGCCCTAAAATGCTACAAATGGTCACATCCCAAACTAGTAGACTCACAATAAATTGAGTAAACCTCAAAGCAGTCACAATTCATCCCTAATTGTCTTACAAAGGTCACAGTCTCTCCTTAGATGGCTCACAAAGGTTACAGTCCAGCCTTGCAGGCTTAAAAATGGTCACAGCCCAACCTAAATAGACATAAAACAATCAAGGCTCAACTCTAGAGGTCACGACCCAGCCCTTTGGGGCCTCAACAACTCACGGACAAAACCTAGAGGCTTCCAAATAGTCACAACTAAGTCCTAAGGCTTGCAATAGTCACAGTGAGTCCTAGAGGCTTCCAAAAATCACGATTGGGTCCTAAAGGGACCAAGGAAGGTGTCACAATAGTATTAGCAAGATGAAGTAGGTGTCACGGAATCCCTAACAGGATGAGAAAGGTCACGAACCAGCTGAGCATCCCAAGCAAAGATCACGGTGCAACTTAGCAGGCTTATAAGCTACAACAACAACAAAAACAAGGTAGTGACCCATAAAAAATAGACTTTATCAACAATAGAAACTTAGACATCAAGCTAAGGATCAACGACAAACCCTAGAACACTAATTGAATTAGATATTCAAGTTTTCTCTTGTAAAGAAACAACTAAAATAAGTGTTAGCACTCGTGCTAAATTTTGGGTAGGCGCTGGTAATAATGGGCCGTCGGGAAGGGATATAGTCAAAATTTTCTTAGGCTTGATGACTTTGAACAATGGTCACCACAGGAACGAGCAGCGCAGAGCAACAGAGGTTGAGGATTTTGCAGCAAAGGATGCACGCATAGAACTAATTTATGGGGGCATGTGAAATATGTGGCTCACTTAGTTTCCCAGGGACCATCACCACAACCTATCATATCTACGATAGGTGCATACCCTCGCGGTGGGAGATGCATGGAACATAAGGATGCATCGGGGTTGCGATGTTTAGCTCACACAAATTAAACGTCTAGGATCTCTCGATCAAAAATATTTACGGTGGAAGAACTATTTCGATGCCCCAACTTGCAAGACAAAAAAGGAAAAGGATGGCCACAAAGTGGGGGGGAAGGCCCCTTGTCCTCAAATGGTGTCGATCTATTAGGGAGAAAATCAACGGCCCTAAAGGTATTCGTGACAACAAGGTGCATAATGGATAAGGAAGGGAAGCAATGCAAAACTTAGTAGAGCCCCTCGTTTTAACGACGTGGATTCAATGAGGCGATTGACCAACGACTATGATCTGCATCGCAATAAGAACATGCGTGGAGGTTAGTCAGTAGGCAGATCATGAAGTGTGGTAGGGGCAACCTAATCAGGATGGGATAGGTTGTATCGGTTATGCAAACCTTATCCTGGGCCTTTGATATTCACTGCTTGACACTCATAGTAAGGACAAGCGCCAAATGATTAGTTGGCAAGGGAGGGGAGCGACTGTACGTGCTGTACCGAAAGGAAAAAAGGAACAAAGTTCCAAGCATACTGATGGCACAATGAGGTGATGGATGTCAAGTCCACCTACAATGATATCTCCTTAAGATTATTACGAGTGAGACTGGAAGTCACTTCGAAAAATGATGGAGGTTAAAGCCTTATGGGCGACATGGTTGACACCTTCGCATAAGGGGATTGGATAGAAAACCCACATGGTCACCCGTGTTGTCATCATTCCAATTAACGATGGCACATGTGGAAACCCGCTAATCATGTCATCAAATTTATCCCCCCAAATCTATATAAAGCCACAATTGAAGCCATTCAAAGACATATAAGAAATTGACTATTGTTGGCCAATTGCGGTGACCACTCTTGCACTGCTAAGGATCCCATGAGCCTAATATGTAACCAACTATGAATTGTTTTCTGGGAGGTTCCTCTATATACCTGGAGACATGTATCCTGGTGACCCTTCACACGTTGGCAATTCCATCCATTGAGGTAAAGATGTCCTCCACACTAGTAAGTTCTTCTTATGGTGACAGAAAACATGTAGGCTTGGTAAATTGTGACACCACTGCGAGGGCAGTAATCGGCATTGCCGTCCCAACAAACATTCCACCAAAGCCCCCAGACAAGGCCACAGACTCCCTTGCCGAGATGTAGAGTATCTGTTACCAGAGATGGATGATCAAAAAGGATGTTCTGACGCTGGGAGAAGAGGACAGAGGACTCCACCATCATTGCCTCGCACTCATATTGTCAACCTCGTCCACGATAATGACAAGTCTAGGGGAAGCTATGCAGGCATGCCTCGAAGGAAGAAACCAACCCTGGCAGGTCGACAAGAATGACAGGTACATTGAAAAATCAATATTGTCAAGGGGTAGAGACGTCTTGTCCAGTTTTTATCATTACCAAGGGACTATGAGACCGGGCGAAGGGTTGGAAGCATGAAGAGTCCTGGGACTCGCCCAAGCCTGCGCAACAGAGAGGCATGCAAGAAAGATAAACCCGTTAGTGCCAAAACATTGTCTCCAAACAAGAAATCTTGCATTCAGATGCCAAAGTACCATTCCAACTAGCATGCGTGTCATAGCACGCTTCCTATTTTTGGAAATAAATAGTGCAAAAATTGCCACCTAATGTAGTTTGTCAAGATCATTGCCGTGATTATCCTGGGTTGGCCCCATATTTTGTAACCATTTTGATACCCTGTTTCAGGATGTATCCCAGGGGTAATTCTCATTATAAATAAAACCTCCTCAGAAGAGGAAAGAGGTTGGAATGATTTTAATTTTCAAGGCCTCAACGTCGGTTTTTTTAGCTCTGCAACATTTTTTGGGAGAAGTAATGAATATATTTCTCTGTGTTTATGAGATTCATTATGGTGCTTATATTTAGTGTGTGCTCTCTCTGTTTATTTCATTTTCATATGTCTTATTCTGCCAATACATTTCTATATTAGTATGTAGGAATTTACTCTCTGTTAAGTGCTCTTGCATCAGAAATCATGTTTGTAATGTGACTGTAATAGCTTTGATATAATTCATCCATCGATTGGTGCTCTGTTTCAGCTATTTCCCTTTGTCAGTTTCCACTAAACGTGTTCTTAGAGATTCACCCTTGATAGACGGCTCTTTGTTTAGGATCTTTCATTATTTCTGTCTACCATCACTTTGAAGATATTTCTCTAAATGTTGTGCTTACTTTGCCTCATATCGCCGAAGAGAAAACCCCTGTTCATTACATGCTATAATAGCCTTAAACATTTCAAACTGTGACTCCATATCCCAATGGTTTTGATTTTTTTTTGTCTTTCCATCCCTTTATTTTGTAACTGTCCTATTACTAGCAGAAATCTAGTCTTCTGCGTGCTCATTAAAGACAAATGTGTATGTGAAGGTTACTGTGACAAGAGATAGTCCTATCTGACTTCCGTGTATAGAGGGTAGGCTAAAGGTTGGTTGAAATGGTTACCCCTATGAATTCCTACAACAACCATATGAAAATTACAGGGTGCTCACATCTTGGTGCCATTGGTGGGGAGCAAATGAGCAAATCATCCCTGGGTAAAACAACATTGCCAGTCCTAGACACATTTTTGGTTGTACATGCTCTGGAGACTCCATTCAAGGCCTTTGAAGGCGATTCCACTGGGAACCTTGAACACCTATAAGTTGCAAAGTTTTTCACAGGTTCGATGGTGAATCCACTAGGGAAAATGAGCCCAATATAGAAAAACCTGGAAGGGCCTGGTGAAAGATGAGGTACTCTGCTTCCTTTCTCCAAGATATCTTGTCCTTCCTGGTTCATCTTTTCCTATACTCACCTGGGCTGGTCAAAACAATTTTAAAATATCTGTCATGCTTAGAGAAAGACCCTATACCCACCCATGTATATCCCTCTTTAAAGACCGAGAGATCCTCCTCTCCGTGTACATATGACTCATACCAAACTGCTTCATCTGAGACCTATGAGGCTCGTGATGCTATCAGTGACTATGTCCAACTTCCTTAATCCCCAAACAGGTACCTCCAACCCTGATCCAATTTAGAGCACCCTTTTCCCTCCTCCAAATGGGCCCCATCAAATTCCTTAGTCAAAGTACCACCCGCCAATACAACCTTGCCTTCCCCAGCTTCAGATTTTAAAGAGAATTCATCACTCAGTGCTATAATCCCTATCAAAGGATCTACCATAACCCTAGCAAGGGCCAAATGATTCGCCCCCATAATTCTCTCTGCAATCCTTCATGACCTTCTGCAGGGGTACACCCAAAGGCTCAAACAATTTTTTGGTAGGAAGGGGTATTTAGCTGAGGAGCATTTGGGGTGGTTCACAGACTGGATTGACCTAGAAGAAGTGTACCATGAGGACATTAAGGTCATATTGTTTTCCCAAAGCCTTGCTAGAGAGGTAAGGAGATGGTTCATCAGCATTATAGATAGCTCCGTCCTAGGTTATCGAGCCTTGTAGGATGCCTTCAAAGAAATATGGGCAGAGAAGAAAGACCCCAGGAGATGCTTGTCTTAGTTCTATTCCATCAGGAGGGAAGAGAGTGAATATGTCCTAGAGTTCTTCGACATATTTATGAAAGCATATAACGCTACCCCTTCTGAGTTCAAACCTCGTCCTGGCATTGCCCAGCTCCAGTACACCGAAGCCTTTGATAGCGAATTCATCTTGTGGCTCAGCGAAAGAAGGACAGCCTCTTTGGAAAACATAATGAACGACGTCGCAGAGGTGGAGATAAAATTGACTGCTGCTATAGAGAAAGGGAGAGAAGAGGGATAAATAACACAGAACAAATATCTTCCCCATATTCTTCCCTTTAATGCCCCATAGACCACAATGATTGAAAGGATGGAGGCCATAGAAAGGTGGATGGAGGCATTCATGAGGAACCACATCCCCTGCCCTGTATATAAACAAGGAGTCAGAGGACCCCTATGTGTTGAGCAAGCTCAAACCACCTCGAAAGAGCTACAAGAACACACAGGTCCTTCTCTAGTGGCGGAAGAAGAAGAGGATAAACAATGAAAGTCTCCCGAACACCCCGATCTTGTTTTTTATGAAGAATATCGTCAGTAGGAGGAAGGTAATTTCATTCCCTTGTGCTTCACTTTGTTTTACTATTTGAAACAGAGGATAAAAATCTCTAATCAAGCGCGGGAAATGGAAGCTAGGAATGAGGTCCTGCCATGGTTTAGAGCGGGTGATGGGGGAAGTGGACAAACGCCGTCTGTAGTACATCCTATTTGTTATTCCTATGAGAACATAGAGGATTAGTTTGGGCCTATACAGGATGAGTATTACAATTTGTTTGATGAAGAAAGTAGCCTTGCTGTTACAAGCCCTGTTTGTGGGATTTTTGAGGAGGTTTTCAGGCTCCCGTTGTATGATGAATACAATGATAGTTGCTAAGAAGTTGAGGGTCTGAAGTGGGATGTTTCTTCCCTCTATTCCAGTGCATATTACCTATGTCAAGAAGAGCACCGTTCATTGCACTCTATTGAAGACATTTCCTATGAATTGCAAGAGGAAGAATAGGGCGTTGTTTCCGACATTCAGGATGAGGCAACTGAGGTTGCAGGTATAGATGGTCGTAGATCCCCCTTGCATGAGTGTTTTAAAGAACAATCGAGCAGTTTGCAAGGGGAGATGCAGTTGGAGAAATAATCATGGAACCGACAAATGTCGAGAGGATTTCAGCACAACCGTGGGTTTTATGATCCGGTGGCTAAGTACGTGGAGCATATTGGTCATGACAGGTGTATAGCATGATTTACGAAGAGCTGTCATGGCCCATTGGCCACACCTGTGGGGAATCTGCACGATGGGGACAATAGGACGTTTATGCATGATGAAAGTTAGAGGTTCCAAAATAACCTCCTATCATCCTGCTTCACATTACTGCCCTCCATCAAGCAAGAAAGAAGGGTCTGCAAATGTAGTCACTTGCTTGATTGGATTCAATGGAATTTGAAAGTCACCTGACTGGGAAATAATGCTCGTGTAAAGTATGATAGGTAGGATCGAATAAGCTCAACCTGGTGAGTATTTTATTTCTGCAAATTTTCATTTTTACTGTCATTTATTCGGCTTTTGTTTTCATAACACGCTGGTAAGATTGCAGGAAGGAACCACAAGCCGACCCATTGGATCAAGCACATGGTCTACATAGATTCTTTTCTACCTCATAGGGAGGATAACATCCCCGAGTTGGAGCCACTGTTAGCACTTGTGCTAAATTTTGGGTATGCGTCGATGATAATGGGCCGTTAGGAAGGGGTATAGTTGGAAATTTTTTGGGCTTGATGAATTCGAAGAGTGGTCACCATAGGAGCATGCAGAACAGAGTAGCAGAGGTTGAGGATTTTGCAGCAAAGGAGGTGCATAGAGAACTAAGCTATGAGGGTGTGCGAAATCCATGCCTCACCCTGTTTCCCAGGGACCATCAGCATAACCTATCATATCTACGACAGGTGCGCACCCTCACAATGGGAGATGTAGGAACATAAGGATGCGTCGAGGTTGCGATGTTTGGCTTAGACAACTTAAACAGCCAGGATCTCCCGATAAAAAATATATATGATGGAAGAAATTTTTCGCCGCCCCAAATTGCATGACAAATAAGGCAGAGGATGGCCGCAAAGTGGGGGGGAAGGCCCCTCGTCCTTGAAAGGTCGTGATCTCTTAGGGAAAAAATCAACGGCCCTGGAGGACTTCGCAGTAGGAAGGTGCACAACGGTTAAGGGAGGGAAGCAATGCAAAATCTATTAGAGCCCCTCACTTTCAGCGACGTATATTCAACAAAGCGATTGACCAATGACTCTAATCTGCATCGCGATAGGAACACGTGCAGAGGTTAGTCAGTAGGCGGATCGCTAAGTGTGTTAGGGGCCACCTAATCAGGATGGGACAGGTGGTATCAGCGGCACAAACCTTATCCTGGGCCTTCAAGATTCGCTGCTCGACACGCTTACTATGGACAAGCCCCAAATGATTAGTTGGTAGGGGAGGCGAGCGACTATACGCGCCATACTGAAAGGAACCGAAGTTCCAATCATACCGATGGCGGAGCAAGGTGATGGACATCAAGTCCACCTACAATGAGATCTCCTTAAGATGATTACGAGTGTGACTGGAAGTCACTTCAGTAAATGATGGAGGTCAAAGCCTTATGGGCGACATAGTTGGCACCTTCACATAAGGGGATTGGATCGAAAACCCACATGGTCACCTGTGTTGTCATCATGCCACTTAACGATGCCACATGTGTGAATTCTCTAATCACATCGTCAAATTTAGCCGCCTAACTCGATATAAATCCATAGTCGAAGCCATTTGAAGAGATATAAGAAATTGACTGTTGTTGGCCAATTACGGTGACAACTCTTGCTCTGCTAAGGATCTCGGGAGCCCGATATGGAACCAACTATGACTTGTTTGTTGGGAGGATCCTCTATCTGCCTGGACACATGTAGCCCAGTGAGCCTTCACATGTTGGAAATTCTAGCCATCGGGGTAAAGACGTCCTCCACGATAGTAAGGTCTTCTGATGGTGATAGAAAACATGTAGGTTTGGTAAATTGGGACACCATTGCACGGGTAGTAACTGGGATTCCTGGCCCAACAAATGCTCCACCAAAGCCCCTAGACAAGGCCACGAACTCCCTTGCCAAGATGTAGAGTATCCAGCATTAGAGATGGATGATTAGAAAGGATTTTCTGACGTTGGGAGAAGAGGACAGAGGACTCCACCATCATTACCTTGCACTCATACTATCAACCTCGTCCACGATAATGATGAGTCTAGGGGGAATCCATGCAGACATGCCTCAGAGGAAGAACCCAACCCCAGTAGGTTGACAAGAATGATGGGTACGTTGAAAAATAAATACTGTCAAGGGGTAGAGCTGTCTTGTCTAGTTTTTAGCATTACCAAGGGACTACAAGGCCGAGCGAAGGGCTGGAAGCACAAAGAGTCCCAGGACTTGCCCAAGCCTGCGCAACAGAGAGGTGCACAAGAAAGAAAAAGCCGTCAATGCCTAAACATTGTCTCCAAACTAGCAAGCATGCATTCAAATGCTAAAGTACCATTCCGACCAGCATGCGTTTCATAACACATTTCCTATTTTTGGAAATAAACAGTGGTGAACCTGCCACCTAATGTAGTTTGTCAGGATCATTGCCGTTATCTTTGGTTGGCCCCATATTTTGTAATCGTTTTTATACCTTGTTTTGGGGCATATCCCAAGGGTAATTCTCATTATAAATAGAACCTCCTCAGAGGAGGAAAGAGGTTGGACTGATTTTCATTTTTGAGGCCTAGATGCCAGTTTTTGTAGCTTTGCAACATTTTTTGGGAGCAATAATGAATATAATTCTCTATGTTTATGAGATTCTCATGATACTTGTATTTAGTGTGTGCTCTCTCTATTTATTTCATTTTCATTTGTGTTATTCTGCTAATACATTTCTAGATTAGTATCCCGGAATTCGCTCTCTGTTAAGGGCTCCTACATCAGAAATCATGTTTGTAATGTGACTGTAATAGCTTTGATAGAATTTATCCATCAATAGGTTCTATGTTTTAGCTATTTCCCTTTGTCATTTTCCACTAAAAGTGTTCTCAAATATTCTCCCTTGATAGACGCCTCCGTGTTTCACCGGGATCTTTCATTATTTCTACCTGCCATCTCTTTGAAGATATTTCACTAAATGCTGTGCTTACTTTGCCTCATATCGTTGAAGAGAAAACCCATGTTCATTACATGTTGTAATAGCCTTAAATGTTTCATACCGTGACTCCATGGCCCAATGGTTTTGATTTTGTTTGTATTTCCATCCCTTTATTTTGCAACTGTTGTGTTACTAGTAGAAATCTAGTCTTCTGTGTGCTCATTAAAGTCAAATGTGTATGTGAAGGTTACTGTGACAAGAGAGTTCCCTAACTGACTGCCTTGGATAGAGGGAAGTCTAAAGGATGGTTGAAATGGTTACCCCTATGACTTCCTACAAAAACCATAGGAAAATTATAGGGTGCTAAAAATAAGTTTAGAACTTGAATTTATAATCTTGACAAGTATTCTAGAAGGGTCATACTTCTAACCCTAGCTTTTAGGAGTGTTACCAAAATAAACATAACAAAATATTGTGTTGACTTAGGATAATATACCAAGGTCAAGATGTTATAACAATAAGGTACATCACCATAAAAAAAGGGTTAAGTTACAATACTAGAAGGGAGTGCTAACACAAGGACCATTTAGGGGATCAACACAAGATCATAAGTCAACAAGAGGGGTCACAACAAAGTGGGAAGACAACTCCTTCGCCCATAAGACCAAGGTATACCAATAAGGTGGGGAAATAACCCTTTAACCCACAAGACCAAGGTGTACCAACAAGGTGTCAAACTTTTATCTTCTCTCTCAAGGTATATAGTCCATAGGTTTTCCATATAATCATTATAAGTTTTATCATCACCACATAAGGAATGTCCAAATGGGATGATGTGATCCTTTAGTCCTCTAGACTGCTCCTAAAGGTCAAGTGCTAGTGACATCATCAAGGGGTGTCCAATCCCTTGAGAAACAACCTATAAATAACCATTTAGGAGAAGAGGACATCACACACCATCATTTTGGTCAACTGACCAGGTATGTACCTGTAGGAACTGCTTAGTCCTATACTAGGAAGTATCTGTCTCAACTTGCAGGATATTATTGGTCCCTATGATTAAGAAATTGTCTAATACCATACCAAAATAACCTAGAGACATATAGTGCTCCTAGCCACATGCTATGGACTTTCCCATAGCATCAACCTCCTTGGTCCCAGACCAAGAAGTCCACAATGTTGTTGGGGGACCTAGGGTACCTTCTAGGGACTTAAACTGCCTGGTTAACTAACCAGGAACTCTTGGCTAGGGATTTTCCCATGGAATCAACCTCCTTGGTCCTAGACCAAGAAGCCCAAGATATTATTGGGGGACATAGGGTACCTTCTAGGGACTTACTCTTCCTATTTAACTAACCAGAACCCTAGTTAACTAACTAGGGTTCCATCCTCCCTGAGAATGGATCTCATAGATGCATTATATTTAACACTCCCTCTCAACAAGTGAGGCATTCTCAACAACACTAAGCTTGTCTCGAAAGTACTCAGACTATGATAGAGTCTTAGTCAACACATCAATAAACTGTTTAGTTGACAGAGCATACTGCACCTTATCACTGACATACTGATACTTCCTCTCAATGTGTTCCGACCTAACATAGAGCACATGATTTTCTAAGGGATCCAAATAGATCTAATTTTCTACAAGAATATTGATCATTATAGATCCTCTTGGAAGTTATAACTGCCTGCCCTTGATAGCTGAGAATCACTATCCACACATCATATAACATCCTTTTAAACTTGATGCTTGGCTACCTCCTCATAAATGGAGGATTCTGAAATATTGACATGGCTTATTTGAGATATCAAACCAGAGCAACCTTGAAACTCCTCAATAGGTTTATCAAAGATATCAACTTCATACTCTTCCCTCATCCCTTTTCTCGACTAAAAGGGATGACTCATGGACTTGACTCACATCCATGTCTATATTACTTAGAGGCTTTTTTAATAACTTTCTCAAGAGAGATCACATATTTACTTTGCAATCCTATTCTGCTGGGGTTTGAGGAGCACAATTGGATCCCTCTTGATCTCTAAACTTACTATTTGTTCTACTCTAGTAAGTAACTAGCCATCAATAAAAAATTCTTGGCAGATTCTCTTTTGTTAACTCAATGCTGACACCTAGGAGGATGAACATCTAGCATAATTGATCTTGCATTTAGTGGATCCTCTTACTCCATCTGTATTGTTGGGTATATGTTATATTCTTTACATGTGCATGTGGAGGGTAGGTATTCCTATCAGCGTTGCATCTAACGATCCCTATCGGCACCTAATGACCATTTCTGATGCGAGCGCAAGCAAGCCAAAAAATTTTGGTTGTTTTTGGCTATTTTTGGGAATTTTCTAAAAGTATGTAACTTAATCCCAGTTAAGGGATTGGAGTCTATTTTCTAATCTAGGTTAACGTATTAGGGTATTGGATGCGGCAGAATACCTATATTTTGTATTGTGAGGGATTCATAATGATATGAGAAAATAGGAGGTGTGGCTCTGAGCTATGTTGGTTTTCCCAGGTACAGGTTTCCAGGGTAAATATCTATGTTTATGTGTGAAGGTTGTGCTGTAATCTCTATTTTGCTTAAAAGAATATCTATGCTTTGCATCTCTACACATGTTTAAAACTTACATGTATCTAAGCACTCAACTCCCTCTGGAATAGTTCCTTTAACTCTAAGCATAAACATGATCACTTATCATCCTAGCAAGTTACACCATCCTCTTCTTATGGATCTTTCCTACAACTTAAATTTATTTCTATAGTCATCAATAACCAATGCCAATTTTACATAATGACATATCCTTATCATTCATCCATACACTAAGCAACTATCTAGAAGCCATCAAGAGCATATCAATCTCATATATGCAGCATGTCATTACAATACCAATCTCATATATGAAACATGTCATTATATCTTCCCTTACATAGAATTCATAGTGTGCATATTGATCTTGTCATCATGTTAGACATGTAATCCTAAAGAGTGCAATGGAATCATCATATCATCCTGATGCAATATCACACATACATTAGCACAATATAGTTTGTATCATAACCCTAGATATGTGGTCATGATAACTTCATACATGGATGAGATCTAAACTTCTTTGCACTTGCAAAATTAGATTACATTGATCAATGCATCACAAAACTCTTTATATAATGAAATGATCAAACTAGAAGATGTTATGATCATGAAAGCCCATGATTTCTAAAGATCAAGTCAAGATCTAAGCACATAAAGGGTTAGTTTGGATTCTTACTCACCTTAGAAATACATACATGGGGTAAACCTTCTAGGAATGCTAGTCATACTTGGCATACCTCTTTAAGGGACAAAGTCCACAACCTACCATCATCTCTCGATGCCATATGGACTAGCAACACTACAACCAACTAATTCTTGCATGATGCCATTTGACTTTGATTCCTTTTGTGGCCAAATGTTCAAACCCTTCTTGCTATCTTGATGAATTTTTTTGCCAAGAACCTTCTGAGATTAAGTTAGTACTCACAACCTTACCTTAGGATCTATGTAGAATATGATAGTATACAACATCATAGTTAGATACAAACCCTAAGCTTCTATACCATGTTGAAGTTCTAGGATTTTTTTAAAATCTTAACTAACTTGTGCAACAATTCAAACCAAGTAGTCAGAAGGATGAAGTAAAAGTACAACAATGACAATGCAAGATAAATATAAACATAATTTTCATCTTTTTCAACTTTAACACTCCCAAAGGCCTTGTGTTAAAGTTGAAGCATACACAGATAATTACTAACAACATCATTAGTATACTAACAAACAAGTGAAACAAGCATAGAATTTGTAAAAGCAATCCTCGTTTGGACCTTTCTTATACTCATATATATCTTTCAGGTCCGACTTTGTCTCTTAGGAGACAAGTCACTAAAGGAACAATGGACATACATGAGACAGAGATAGGTATATTTTTATAGGGTAGAGTTAGACAGGTAAAGAACTCAAAGTGTTAACCAAAACAATCTATAAATGAGGATGGAAGCTTCAAACCATTCATACTTAGCAATAAAAACCTCAAAGAAATTATAAGGGGAAAAGACACTCTTTAAATATGCTTCGTAGGTCAAGGGGATGAACAATGGTCATGACATGATCAACAAGGGTCACTGCAAGCACTAGGAAATACTCTAAAGTTTAGACCTTATAGCAGTCACGGTGGACACCAGCAATGACATAACCGACTGAATAGACCTTAGGAGTCAAGGTAGGTACAAATCAGATCACAAAATAGCTATGGAATCCCTAGACATCTTCAATAATGGTCAAGGCCCAACACTAGCAACTCACAACAGTCACGACCCAGCTCTAATAGTTCAAAAAAACTCATGGCTCAACCTTTACAGGCTCTTAATGGTCATGGCCCAACCTTAACATGCTGTGAACGGTCACATCACAGCCTAGAAGTTTCACAATAAACTGAAAATACCTCAAAGAAGTCATGACTCATCCTTATATGGCTCGCAGAGGTCATAGTCTAACCCTAGATGGATCATATAGGTCATGGTCCAACCTTGTAGGCTTAATAATGGTCACGATCCAAACTGAAAAAACCTCAAAAAAATCAAGGCTCAACTCTATATGTCACAGCCCAGCCCTAAGGGGATTCAATAACTCATGACCTATCCTTAGAGGCTTTGAAACAATCACGGTTGAGTCCAAGAGGATTCCAAAAATCATGACTGAGTCTTAGAGGCTTCAAACAGTGACGACTGAGTCTTAAAGGGACTGAGGAAGGTGTCACAATAACACTATTAGGTTTAGGTAGGTGTCACAAAAACCCTATCCAGATAAGAAAGGTCATGACCGAGCTCAACAACCCAATCAAAGATCACAACTCAGCTTAGTAGGCTCATAAATTGTAGCAACAATAAAATCAAGGTAGTAACCTATCCAAAACAGACTTTATCAATAGTAGAAACTTAGATGTCAAGCCAAGGAGCAACAAAAAACCCTAGAACAGTAATTGAACCATATCTCCAAATTTTCTCTTGTCAAGACATAAATAAAGTTTAGGACTTGAATTTATAATCTTGACAAGTCTTCTAGAAGGGTCATCCTTCTAACCCTATATTTTATGAGTGTTACCAAAATAAACATAAAATATTATTGTGTTGACTTAGGATAGGGTACCAATGTCAAGATGTTATAACAATAAGGTAAGTCAACATAAAAAAAGGGTCAAGATGCCACACTAGAAGGGAGCACTAGCATAAGGACCAATTAAGGAGTTAACACAAGATCATAAGTCAAGAAGAGGGGTCACAACAAAGTGGGAAGACAACCCCTTCACCCATAATACCAAGGTATACCAACAAGGTGGGGAATCAAACCTTTTACCCATAAGACCAAGGTGTACCAACAAGGTGTCAAACTTTTATCTTCTATCTCAAGGTATATAGTCCATATGTGTTCCTTACAATCACTATAAGTTTTATCATCACCATATAAGGAAGGTCCAAACTGGACGATGTGATCCTTTCGTCCTCCATATTGCTCCTAAAGGTCAAGTACTAATGATATCATCAAGTGGTGGACATTCCTTTGAGAAAAAACCTAGAAATAACCATATAGGAGAAGGGGACATCACACACCATCATATTGGCCAACTGACCAAGATCCACCTAGTTAACTGACCAGTAATGTACTTGTAGGAACTTCTTGGTCCTCGACTAAGAATATGTTTGGTCCCAGACCAGGAAGTATCTGTATCAACCTGCGTGATATACTTGGTCCTTGTGACCAATAAATTGTATGGTCCCATAAGAAAATACCATAAATACATATAGGGGCTCTAGCCACATACTAGGGACTTTGCCATGGAATCAACTTGCTTGGTCCTATACCAAGAAACCTAGGAGAATGTTGGGGGTGCTAGGGTACCTTCTAGGGACTTACTCTTCCTGGTTAACTGACTAGGAGCTCTAGTTAACTGACTAGGGTTCCATCCTCCCTGAGAATGGGTCTCATTGTTGCATTATCTTTAACATGATCGGACCTCTTGAACGTTGATATAGGTTATTTTTTTTCCCAATGACGAAACTAGGATCAAGTTTCATCTACTTTGGTTTAATTCATGGATTTTATATCCACTCATAAATACCCTTTTTTCATACATCAATATCCGGGTTTCTACAATCAAGGGGTCTCCAGATGTATCCCCTCACACTAGATCTCTAGTATAGCAAAGAGAAATAGTTCATTCCTTGGCTTCACAAAATTCAATGTTTTGATTTGGGTTCACTCTCTTCTATCCCACCTTGGATGTCATTCAATTCAACCTTTTGAATTCTACAGTTCTGGTCACCGCCTATGTAGGAATCTCCTTCAAGCTCCTCACTGTTGATTCTGTTAGGGTTATTTTGATTCCTCATCCGGAGTTCCCACAACAAATTTTTGCCTATTGTTTGAGTTATTCAATACCAACAATGCCTTCTTCACTCCTTTACTGGTAACTAATGCATTATACCTTCTTTTCTCTTAAGCTTTCTATCAATTTCCTCTAGAATTTTTGTTTTTGTTGCAAAAATGTACACAAGAACAAAACCCATGGATTCTGTCACAATTCAATGTAACTCCACAAATTTTTAGTGAAATACACCACTTTTTTTGGTGAACTTCTATTCCCTTCCAAATCCATGGATTCTTTGAAGTTGAGCTCCTACTCTCTACCACGCTCCTTGTGTTATCAAATGGATATGTACCTGAAAATGGTGTGGGGCATGGGTTATCCTTATACACTAGTATTTATAAGCATTAAGATGTATTTAAATTGCATAGGTATGCCAACACATTCTTCAAATTTTTAGGTACTTTGCAGGTAAGATTTTAGCAAAGGAAATCCAACATAGTCATATCATCCCCAACATAATAATATCATCCCCAGGGAAGCTTGGAATAGGAAATAGGTGCTCCATTCGCTTGTTTGGCAGGGAAACCCAAGCGTCTTTACATCCTTTCCACTTCACCCTTCATCTCTAGTTCCCCATAAAACTACCTATCCTATAGGAATAATAGATCAATTTTCTCCACAAGCCAGTTGAGAAATTCAAGGAGAGGATAGTGATAGTTGAGAATGAGAAATTATAGCTAAAAATAAAACAAGAAGACGACCAATCCACCAGTGTTTCCGTCAGAATCCTATTAGTTGAATTGGATCTCCATAATAAAGTGTCTACTATTAAAAATAAATAGTCTAAAATAATTTTCCAGCATGATATTTTAAAGAATGAGTTAGTCGCATAACAATAGTATTAGAAGTCACATAAAAAACAAGTCAAATTTGAGCACTCGTAACTTAAAACAAGCATTTGAAACTTATCTTCCATAGTAAGCTAATGAAGGTGCCAAATGAAGCAAAAATAATTCACCAGAGCTACTACTAACAATGGTATCAAACAACAGTCTCTAAACAGAAAGGCCCACAATAGAGAGAAGAGCAAAAATGGCAAAAGAAAAATGTGAAATGCCTTGCAAGTACGCCAAGAAACCATGGAAGGCAAATGAAATGGAGGAAGCTAACTCCTTTCAGTTGTGATACCATGTTCAATGAAACTAAGAACAACAAGATTGAAACACATTTAAAAGTTATTAAGTTAAAACTCCGTGGGGACACAAACATCAGAAAATAGGAAGGTAGAGATTCAAAATTCTATTGACGAGCAAAACAACCACCGATTTGAATTAAAATATGCTATTTAAATTAAAACAAAACATTGACTACTTAGAACAATTTGTAGGGGTCATCATTTATAGCGTTAGTTGATAACTTTTGTAGTACTAACATTGCTTAAAAGTGTTTGTGTGGATTATGGGTCCCCTGCATGTGTGGATTGTGGGTCCTCTTCACTGTATTTGTTGAATTTCCTCCGTACTTGTAAGATTCCCAATAACCACAATGCAATATCCCCTTGCATTCCATGTTTTTATACATTGTCTAAGGATGACTTCTAAGATATTACGTATAAGTGATCTTCTTAAAGAACCCCTTGAATTGTGAATGGGCCTGGTGTATTGGTTATGCCAATGGAGTTTTAAGCCATTCACCAAGGTCTGATTCTAAGTGTGGTATTGTCTAACAAGGGATGATATCAATCGGTGCAAATCCATGCCAATTTTTGCAAAATAGTCTCTCCTCATAATGGGAATAATTGAGGGAACTCTGTGTCACTCCTCATATTGGGCACAGTTGAAGAAACTCCGTGTTATTGTAATAACCCTTGACATCAGGGATTTGTTTTGTTTTGTAATTCTAAAAATGCTTCCTTTAAACCAAAAGACAAGGTATACTTAAGATATCATAAAAACCTTTATAAACATACAAAAGCTCAGACAATAAAACCTCAAGCACAATTTACAAGCATATAACATGTAATGGATTTTAGAAAATGGGTAGATACTTGGTAGATCCAGATAAATTTGATCCCCCACGTTGCTTGGGAGATCCATATTTAAGATGGATCAATGTTGGTTATTTGCGTTGAAGTATTTTTCAAGACTTTTTTTGTTGTACTATTTTCCTCAAATTTTGTTCCATGCATCCATCCCAAAAATGTTGGTCTCACAAATATTCATGCACTTATTCCTTGTAAAACCTTCCATGTGATGAAAATCGCAAGTGGAGAAAATGCCATAGAATATAGGTGATACCTGGCTGACATATGAATTTATAGATTGTATCAACTGAAAATGAGTTTGTTAATGCTATTTATGTTCTCTTGACAAAATTGTAGGATATGGATTGGATGCTATAATTGTGTTGCTCCAGAGTTGCTAAGATCAGGTAAATTTGTGTGAAGGAGATGCACAAAACATGCATTTGAAGTTGGAGCTCCTTTATGCTATAGTTAAATATCTGATGCATCAATCAATATTTAGTACAGTGTTTTGTGAAGCAATGAAGAATACTTATAAGGGTGAAAGTATCCTTAGGGATCTTCCAAATACCTTGCATTTGTCATCACCTGAGCAACTTGGATTGGGATTGGTCGTGGAAGACTCATCAGATACAAATTAAATCCAAGAAGGTAGGTATAGTTGTGCCTGTTTATTATGAACATCTTTCCACTCATTCTTGGAAACAGGTATTTGTGAAATACATATTTGGCTTGTTTCTACTTTAGTCATAGTTTTAGCCTTTTTGTCTTTACAAGGATGGAGAAAATTACCACAGGTATTCCCGCACCTTTTCTACTTCATCCTACCCACCAATCATGCCACTTGAAACCACTATTAGTCAACTTAATATTTTGACCTAGTGGAAATGATTATTAATTTATTACTCAACCTGATCAATCAACCTTCGATTGAAGACATGATTACACCAACTATTCCAAAGGATCAAAAGATGGGATGAACCATGTTTAAAATTACTCTCAACATCTATATGATGGACCTCCCATCCAAGAGAAGCAGTAGATGAATAAATAGCCCTAACATAATTCATCTTTGCAATATCACAAATGTCTTAATGTAGTTGATACCTTTTTGTTGAGAAAATTTCTTTACTATCAATCAAGCCTTTTAACTCTCACCAACACCTTTGAATGTGAATTTAGTATTACATACCATCAAATTTTCACCACATTGTTTCTTCACGATTTAAGAACCAAGTCCCAAGTTCCATTCTTCATCAAGGAATTAAATTGCTTTACCATAATATTTTCTCATTGAAAAGGAAACTATGCATTCACATATGTATCAGGGTCACATACCTCTAGCAAATGTGCCCTTAAAGAAACACTACCATGTTTTCCTCCTCTAGTATTTGAATCATTCACATTAACCAATATTAGAAGCTTCAATTGTCTTATTCACCCATCAAAGAAAACTAAATTCCCTTGTAGGAGTTCCTAAATCAAATTCACCATGAGATTCCACAATCAAAAGATTAGGAAATGCATTGCTTGTAGTTGACTATGTTGTAGAAGGTTGACTACAAATCTAATATGTCATGTGAGTTAACTATTAAGTCAACACATTGGTAGAAACATTGGTTGATGTTGTGTAATAGTCAATAAATCTATAATTTTTCAAAATTTAAAATTGATCATTGTGTAACAACCTAGTTAGCGTTAAACAAAGAAACATATAAACCTTGTTGATCAAAGACAACATCCATCTTGAAAATGAATTCCTGTTTGATTGGATTAAACAATATGTAGGCTTTCAACTCGTTAGAGTAGCCCAACATAATATAAACATGACTCTTCATGTCCAACTTATTTATCTTACCATATCCAACATGATCCCACATTATACATCCAAACATTATAAGATGTTCAATTGAGGGTTTTCTTCCACTCCATTTCTCAAGAGGAGTGATATCACACACAACCTTGGTTGGGATCATGATTGAAAGGCAGTTTGAGTAATAGTTAGCCTCTACCTACAATATAGTAGATATACCTTTGGATTGAGGAAAGAAACATGTCATTTCAACCCAAGTTTGTTTTTTCCTTTCAACAACATTGTTCTATTGAGGTGTGGAAGGTAAAAATATCTACCAAACCCTCAAAGTCCTTACAAATTCTCCTTCATTGTCAAATCTTAGACATTTCACAAGTAGACTACACTTATTTTCAACCAATTCCCTAAATCCCTTGAACTTCAAAGACATGATCCTTATTCTTTAAGAAATATACCCAAGTTTTCCTAGCATATCATCAATGAAGGTCTAAACATATATTGCACCAACTAATGATGGTTGTTTCATTATACAAAGGTTAATATGGACAAATTCTAGCTAGGTCTTGACTTTCCCACACTTTTTAATGTCAGATGTAGCCTGGTGATGCTTTCCAAGCACACACCCCTTGCATACACCATTAAGAGGAACTACTCTAGGTATTTCATTAACTATATAAAACCTTACCACCAGTCTCATACATTGAAAATTTAGATGCCCAAGTCACTTATTACAAATTTTGTGCTAATCATCAATCCTAGATATGAGTGAATTTGGTCATGGATCCTACTTAGGGGAATCATAGAACTTATAGCATATGGATTTATAGTCAAGAATACCCTCAACAACAATAACAATGCCATTGTTGATATGTTTATCAATAGACCTATCATGCCAAAATTCAACCTTCTTTTCAATCTAGGTTAGTTAGGGTACATGCAACAAATTAGCACTCAAACATGCATCAACACCATTATGGCACCATCCTCACATTCGATCCTACCACAATCAACAATAATAAATTCATAATCATCTGCAACAAAGGTTTCTTCTTATTTAGCTTTACTTAATGAAGAAAATAAAGACACATCCTTATCCATATAATGGGTACAACCAAATTTGTTGATCCACTCATTTCTATTAGTGTGAGCTTTCAATCCTAAGTGCTAATGAAGAAAGTATAGTTATCTCCACCTTTCGACTAATGATGTTGTAGGTCGGTTAATCGACTAGTCAAAAACCTCACCTTCAAGCTTCTTAACCTTATCCTCAAGATATTTGGTCTTATTCCATCTAACCTTATCAATATGTCCTATGTTCTATCTTTGTACAATATTGACAAGCTTCTTATTCTCACCTTTATTAGTGGATGATTAATCATCATGTTTGCTTTGGTAAATCTATTCAACAAAATATATATCATGAGAACATCCATGATATTTCTATCAATTGTATCCTTGAACTCTTTCCCTGTAGTTATATCCTTCTTCACCCTGAAGGAGATGGGGTTGTTGCTTATTCTCAATTTTACCTTCACCAAAAAAATTCTTATTCCCTATTTAGCATTCCACGGAAAGAATCAAAGGTATAATATTTCTTTTCTTTTCTTTTCTAGAAGCCCAACTAAAAAGAATACATCATAGGGTGTCTTTAGATTAATCAAGATTGATTCTATAAGATGTCTTTCTTCAAAAAATCCTTTCCACATCCACTAAAAACTAAAGATCCATCATGAAATCCAAATAGTATGTAATCCTATTAAATGAGAGAGGAATAAGAGAGATCGACCCTTTCTCAATGTACATAACTTGAATTTCATTGATGGGATGAACTTTTTGTTCCAACATATTTGTAGGGCAACCTGGGAGGGAAGAAACAATTACCTCTTTCTTCTTAGGAAACTTGTGCTCTATATAGAGATTATGGTGCAATTTCATTAGTAGAGATGTGAATAACATTAGTTATGGATATTAAATGAATGGCTACGATCATCAATTGGAATTTGACAAAGCAAACCCTAATTAGACACTAGATCCTTTCTTCTACCAAGAATGTCTTTAGTATTAAGAATGTCTAATAAACAACATGTGTAACACTACATATTTCTCAATTCAAGGTAAGACTAATGATGATGAAAAGATAAATTATAGATCTCGGCAAGTGATTTATACACATCTAAATTGGAATCTCTAAGGGTTTGGAGTCTGGAGATAGTTAGGACCTTGGGAACAACAATATCTAGTGCTTCCATAACATTTCTAGATCTCTTGTTTTAATTTCAAGATTGAATATAAGGTTTCTCTAAAAAATGTTCATGATAAATTAATGACTTTTGGGATCTGCCAAAATTCCTTGGCACATGGTAACAATTGTAGGATGATTTCTAGCCTACCTATTTAGGAAAACAAAAAATTGAAATCTCTATAAAAAATATAATCTAAATTTTACTTGGAACTGAAACACATCAAGTTGAAGAAAGTAACAACCAACAAACTTTCGAAACTCAAATCACATCACTGTTTATTAATCTTGAAAATAGGAATTACACTGAAACATTTAAACTCTTCCCTTCACCCATTGCATCCTACTTTGAAAACTTAATTAATAAACCTATACCTCTTCCTTCCCTTTTATAGATTAGGAAGAAGAGTGGCCAAATTAATCACTTTTAAAGTTGTATGGTTTATGCAGCATATCACACATCTTCTTTAATCAAATGAGCATGACATACTTTTAGTAGCTTTGCAAGCTCTTTCAGCTCTTGTAAATATTAACCCTACCAAGTTACACCTGAATGGAAACTGATAGGAAGTGTAGTGTTGGACTATCATTTGCTTGCTTTATCACAAGGACAGGGAATTAGAGAATAAAGATTGGGCTTGTTCTCGTGTGTTGTAGAAAATGGTTGTGATGAAGCAGAAAGCCAATAAGGGTCAACTCTATATTTTTAATTTTATTCTAAGCATGCTTAGGACAATGCAAAAAATTTAAATGGTTTAAGTTTGTTAGGTTTGCAAGTAATACACATTCCTGATTTGCATTTAAAGATGAAAGATATGGTCCTTCTAAGGGGGTTAATTGATAAATATTAGATACCCAGTGATCTCTGGTTTTCATTATGGAATTGAATCAGGTATACACGTGCATTTCCTTCTCTAAGTGCTTGCAAGCAATTTAACTGCATTAGAATTTTGGCCTTTATGGTATTGATGCAATCAAGTGACAACCATGAAGAACTGGAGGCATTTTTTTCAAATGATCTTGAGTTTATGAATGATTTGATGAAGTTGTTGCAATCTAAGACCTTTATACTAGATAACATTAATAAACCTCTATTTGGGCTTTAGGATACTAGTTTGCAGTAATCTCTACATCTCATGAGAGGAGTCAGGTGTTAAATGTTCCAAATATTGTTAGCAATGCAACAAATCATGTGTTTTTATTGAGCTTGCTACAAAAGGCAGTCTTGTCATTGAATACTACATAATCATATCATGTTGCATTATTAGAAGAGGATTTAAATTTTTTCTTGGCATATGTAATATCATCATCGAATTCTCCAAGTCCTATGAGAGAAACTGGATTGATTCTATCCCTTCTTCCTTTGTTAAAAGATACCAATTCTTGTCATGCACACCTTGTGATGTTTGATGTAAAAATTCTACAAAAGTTTATGGATTACAACAATCCATCAGTCACTCTGTTCAGATATCTAGGAGGTATAGACAATACTATTAAGAGACTACAATTTGAGGTTACAAGAGTTGTGGAGTTGCTAGTAGAAAGCCGCATTGCATCTTCAATATATGATGATTATAAAGGGAAAATTCCATATTCTTGGAGGTGTCTTATCAAGACCTTACTCAAGCCACTAGGATCAAAAACTTATTCCCCAACAAGGTGTGCAGGTTTAGAGGAGAGTACCTTTCCATCAAGCCTATCATTAATATTTCATCATTCCCATAAGTTTGGTGGTAAAATATTCTCTTCATCCACGAAACTTATGAGTGAACTCATTCATAAGGATCCGACTTGCTTCTCAATGTTGCATGCAATAGGTCTTACAACTTCCTTCTTGGATTCCATATCATAAGATTTACTTCTCCCTTCTTCAAACACACTTTGCTGCATCCCTAGTGGTATTGATGCACTATGTCTCAATTATACAAGATTGGAAGTAGCGACTGAAAGAAATGATTTGCAGTTTCTTGTACATGTATTCACATCACAAAAGTGTTTTCTACCATTGAATGAAGGATTTTCTCATATAGCTAATTCAATGGAATAGATGATGCGCCGTGTCCCTTCTCAAAGGGACATGGTGTATATGTTATCATTAAAATTATTGAGAAAGTTGGTTCAGTGGGCGGCATGGGGTTAGAAGACAAAGACAAATTGGACAGTCTTTTCCTATGGATATTAATTCTGAATACAAGCATATGGAAGGTGTAATACCTTGATTTTGACCCCATTTTCATTAAAATTGTATAGGATGTATATATGGTTATTAAATCATCATAAGGAGCTCAAGGCTAAGGCCCTGCCATTGATTTGGTGTTTTGTGTATAGGATATTAGAATCGATGCATATGGTTCTTGTGCTAGTCAGGCATAATATATTTTGAAACATCATGTATATATGTAATTTAATAAAATACCCACAACTAGCTATGCAATGCAACAAAAGATATGGGGGCATTATTTCACAAGGAATAGGGAGGGGAATCATCCAATACTTGAGCCAATAGGGTTGAGCCAGATGTTGATGGGATAACTCTTAAGCTCTCAACTACCCTTTTTTCCTTTGTACTCAATCATTTAAATCTTCCAGAAGATGTTTGAGGCAGTTAATGCCTTGGGGAGGGTGTGTCATGGCAGACAAATTTCATGTATGAACATGCTTGTAGTCTGGAAACCCATATTCTAACTTTGGCACAAGTAAATACCAAGAATGCATTCCCATTCCATTATCCTGATTGACGTAGAATGATTGCACCACTCATTCATTTGTTCATTCCAATATGTAAACAGAGTTCACTCTCGCAGACATCGAGAGTTAGCAGAGGTGTTCATCTCGCGTTCTGTAGCTTTTCTCATAATCCATCCTTGGATGGAACCCTATTTTTCGGTATTACAGAGTGGTATGGAACCCTGGTTTTCTGTGTTATAGAGTGGAACCATGTTTTGCTATGCCTAATGCTTGTGTTTTTCTATTTTGTGTATCTTGGTTTTGGTCTGAACTGATAGGAGTGGAAGAGGCCCAGAATTGGCTTGACAAACCTATTGAAGAGAGGAACCTCATAAAAAGATAAGAGTGGTTGGTCAATCCTCTATGCACACCCTGAAGAGAACTCAAAGGGAAGGTATGGCATGAGGGACTATGCAGCAGAGAAGGGGATACTTCCTTGTGTTGGGTGTGTAGGTATTGTGGATTCCAAGTCAGATACATCCTGTGGAGGTGTGCCTAGCTCTGTGGATGAGCTCACTAGATTAGCAATTCATCCTTTCCACTATCAAAACAACCTGATAAACTCAACTAGTAATTTACTTGGATGAGCAGCCTGATAAACCCAACTGTTAGTTGGCTTGACTGGAACTTAATGTGAATATTGGCTATGTGTGAGTAACTGCCTATAGCCTGATAAACCCAATTGTGTATTGGATTGGCTGGACAACCTGATAAACCCAATGGTAGGTTGGATTGGCTGTGTTTTGATGTGTGTGGCTATGAGTGAGCCTGTTTTTCCCTAGTTCCTTGTGGAAATCATTCCTATCTCAGGGGTGGCAGTTGTGTTAAGAGATTGATGAATTGACCTATGGTTGGGTGTAACGTTGCCGCAACATAGCTAGTTGTGGGACAACTTCATCTCCAAGATAAGTATTATGTGGTTATTCTTAATTCTACAATGTAGTTGCTTGTGAATGTATGAATGTGTTGAATGCTTATTAGAATATTCAAGTAGAGATTTACTTCAGCTGCATTTCTCGCATTTTGAACCTGCATATGCTTTTGTTTTCCAATGCATTTTTCTTAAGCTCATGGAGGCTAGAATCCTGGTTAACAGAGTAAAAATTCAACTGTATTAAGGTGAAAATGGTATTTCCTCACCTTGGAATCCACTCTACGGAAGGAGGAAGCAAACAAAATAATAGAAATAACCAAGTAAAATGCATGTTTCTGCATCTCGGAACCCTCTTGCAAAATGCGGGAGGTGGAAATCAGAAAAACATAAAAAGTATAAGTCAAAATGTTGGTTTTTCGCCCTGGGATCCGTAGCAGAATGCGAAAACTAGAAAACTGAAAGACAGAGGTAAGTATTTCGAGTTTTCCACACCCTGGAATCCACAACGAAATGGGGAAGGAAAAAAACAAAAAGGTGAGAAATAACGGTGGTGAATTTAAGAGTTCCTCTTGTCGCAAGCCACACTGTATAATGCAGAAGGCGAAAGGGTCCTGTTAAGTGTAGAAAGGGATTTTCCAGCTATGGAAAGAGCTTGTTAAGGGTGGACATGATTGTTCTGGTTACAGAGTGGATCTGTGAGCCGCATAATGACTATTACAGTGGGTTTTAAGCCTAACAATGAATGATAAAGGGTGATCATGACCCATGAGTTGATGTTTTAAGAGAATTTAAATTATTTATTTTATATATACTTGTTAGTTAGGGTATGGGAACATGATAGAGTGGTATCAGAGTAGTTGGCTGCAACATTGAGCCTAAATGGGCCAAGTTAAATAGTTGTAGAAATAAACTTGCAGCATGACAGAATGGTATTAACTCAACAACAAGAAATAGTGCAGCAACAAGAAATAGTGCAGCAGGACAGAGTGCTAAACTGTTAAATTTAACCAACCCAGCCAATGTATGTTGGAATGATCATTTGAGAGCAGACTTCAAATTTACGGTGAATCTGATTACATAAATATTTCGCGTCCAGCCTCTGCTATTAACGCACTTGCTAGTTTATCAATGAAATGAACTGACAACCGTTAGATCCATATCAATGGTGGAATTCAAATAAACTAAAGAGGATTTCATTCAATATCGTGCACATCAAAACTTTCTTTATCCACGCTAGTTCTTCCATCGAAATCGTTATTAGCTGTTGATTGCTTGGGGATCAACCTCGTCCGTTGATCTTAAATCTCCTTCGTGGCAATTAGTTTCCAATTTTGCAACTTAGTGCCTTTTTATCCTCCTCGCTCTTTTATTTGTGAAATTCACCTTGGCCATAGATCTGGTTCTACCATGATCTCAACTATCCACACCTACAGTGATCAATCAATAAGTGAATTTTGAATTATGAGATTATCACACGGTTAACAATGGTCTTTTTTAACACATTTTACAGAGTCATCGTGCAGTTTGGAAAAGTTGGTTTTGGCCCGACCATGAGAATCAACAACATGAATGATGCACAGGATCCCTATGAGCCCAAGGAAGATGCTATGGGTGAGAACATATGGTTTGGAAATGATGAAACAAAATCCAATGGAAGAAGATATCCAGAGTCTCCTCCAGATATTGCAGCCACCTTGAGAAGCCTAAGGGTGGAGTTGCAAAGTTACAGAGAAGACAATAAAAGGATGATTAAAGATCAGGAAGAACAAAATTAGTTGAATGTATCCATGCTACAGAGTTTGGCAGACATCCAAATGAGGATGAACTCTGGGCATCGAACTGTTGATGTATTTGTAACTTCTAAATGTATTCACTTGTATATTTGATGTATTGTACCCCGATGTTTATTTAGGGAAGTATTTGTAATGTAATTGAGTCATTTCATGCTCCTATGTTCCTATCGGGAGATTCAATAATGTAAACAAGTCATGTAAAGTCATAAAGGGTAACCCTCCTTATTGATCAAGGGTTAAAGTCCCCGCAGTTGTGGGGCCCTAGGGTTATTAGACTCTCCTAGAGAAGTCGACCCTAGTGAGTTACTGTCAAGTCGAGAAATAGTATAAATAGAGAGTGAGCCTCTCTATTTAACACACATTCACTCACACTCAGTTGTAGCGCATAACTGAGAGAGAAAGAAGAACCTGGGACAAGAGAGAGAGAGAGAGACTACTGCTGTCGAGAGATCATCTTACTAATTTTGGGTTTTACTTTTGGTGCTGATTCTATCTCTGAGGAAGTTGCAGGGTTTTCTCCTTTATGGTTTCCCCAAGGAAAATATTTGTGTCTATTGTATCTTATGTTTGATTGCTGTGCTTGTTATTCTATCAGTTAAAGATCCTAATATAATACTATCTAAATGATAAAAATCTAACATGGTATCAGAGCTAACCTGAGAAGAAGACACTGTGCATATGTGGAAACTAGGGATTCTTATTTTTTGGGTCTCTCTCGACAATCCATCAGAAAAAGGAGGCTAGGTTGAACCTCCATTGAAGGGTGCATCTTTTTGTCGAAGCAGAATCTGATTCTGAGCATTTTTCAGTTTTTGACCTACCACTGCATCGGGAAATTAGGGCTTTTCACTGAAGAAGAATTTTTGGGTGAGCCCAGTCTAGGATTGATCTCCTCCTCAAAATCGAAGTTTAGAGACAAGAAACAATTTTTTTTCTTGGGTAGAACTCTGGGAAAGCCAAACCCTAATCTTCCCTAAAACTAGAGAATCAACACTGTAGAAGATCAACTCCAGATCCAGTTTTCAGCTTCTCAAATTGGTAAGATCTAAATATTTTGTATTTCCATTTGAGGTTCTTAGTTAAGATGTCTCATCATACCAAGCTTGATGAAAAGCTTGAGGGAGATGATAACTTTCGAGCCTGGAAGTATAGGATCTCCCTGGTCCTTGAAGAAAATGAGTTGGACTCTTACATCTATGAAGAGGTTCCAGTTCCAGAGGGAGATGAGGCTAAGGCCTTACACAAAAAGAAATTGATCATGGATAAGGGGATTATTGCTGATTCAATCAAGGATCACCTCATACCACATGTGTCCTCCCTAAAGACACCTAAAGCAATGTTTGATTCCCTGACCAAACTGTTTGAAGGAAAGAACATAAATAAGAAGATGACTTTGAGGAACCAGTTGAAGAATGTGAAGATCTAGAATACGGAAACCATATAATCATACTTCACAAAGGTCTCCCAGATCAAAGAACAACTTGAAGCAGTGGATGAAGAAGTGGAGAATGCAGAAATTGTGATGACTACCTTGAATGGTTTCCCTAGATCATGGGACTCCTTCATTCAAGGGAATTGTGCAAGAAAGAAGCTAGTCAAGTTTAGTAGGTTGTGGGAAGAATGCTCACAAGAAGAAGCTCGAATAATAGCTCAAGAAGAAAATATGGGAAGTGAAGATAAAGCTCTCACAGTACAATCCAAGAAAAGCAGAATAGATTATCATGAAGGTAAGCACTCCCACCAAAAACATAACCCTAGAATATATAGCATAAATTTACCTAAATTCAGATGCTATACATGTGATGAAAGAGGAAACTTTGCCAGATATTGTCCTAGAAACAAAAATGGCTCTCATAAGAAGAAGGGAAACAAGAGAAGACATCATGCTCATGCTGCACAGGATGATGAACCTTCCACAAAGAAAATCAAACAAGAAAGTGATGATTCTTCAAGTGATGAAGAATATGTTCTGATTTCCGCTCTCACAGGAACTATTACACATGGAAGTAATGATCGGATTATAGAAAGTGGGGCTTCCAAACATATCATGGGATTCAACGAATCCTTTGTGAAACTGTCTGAACATGAGTCACCTCACAAGGTGAAACTTAGGGATGACTACCAGTATCCAATAAAAGGTGGTGGTGACTCCTCCTATAAGGTAGACTTTGGAAAGTCTATAAAGAAGAAAGATGTATTGTTTGTCCCAGGACTGAAGAAGAACCCCCTCTCCATATCTACATTGGATGCAAAAGGCATAAGGATTGCATTTGTAGATGGCCAAGTTCTTATGTGGCCAAAGGGAAAGACTATTGATGACGCAGCAGTGATTGGGGAACAAGAAGGAGGTCTATATAAATTGAAGGGTCAACCAGAACAAACTTTGGTCCATAAATCATTAGAGCCAAATGAACTTTGGCATAGAAGGCTTGCACATGTGCACTATAGAGCACTACCACTTGCAAGCAAAGCTATTGAAGGTATTCTAGAAATATAGACAAAACATGATGGTGTCTGCAAAGGATGTTCGAAAGGAAAGAATATGAAGAAGACATTTCCAAGTAGCGTGAGCAAGGAAAAAGGAATCGTGGAAATCATCCACTCTGATGTATGCGGTTCGATGTCATCCAGTTCATTAAGCGGGTATGTATACTATGTTTCTTTCATTGATGATTTTTCTAGGAAGACATGGATATACTTATTGAAGAACAAATATGAAGTATTCAGCAAGTTCAAGCAATTCAAAGCCTTGATCGAGAACCACATAGAAAAGAAGATCAAGACCTTTCGATCAAACAATGGCGGAGAATTCACATCAAATCAATTCAAAGAGTTATGCATAGATTCAGGGATTAAGAGGGAGTTAACCACTCCATATAATCCACAATAGAATGGGGTTGCAAAGGAAGAGTAGAACAATCATGGAAGCTGCAAGGGAAATGCTTCATGATCAAGATCTTCCCGTGCATCTATGGGCAGAAGCTTCCAGGACAGCGATGTATGTAAAGAACCGTACTCCACACAGAGTACTCGAGAACAAGACACCTGAAGAAGTATTTTTTGGTAAGAAACCAAAATTCAGCCATCTCAGAATATTCAGTTGTCTAGTGTCATGTCTAGTGTACATACACATTCCAAAATAGAAGAGGTCAAAGTTAGATCCTTTCTGGAAAGAAGGGTATATTTGTGGGATACAATGAAAGCTTGAAAGCTTACAGAATATACTTCCCAAGATTCAAGAAGATCGACATTAGCAGAGACGTAACATTTGATAAATATTTAGCTTACAACAAATCTAGAAAGATACCAGTTGAAGAATCTGAAGAAATAGAAGTACCCAGAATTCAAGATACAACTAAGAACGATACAAATCAAGATGAAGATCAAGAAATAGAAGAGCCACATGAACCTGTAGATCCACCCCAAGAGAAGAATCCTCACAAGAGGAAACCTGCATGGGTATGAGAGGCTATCCAAGGTGCAGAAAGATATGGGGCTCCAAAAGAAATGCACAGAGAGAAGAAAAGAACGAGGTCCTGCTCCAGTTATGTAGCACTATTATGTGACATCATTGATAAATAACCTTCCAACTATGAAGAAGTGGCAAAGAAGAAAGAATGGAAAATTGCTGTGATCGAGGAGTACTAGTCGATCATGAAGAATGATGTCTGGGATGCTATCCCTAGACCAGAAGGGAAGTCTGTCGTGACTTCCAAGTGGATCTACAAGATCAAGCATGATGCAGATGGCAACAAAGAGAAATATAAAGCAAGATTTGTGGCTGGTGTCTTCTCCCAGAAAGAAGGAATAGATTATGAAGAAACTTTTGCACCTGTAGCCATATACACTTCCATCAGATCAATACTTGCTCTGGATTTAGTGATGAAATGGAAGATACACCAGATGGATTTCAAGACTACTTTCTTGAATGGTGTAGTAGAGGTGTATGTGGAGAAACCACTCGGTTTTGAGACACATGACAGGGAGACTCATATGTGTAAATTGAAGAAAGCCCTGTACGGTTTAAAACAGGCACCTAGGACATGGTACAACCGAATTGACAACTTCCTATCCAGTTTGGGATTTACCAAGGGTAAAGCAGATTCCAACCTTTACTACAAGGTTGAAGAAGGGAACCGAGTAATACTCCTAGTGTATGTAGATGATATATTTGTAACAGGTGTGGATGGGTTGATTGCTGATACGAAGAGGAAGCTTGCTGCCGAGTTTGAGATGAAGGACTTGGGTATGATGCACTACTTTCTAGGAATGGAGGTGTGGTAGAATGCAGATGGAATCTCCCTAGGACAAGGGAAGTATGTAGTAGAGATCCTGAAGAGGTTCGGGATGATGGACTACAAGGCAATGACCACACCTATGGCATAGAACCTGGAGCTTTTAAGTGATGCTTCATTAGAGTCAGTTGATGCTATGATGTATCATCAGATGATTGGGTCCTTGATGTACTTGACGAATATGAGACCAGATATTTGCTTTGCTGTGAACACATTGAGCTAGTTCCTGATAGATCCTAGACATGCTCACCTGATTGCTACAAAGAATATTCTGAGGTACCTGAAGGGTACAGTTGATTATGGACTCAATTATGAGGCAGATCAAAAGATTAACCTGGAAGGTTATGTTGATTCAGAATGGGCAGGTAGTGCCATCGATAGGAAGACCACTTCAGGGTGCTGCTTTAGTATGGGATAAGGTGTGATCTCTTGGTTTAGCAGGAAACAGTCTTGCATGGAACTAAGTACAGCTAAAGTAGAGTATGTCACAGGTTGTTCAGCTAGTTGTGAGTGAGGCAGTATGGCTGAGGAAGATACTGTTTGATTTGTTTGATCTCTAGTTAGATGCTACTTGTATATATTGCGACAACCAGAGTTGTGTGAAGCTGTCTGAGAACCCGATGTTCCACGACAAGTCGAAGCATATCGAGTTCAAATATCACTATATCAGGGATATGGTGCAGAGAGGAGTAGTGAAGCTCCAGTATGTTGTGACAAATAAGCAAATAGCTGATGTGTTGACCAAGCCATTGGCTAGAGTGAAGTTTGAGTACTTCAGGGAGAAGCTTGGTGTTCTCCAGATCGAGGTTCCCTCCAAGGGGAGGTGATGAGTCCAAGAGCCTTTATGACATGGTAGGACTGGTTCCTTCCATGGTCAGATATAAGTGTAGGATCCATTCTGATGTGACTGAGGGATGTGTTCCCACATGATCAGATGTAAGTGAAAAGCCATTCTGATGTGACTGCGGGATGTGTTCCCACATGATCAGATGTAAGCACAGAGCCTTTCTTACATGGTTGTTGGATGTGTTACTCCCATGGTAAGAAATAATTGTTGATCCTTTTTGACATGGTTGTTGGATGTGTTCCTCCCATGGTCAGATGTGAGTGTTGAGCCTTTCTGACATGGTTGTTGGATGTGTTCCTCCCATGGTCAGATATAAGTGCCAAGCCTTTCTTACATGGTTGTTGGATGTGTTCCTCCCATGGTAAGATATAAGTGCCGAGCCTTTCTTACATGGTCGTTTAATGTGTTCCTCCCATGGTAAGATATAAGTGCTGAAGCCTTTTTGACATGGTTGTTGGATGTGTTCCTCCCATGGTTAGATGTGAGTGCTGGGCCTTTCTGAAATGGTTGTTGGATGTGTTCCTCCCATGGTCATATGTGAGTGCTGGGCATGCCTTTCTGACATGGTTGTTGGATGTGTTCCTCCCATGGTCAGATGTAAGTGCTGGGAGGGCCATTCTAACTGAGGGTCAGATATAAGTGCTAAATAAGACCTACATGGAGGCTAGGCCCACAACCAGCATAAAAGGGATAGCTCTGTAGAACTTCCTATGATGAGAATATTTGAGAGATAGCACTAGTGATGATGACTCAGTGATGATCCAGATCCAGTGATGATCCAGATCCAGAGATGAATATGACTTGAAGATGAAGATAACTTGATGATGATCCAGACGATACAGAGAAGAATAATTGCGCTGATAAATTATGTCGAGAGAATACCTTCCTAGTTAAGAGGGTGATTCTATCTCTGAGGAAGTTGCGGGGTTTTCTCCTTTATGGTTTCCCCAAGGAAAATCTTTGTGTCTATTGTCTCTTATGTTTGATTGATGTGCTTGTTATTCTCTTAGTTAAAGATCCTAAGATACTGTCTAAATGATAAAAATCTAACATGAATAAAAAATCCAAAAGGGAGTGGGAGTAGTGCAAGAAGAAATCCCCACAAGAGGTCCGACATCTCTACAAAAAGGCCTTCTAGTGGATCATCTGACTCTGAAGAATCCATTGGGGGTTCAATATCCTCATCTCATAGTAATAAGAGAAATATAAGTTACCAGAACAATTCACATGGGAAATTCAAGAAGGAAAATCCTCCTACATTTGATGGCGAGGTAAAATCTGGTCAAGAAGTTGACGCTTGGCTTCTTGGGATGAGAGAGTATTTTTAAGTCCAAGACTACTCTGGAAATATGAAGGAAAGGGTTTCCATGTTCATGTTAAATGGAAGAGCATCTATATGGTGGGAGCACCTCAAGCAAGTGAATAAGACCAATGAAAGAAGGATTGTGTGGAAGCAGTTCAAGATATATTTCAAGCAGAAGTACCTCTCTCATAGGTAATATGATGATAAGATTGAATAATTCCATGAGCTGAAATTGGGACAGTTGACCATGGAAGAATATGAAAACAAATTCTTGGAACTGTTGAGGTATGTCAGGTATATCAAATATGATAAAGTGAAAATTCATCATTTTCTAAGTGGACTACCTCAGTCATATAAAGATAGGATTGAGTTTGATGAACCCCGAACTCTAGAAGAGGCTATAAAGAAGGAAAAGTATTGCTATGATCAGAACAAAAGAAAACCTGATTTCCATAAGGCATGGAAGGAAAAAAAGAAGGAGAAGTTTGACCAAAGGAAGAAAGGTTTCAAACCCTCCCAACAAAGGCATCCATCACAAGATGTGACTAATCTAACCAGCGTTATGGGAGACAGGCCAAGAGATCTAAAGGATCCAAGAGAACCACTCCAATGTTGGGGATGTGGAGGAAACCATATGCGTAGGAACTGTACGCACCCAAATGGGAATGTAAGGAAAGTTCATAATGTCCAAGAAGCTGAAAATGCAGGTCAAGTGGCAAGGACTATCCCTAGAATCTATGCAGCACTGGAGGACCGCCAGGAACATCACCAATCAACTGTAGTTGAAGTTGAAGGAAATATTGTTGAGCAATCTATTTCCATTTTGACTGACCCCAGATCTACTCACAATTATATCACTCCTAAAATTGTTGAGATTTGTGCTTTTAAGAAATTAAAGTGTCACATACCCCAATTTTGTAAAATAATGTTATTTGTTTTAAATTGATTCCTAAGACATTATGTTAAATTTAATGCTAAGTTGAAACTGATGACTCAACAAAGTCAAAAGATGTGGAATGTAATTCTGAATATTTTATTTTTAATAAATAAAAGGTGGAGACAACAGCTTGGGAGAGCTGTTAATAAGAGTGTTACTGGTCAAACTGGTGGAAGGAACTAGGTGGAGAGCAAAATGACAAGTGGCAGCATCCTCAAACACTTCCTATGTTGTAGGTGGAAACTTCCCTACATTTGGGGTCATGATACCCTAAGAAAGTGGGATCAAAGTAGGTGGCTCAATTAATGACAACTAACCTAAAAAGACCTAGGAAATCTTTTAAAAGTGCCCAATGTAGAGAGCTGAGGCTGCTCAGATATTTTCCAAGAGAAGAATCATTCAGGAGGAATGCACTTCAAGGAATTCATTGGGAAAAAGGGAAAATGTAAGGAAGGTGTTTGGGGAATAAACTGTAGTAACTTGATCTGATATAACTTTCTAGCCGAGAGATTTGACTGACAAGTTTAGGACTGGTATTGAGTCTCAGGACTAGTACTTGATTACTTGCTGGACCTAGTTCTATCCAGGGAGACTAGAGTAGGCTCGGGGGTCCTGAGGAGTCGCTGTTTGAGCGCTCTCAAGGATTGGTAGGGAGGAATGACCTCCCATTGCTGTTGTCAACCAAGCTTTAAGAACAGGTTCTGCTATTTATTAATTTCCGTGTTATTATCTATGTGTGATTGAATGATGCATTGCCGTTTATAATGTAAAAACTTAGAGGATAGAGTATCTTAGCTTGTTTAGTAATGAACTTATTCTTAATGAGAAACAAATCCTACTTGTGTTTTTCCCCATCTAGAGTAATCCAGATCGTACCCTAGCACAGGTGGTGTATTTAAATGAAGAAAGTATGATGCAAATATAGAATAAGATGTTAGCATGAATGAAAAGGTTTTCTTTTATTGTTATCAGAAGAAATATTATTCTATACATGGAGTAGTGTTAGACCTAGATTGTGAATGTCAGATTATTAGAAAAAGAAAAGAAGCTATATCATTATATTAACAGTAGTATGTTTTGGCAGATAAACAGTTCTCTATACAACATTCATTTTAGTAATCTTATTATTTATTTTTGAAACCAAAAGAAAAGAATATAATAGTTAAAATGTGTAGTGTTAGGTTAAATAAAAATGCTTTTCAAATCTACAGTTGATTTCTTCACCTGTTTAGGATAAATAACTATTGTATCTATAGCAACCAAACTATGAGTAAGGATAGATAAACCTAGATTTATTTCTAAAGATAAAACTAATTGGTTTAAGATTTTATTTATGGCTAGTAATGTAAATAATTCTTTCATTTTTATCTATTGAACTTGAACAAGTTCTACAGCTACTAACTTGTCTCTTTTATAATTTAAAACAAACATTACAATATATTTTAGAAGAAAGAATATAGATAGTTTGTTATTTCTTCTATTTTATAAATACTAATATTATAACATAAATAGGATAATATAGAATACAGAAAGAACTTTTTATAAATTATTTAGTATAGAAAGCATAAGAATACAACAATAAAATACTTTCTCATTATACACCTATAAATAGACTAAGTATAAAGGTAATATATAATTATAGGAATAGTATTGGTATGAAAATAAAATAACAATATTATCCCTTTATAATAAATATCAAGTAAATATAAATCATGTACTTAAAATATGTAACTATTAGTTACATAAGTACAACTCTAAGAACATTAAATTATTTATTTTCTGAAGGTTAACAATTATAAAAACAATATTTAAAACTTTATCAGAATAGAGTGCATTAAAGTAAGATAATATAAAAACAATGTACAGTTATCCTAAATAGGTGACATTCAAATAAATTACAGGGTAAATTCAGATGTAATAACTTGCAGGAAATAAACTAACAGAGTATAAACATGCTCGATTCACCGAGCTTAATAACCATTTATACAATATAGGTAATAACAAAATAAATTACAGTATTATAGTGTAAACAAAAGATATTTCAAAAAGAAACAGTGTATACATCTTTACATCATGGAGTTAGGGTAAAAACCCTATTATATCAAAATTTACAACAGAGGCATAAAACCCAAGGAGTTGAAGCTCTTTTCTAAACACCTATCAACTTCTAAAAGTCAACAGAGTATGGATTTAGCAACCTTTCCTCATTTTTACAGTTTATACATAAAAAATAGAACAAAAATGAAAATTTACAGGTCACGACCTAAGCCGGAAGCCCCGCATAAAGCAAGGGTTTAAACATCAACAAACAAACAGTGAACCAATTAACCCAGGTAAACCAAAACCATGAGGGTTCGACGACAAACCATCAAATGTCCCATAAGGGACTGAACAAGGACGAACTGCCATGGGTTATCCAAGGCTTACCCATGAGCAAGCGTTTGTCCCAGCCTTGCACCAACCACGTAGTAGGACAGGTCGACACCTGTGTATCATCGAAAACGATACTATTAATACCTTGCATTAATACAAGCATTCATGTAATGAAACAAATCTGTAAAAATAACGAAGATGTTGATAGTAGTTCTTATCTCAAACTTTCATTGAAACGTAACCACCCACAAGCAGTAGTGCAGCTACCAACGCGAGGAGGAACCAAACCTTCATCTGCCACAGGAAATTTGGAGTTTAATAACGCAAAATTGACCAGCGAAGGCCCAAAAGATGGAGCAACAAGCCAAGCAGGTTTAAACACTTGAGCCGTAACCTTTCCAACCCTAAAAACCACTCTGCTGCGAAACCCTAATACCAAACAAAACTCAAAAGGTGAAGCCATGGCGCTCACTACTGGGCCGTGGGTGAATAAGACATTTGCAGTCTGAAGATTACTGAAAGGAGATAGCAGTGATGGATAAACCCTGAAGGAAAACCAACAACCCAGTTCAAACAACATTTAGTTTGTTGCAGCTCGTCTCTAAGAGTGTTCAGGTTGAGCTCACAATGTGCAGGAGACAAAGAAGCAAGCTGGGAGACTACCAGCGATGAGTTGCAGAATGACAAGGCGGGAAACCAACACGGTAGCAGAGCGACAGGGCGAGCAACCAACACAGTAGCAGAGCGGCCGGAGGCCAAAAACAACGGAAGAAATAACAAGTTTAGGGTTTGCCAATGCCCTTTTAACTACACAACACTTAGCTATGATGATGCCACATTCACCAAACAAATTATTTGCATGCAGTGGGTAATCTGTAAAGTCCCGATGAGCAATCACGAGAAAACTATCATTCCAATCATTTGTGGGATTTCGAAGTTCCACCATAATCTTTACTCCCAATGTCAACCTAGTATGCATGTCGCATGGTAAACAAAATAATCATTACTATAAAAACTATGCCATAAAACTCATCAAAGGCGCGGGGGATAATACGACCCATCATTTTACAAATATAGTAAAAATTCAAACAAACGATTTTAACTTATGTCAAAAGGTTAAACCATAAACTCATCATGGGCGCGGTCTATTCTATGACCCCTTTCAATTATACATTACGCCTTTCATTTATACATTGCAAGGTATATGTTCAACAAACAACTATAACTCTATCAAGGTTATGCCTTTTAATATTTATAAAAGGAGTTCACGAAACCTTCATATAAGATACCATCTTGCTAGATTAATTCTAGTCATGCATTGTAGTATTTATATATATAAACTATTAAGTTTACAAATAAAATGTTAAGCCTTATCGTATTTATCAGGCTTGTCAAATAGGTAAATTTGATGGCTTAATAACATTAACTGGATAAAATATTCTAAATAAGTTAGGTGTAAAAGAGTTTAGTTCATCGACACTAACTTAATCCCTTTTGATAGCAGTATGTAATAATATAATTCCTTAAAACTTCAAAGCTTTGGAAGTTGGAATACTGGTAAAAAACTCATTTATCAATGTGTATTACTTTCATATCACAAGGAGTAACCAAATTTAACATGACGTAAATGTGATATGTTTACAATTTAAGATAGACCCTTAACGTACCAACCCTACCATCTTTAGTCTGCATGTAAAGAAAGATTTAAGGCGTTTATGCATGATGACTATGGTAAAACATCGAAGAGAATAGTACGCAATAAAAACTATAAATTACAACTACTAGAGAGAAAGCAACTGTCACCAATACTGATAGGACTGAATCTCGACTCCATGGCGTCTTTAAAAAGATTAACGATTTAATGGTTTTACCTCATAAAAGCATTTGAAATTGAATAGCATTTATATTCTTTTACTGAGCTAATATTTTTGCAACGAACATATATCTGTATGCGTAATGATTATTGACAAGCAGCATCGGATCTTTCTTACCTGTAAATCTATAAGAGCAGGTAAACTTTCTGCGTTAGCTCAAAAGCTAAGTAAGCCCAGATTACCAAGACAGTTCCACCTTGTGGTCGCAAAGAAAAAAAAGTCATTAAACTGAAAAAGAATTATTCTATAAGATAAACATAATCAATTAGATAATTCAGATTATGAAATCGTTAACATATAACTAATTAAAACAATTTGCTGACTGCATTGTTGAATATTATCTGTATTTTCAAAATTTTAAATTCTTCAGAAAATTTGGGACTTTGACATAAAGCATAGAATATCATGGTTAGTTCAACTAGCCACTGGAACCAAGAGGAAATTTAGTGAAGTGGTAGAGAAATGTCCATTGGTTATGGATGGGCTAGTCACTTATGCAAACTTGAATATTATGCCACTTGGTTCCTATGATATTCTCATTGGAATGGACTAGTTAGAAGCACACAGAGTTAAACTTGAGTGTTACAACAAGAAATTTGAATGCATGGATGAAGAAGGAAACCCAAAGGTTGTAAGAGGCATTCCAAAGGTGATTTTTGTTAGGCATATTTCAGCAATGCAGTTAAAGAAATTATGTAGGAAAGGTTGTCAATTGTATGCAACCCATGTTTTGGAGGCAATGGAAAATGAAACTCCTAGGTTGGAGGACTTTCATGTATTACAAGAATTTGGGGATGTTTTTCCTGATGAGATTCCAAGGTTTCCTCCAAAGAGAGACATTGATTTTACAAGAGTTGTTGGAAAAGAAATATATCAGTCCGAGTGTGTCCCCGTGTGGAGCACCAGTTTTATTTGTGAAAAATACAGATGGGACACTCAGGTTATGTATTGACTATGGCCAGTTGAAAAAGTCACTGTGAAGAATAAATACCATGTACCTCGAATTGATGACCTTTTTTATCAAATGAGAGGAGCACAGGTATTTTCAAAGATTGACTTGAGGTTTGGTTATCATCAGGTAAGAATCAAAGAGGAAGATATTCATAAGACAACCTTTAGAAAACGTTATGGACACTATGAGTTTGTGGTGGTACCATTTGGTCTCACAAATGCACTAGCTACATTCATGTGTCTCATAATAGTGTTTTGAGCAAGTATCTGGACAGGTTTGTTCTTGTCTTCCTAGATGACATTCTTATTTATTCTAAGAATGAGAAGACCATGAAGAACATTTGAGACTAACATTGCAATTGCTAAGGGAGCATAAGCTGTATACAAAGTTGAGAAAATGTGAATTTTATAAAGATAATATTCATTATTTGGGTCACATTATCTCAGATGAAGGAATATCTATGGAACTTGAGAAGATTGAGGCCATTATGAATTGGCCAACTCCAAGAAATGTGATAGATGTAAGATCCTTTATGGGGTTTGCAGGGTACTATAGGAGGTTGATTGGAGGATTCTCCAAGGTTGCACATTCAATCACTTCTTTTCAAAAGAAGGGGATAAAGTTTGAATGGACAACAAGATGTGAGGAGAGCTTCCAACAATTGAAGAGTCTTCTTACAAGTGAACTGATTTTGAAAATTACAGACCCATAAAAAGACTTTGTGGTGTGTACTAATGCATGCAATCAAGGACTTGGAGGAGTTCTTATGCAAGAAAACCACGTGGTATTCTATGAGTCAAGAAAGTTGAAGGAACATGAGAAGAATTATGCTACTCATGATTTAGAACTTGCAACCATAGTACATGCTCTTAATATGTGGAGTGATTATTTAATGGGAAGGAAATTTGAACTAAGGATAGACCATTGTGGTCTGAAATACTTGTCTGACCAACCAAATTTAAATGCTAGGAAACCTAGATGGTTGGAGTTTTTGTGTGAATTTGATTTTGAAATCAAACACAAAAGGAAAAGAAAACAAGGTGGCTGATGCACTCAACAGGAAGGTACATGAAATGCATGTGGAATCTCTTAGTACTTGGCAACCCGATTTGAGGCAGCATATTATTAATCATACTACTGAGGATGAAATGTATGTGCAGATAAAGGACAAGTTGCAGCAACAAAATCCTGAAAGGAATTATGAAGGATATAAATTGGAAGAAGATGAACTTCTTACTTATAAGAACAAAACTTATATTCCAAATGTGGAAGAATTGAGGAGAATTGTTATGGATGAAATCCTTCAAGCTCCATATTATGGTCACCCAGGATATTTGAAAACAATTTCTACAACCAGGAAGCAGTATTTTTTCACCAGGAATAAAAAAATACATTGCTGAGTATATTTATAAGTGCATGAAATGTCAGCAGGTGAAGGTTGAGCATCAACACCCAACAGGTTTGTAGCAACCTTTGCCAGTCCCAGAATGGAAATGGGAAGCTATTTCCATGGATTTTATGACATGATTTCCAATGACTATGAGAGAAAGTGATTCCAACTTGGTTGTGGTGGACAAGTTAACAAAGGCATCAAATTTTATACCAGTTAAGTCCACCTATAAAGTTGAGGCCATTGCAAAAATTTTCATGAAGGAAGTTTTCAGATTGCATGGATTAGGGTAAGGCAATAATTTCTGACAGGGACACCAAGTTTATTTCCAATTTTTGGAAGGGTCTATTTGCATATTTGGGTACAAAGTTGCACTTCAGCACCATCTACCATCCTCAAACTGATGGATAGATAGAGAGAGTGAATCAGGTGCTTGAAGACATGCTTCACATGTATGAAATGGATAAACCATCCAAGTGGGAGGATTATTTACACTTGGTAGAGTTTGCCTATAATAATGGATAGCAAGCATCACTAGGAATGAGTCCATATGAGGCCTTATATGGAAGAAGGTGTAGGACACCAGTGACTTGGGATAATCTAGTGAATATGATTGTGCTTGGTCCAAAATTGCTTAAGGAAATGGAACAAGAGGTTGCAAAGATCAAGCATAACCTGAAAGCAACCCAAGATAGACAGAAGAGCTATGCAGATAAGCACAGAGTGCACATGGAGTTTAGTGTTGGGGATCATGTTTACCTCAGAGTGAGGCCAAGGAAGAGTTCCTTGAAGCTTGGTAGTTGTGCCAAGATGTCACCTAGATATTGTGGGCCATTTGAAGTGCTTGAAAGAATAGGGCCAATTGCATATAGAATTGCATTGCCTACTAGCACTAGAGCTCATAATATTTTTCATGTTTCTTTGCTTAAGAAATATGTACATGATCCTAACCATGTGATTAATTGGGATGTGATCTAGGTGGAACTTGAGGGAGAGTTCCAAACCGAGCCATTGTGCATCCTTGACAAGAAGGTCACAATGCTTCAGAATTGATCTGTTGAGAAGGTAAAGGTGCAGTGGATGCACTATGGCCCTAATGAGGCTATGTGAGAGAATGAGGATTCCATGAGAGTGGCACATCCATTTTTGTTCAATTTTGCAGAGCACTGAGGACAATGCTATTGTAAGGGGGAGGGGAATGTAATACCCCGATTTTGACACTATTTGCATTAAAATTGTATATGATATATATATGGTTATTAAATCATGGTAAGGAGCTCAAGGCCAATTCCCTGCCATTGATTTGGTGTTTTGTGTATATGCGACAAGAATCGATGCCTATGGTTCTCATGCTAGTCAAGCACAGTATATTCTGAAACATCATGTAAATATGCAATTTAATAAATTACCCACAACTAGCTATGCACTGCAACAAAAGAGATGGGGGCATGATTTCGCAAGGAATAGGGAGGGTAATTATCCAACCCTTGAGTCAATAGGGTTAATCCAAATGTCGATGGGAGAACTCTTAATATTTCAACTAACCTTTTTTCCTTTGTACTCAATCATTTAAATATTCCAGAAGATGGTTGAGGCAGTTAATTCCTTGGGCAGGGTGCGACATGGAAGACAGATTTTGTGTTTGAAAAGGATTGTAGTCTGGAAACTCGTATTCTGACTTATGGGGCAAGTAATTACCAGGAATTCATTCCCATTCCAATATCTTGATTGAATTTTTTTTATTGTGACACTCACTCATTCGTTCATCCCTATCTGCAAACATAGTTCATTCCAGCAGACACTGAGAGCTAGCGGAGGCGTTCATCTCGCGTTCTTTAGTTTCTCTCATAATCCATCCTTGGCTGGAACCCTATTGTTTGGTATTACAGAGTGATATGGAACCCTGGTTTTCTATGTTATAGAGTGGAACCCTGTTTTACTGTGTCTAGCGCTTATGTTTTGCTGTTTTGTGTATCCTAGTTTTGGTATGAACTAATAGGAGTGGAAGAGGCCTAGAATTGGCTTGATAAACCTAGTGAAGAGAATAGCCTCACAAAAATATAAGAGTGGCTGGTTAATCCTCTATGCACACCCTGAAGATCAATGGAAGGGAAGGTATGTCCCGAGGGACTTTGCACCAGAGAAGGGGATACTTCCTTGTGTTGGATGTGTAGGTATTATGGATTCTAGTCCAGATAGATCTTATGGAGATGTCCCTAGCTCTGTGGATGAGATCACTAGATTAGCAATTCATCATTTCCACTGCCTGAGTAGCCTGATAAACCCAACTGTTAGTTGGATTGGCTAGACCTTAATGTGAACATTGTCTATCTGTGAGTCACTGCCTATAGCCTGATAAACCCAATTGTGTATTGGCTTGGCTAGACAGCCTGATAAACCCAAATGTAGGTTGGCTTAGCTGTGTTTTGATGTGTTCTGGCTATGAGTGAGCATGCTGTTCCCTAGTTCCTTGTGGAAATCATGCCCATCTCGGGGGTGGAAGTTGTGTTGAGAGATTGATGAACAAAATTGGCCTATGGTTGGGTGGAACATTGCAGCGACATAGCTAGTTGCGAGATAGCTTCATCTCCAAGATAAATATTCTCTGGTTACTTTTAATTAAGCAATGTATTTGCTTATGCATGTATGAATGTTTTGAATGCTTGTTAGAAGATTCAAGTAGAGATTTACTTCAGTTGTATTTCCTGCATTTTAAACCTGCATATCCTTTTGTTTTCCAATGCATTTTGCTTAAGTTCATGGAGGCTAGAATCTGGGTTAACAGATTAAAAATACGACTGTCTTAAGCTGAAAATGGTATTTCCGCACCCTGAAATCCACCCTGCAGAAGGCAGAGAGAGGAAGGAGGTGTTAACACCTGTATTTAGCAAAGCAAAAATAAGACCGTGGTGGAGGTAATATTATGTTGTTCAAATACTTTGGTTTAAGGATCTAATGTAAAGGTGGAACAATAGTGAAAAGATCGGCCAAGTTAGTAAAGATCCTAGGCCGTGATGAAAGAAGAGAGCAAATCAATGGCTAGTATTCCCTCCGCTCTTCGAGACATGCGAGGAGGATAAGACAGGTTCGGGCTTTTAAACCAGCGGCACAGATCAAAGGTTATAAAGTTATCCTAAGCAGATCTACGGTTCACATCAAATCCGCCTTGTGAAAGCACGAGTTAGTTAAGCAAATGGAGGCTGGCGGAATCATGTATACTCCTCTCGATCCGACGGTGGAGGGGCGGAATTGGATCACATCAATGGATGGGATTGATCTCGTAACCGGAACATGCACGGCGGATAAGCAGAAAGCATCCAGCGGAATGTGTGTGTGGTGATTAATCCGACGGCCAAGGATCAGAGGCGGAATGGATTGACGGCCATTATGATTTCCGGGGGATAAACCTGCACGCAGGATAATCTCGAACCGCCCAGTGGAATTCGTTATATGATGCTTGATCCAACGGTTGGAGATCAAAGCATAATAGATCAACGATTGTTATAAAGTCCGGGGAGTGAAATCGCACGAGAGATAAGGCCGAGACTGCGAGCGGAATTGGGAGATGTCGACAGATCTGACGGCTGACAAATGCCGGGCAATCACATCAACGACCGAAAAGGATTCCGGAGAATGAACATGCACGGCAGATAACCCCGGATTGCCCGACGGAAACGGGTACGTGGCGGACGATCTGACGGTGCGTGGTTAAAGGTGTATCACATCGACGGCAGGGAATAATTCCGCTGATCAAAGTTGCTCGAAGGTTAAAGCGAAGGAGCCCACCGGATTTTGGTAAATGCCACATGATCCAACGGCCCACCTGTAAAGGTATATCAGATCGATGGCTGTGGATGATTCCGGGACTCAGAGTTGCACGATGGTTAAAGTCAGAAGGCTCAACGGAATGTGGGACGTAGCGTTTGATCCAACGGTGAAGGGTGGAAGTACGTCACATCTACGGTCATGAGCGATTCCGGGATGGAGACTTACATGGTGTTTATCGCCAAGACGCCCAACAGAAAAAGATATGTGGCATGCGATCCGAGGGCCAAAAAATTGCAAAGAACAGATCGACGGTTGGTAATGAATCCGGAGGAGAAAGACGCGTGGCTGATAGTAGATGGTGGTTGCGGAAAGTAAATGATTGTCCACGTGGCGAATTGTGATGGGCTCCGGAAATAAAAAGGCTTATAAAAGCGAAGGGTTGACCTCTATCATTGTTATTTTATTCGCTCGGGACCAGTGAAAAGGACCGGCCTATCTGGCAGCTTCCATTTGTCAGTTTTCAGCTTCCATTCATCAAGTGCGGACACGCTCCGGGCACACGCCTACATAGTAAACCAGGTAAAACTGAAACCCAGTAATTCTGTAATTCCCCTTCTGAAAGTTACCAGTGTGAAATTCAGCAATGGACCAGGGAAAAGAAGCTCAAATGTCGGGTCAGGTCGTAGATGATAGGGAAGAGTTCTTAGTAGACAGGGATAGGAATGTATGCGACCCCTTCCTCTCTATGGGAAGCGTGTCTGTTAGCAAAGAGAAATTATGGCATTCCCATTCGCGAGGGAACGATGTGCTGAACGTGTGCAAGTCTTTCCTGTACTATTTCGCCATTGAGCAAACCCTCCACTTCCCAGAGTTCGCAGAGTGGTGCGCTATGAATTATTCTCCATCTCAAAGAATTATTGTCAGTCGGTATGCGTCCAAAGTATTGTGTAGAGTTGATGCTACGGTCATCCGAGAAATCCTTAGTTTGCCGGAAAATTACCCAGATAGTCGTGAACTAATAAATGAGTCAATCCTAGTCGAATTGTACAAGAAGTGCGAAGCCGAAACCCGTTGTAAATTCCTGTCGAATGTTTTAAAGGATGGTCAGTCTTTAGATGGTGTATTCATGCCCTACCCTGTACATATTTTCAAAAGTGAAGTTCAATTGGTCATTTCTTTAGTGTGTCAAGTACTAGGCCTAGATGAGGATTGTCGGGTGGGCGAGGTCGTTCTCGGATTTTTGTTGAGAATGAGTTCCTCTGTTTCTGAGTCCTAGTCAACCCCAGTTTTTAATTTAGACGAATACCTAGCTGAAGCAATTCATCTTCAGCTAAGCGAGTTCCCCAAGGTCCGGTTTTTCAGGTTCCAGATTTATTTGCTTAATATGCTACTATGTTCCAATATCTCTGAGTTGAAGTTTCTGAGTACTCTGTGCTCTTCTGATTTACCAAAACAAATCAGCATGTTCGAATTTTCCAATTCGATCATGTCTGAGATGTACAAAATACTGTTCAATGAAGAATTGCCCCGTGTCTTGGATGAAATGAGAAGCTTAATGCAGTCTTCACCAGAGGATCGGGTTGGAGATTGGTTTTTGTATAGAGACTATACCGTGTTGAGAATATATGGCTTCACTGGTCAGCCTTATAGGCTACCTTCCTTTTTGACCCCGAGAATATTCGCATTGGAATTCATGAGACAGAGATTGCTGTCTGAGGAGGAACATTTTTGTGCTTTCAAGAAGTCTTCAAACATCAAGTTTCCGTTTAAGGTTGGCACCTTCATTTTTAAGAGCAAAGGTGCCTTGGTTTTTGTAGAAAAGTTGCTGGAAAATATGGATTTTATGAAAGAGCCAAATGTGAATTACGACCCCCACCAAGTGATCTCATTAAGAAAACAAGCTAACAGGAATAAGCCGTTTGAGCATCAAGCTGTTGAGGGGTTAGCTGAAATGGCTAATTTACTGCAGTTTACTGATGAGTCAAAGTCCGATGAGGAGACACATCCTGCACCTGGTACAACAATCCAGATCACAGAAGGTGTTAGTGTTGCGGTTAAGAGGAGTTTGTCCGATGCTGAGAGTATGGAAGTAGACGACGAGGCTTCCCATAAAAAGGCAAAGCTGCTCGAGGGTAGCGAGATCGTATATGATGAAGTTTCAGGTGTTTTTAGAAATGTTGCCCTAGTCCCCAAGAAGACCGTGCAAGTAAACCAATTTTCTTTTAAAGGTTTAGAAGGTAATGTAGACAGCCCAGACTCCAGTCCCTTATTTAAGTCTAAAGAAGAGCTCAAGACCAGCTATATGGAAAAGAGGAAGCAGTCCCTAGAGGAAACAAGAAGTCTACTCCCGAGGGTAAGAAACTTGTACAGTTCAAAAACATCTCTAGTTTCGGCTAGGGATGCTGAGAAAAATACTTTTAAGATGGCCATAGTGAATGACAAGAGGATGTCTGAGATAGAAGTCAGGCTGGACAAAATCAGCACCCCAAACAAGATTCAGCTGCATAAACAAACCAGTGACAACCTCTACTCAGATTTACTGCAGGCCATGGTGAGGATAAGCAAATTACAGGTGTTGGTAGACAAATTGGAAGTCCAGTTAAAGCATGAGAAAGTGGAAAATAAGGCAAATGTTATTCAGATCAGAAAACTGCATGCGGACATTGCTAGCTCAGACAATACCCAGGCTGTCAAGAAGTTGCTGGAAGAGAAAGATAATGCGCTCCAGGTTTTGAAGAAGAAGTTGAAGATACCAGGCTCAGAGCATGTCCAATCGGCTGAATTGCTAGCTCTCCAGGAGGAGAAAGATAAAATCCATCAGGAGATGATGGAGTACAAAGGGAAAGCTGGAGAGCTACAAGAGGAAAAGGATAGGTGGGAGACCGAGAGGGAGGAGCTGCTATCCCAAATCTCCGTGACGAAGAAAGATCAAACTAAGGAAAAGGAGATTATGGAAGAGCTAATGAGCCAAACCCCTACCGGTGATGACTTATCTATTGTAAACATCCAGAAGCCATTAGCTGATTTTTCTGCAGATGACCTGTTGGTGTCTATGTCCCAAGTGAGTTTGAAGGAGGAAGCTATTAAGGAGTTGAAAGCCGAGAATGAAAAAGTAAAGGCCGAATTAACCAAGATAAGTGAAAGTAGAAAACAGATCTTGTAAGACAAGAATCAATTACAGAAAAAGCTCGATGAGCTAAAAGAAAAATGCATTGGGAAAGGCCCTCTCCAGGGGGCGAAACATATTATTTGGGATACCCTGACTATAGAGATTACCAAGTTCCAGCATTACTTGAGTTTTATTGATGATTTGTGTAAACTGACAGAGTTGGCCCAACAAAGACTGAAACTGGTGAATGAACACATGGCAAGAAGACCCCTCACTAGAGCTCATAATACATTAAATTTTCTGAATTCATTAACATACCAAAAGCTGCACGACATGGGCATAAAGGACAGAATCTCAATAGTGCTGTCGGCGAAGAAGATCATCCACAAACACCATTTGATGAAGATTGTCCAAGAGAAATCAGAAGAATTGCTTGTGCAGGTCACTAAGTTCAAACAAGAGTTTAAAGAGTTGTTCGAAGATGGATTGCCATCCTTCTGGGACGAAGAAGGTAGGATGCTCCCGCCTGAACATTATCATCACCTGCTTGTCCGGGATCGCATGGACCACACGAAATTTAATAGATTGGAGAAGAACCTGATAGGGCAAACCATTGTAGACATGTTAACAGAAGATTTCGAAGTCCTGCAGAAGTTCGCCGTTATCAGAGCCAGATTGCCCAAAAAATCTTATGAAGCATATATGGAGCTCGAGGTAGCAATTCGGGAGATGATGGAGTGTGACACCCCAAGTTCAGAGCAGTGGAAAGCTGTAGAGCGGTTTGGGAAAACAAAGTATATTCTTCCCCCCTAGGAACAGGTGTCAGGTGCTGAAGAGTTGATTGGGAAAAGACTTGGAGCGAATGGGGCAAAGATGTGGAGCTGATGGGGCAAAGACGTGGAGCTGTCGGGACATGGAGCTGTTGGGAAAAGGACGTGGAGCTGTTGGCCGAAAGTTTGTTATCCAACTGATTAGTACTTTGTGATCTGTTAGGAATGGAGTGTAACAACTTCCTAGTGGTGTAGGAATTCAGTTACAAACTCTAATTTAAGCCGATCATTCTGTTATTGATCTGCTGGGGGCAGACTTATTGTTTTATCTATATATTTGTATCTTTTTATGAGATGGGGGTTGGAACCCATCGAATGAAGTGATTTGTGGAGAACATATCTGTTTTATTTTTAATACCAAAAATGAATGCATGAGAGCTTTTTTCAGATATTCATGTATCATTGATGTTGCAGTCCATGCTTTCTTTCTTTGTGTGATTGTATTTTCCCCTGTGTAACACTCCATTCTGTTTTTTCTTCATATCTGGAACATAGTGTTTGATGATTAGAATTCATATGCTTATGCTCTATTCATCGTTTCAGGTATTATATGATTTTTTCTACTAAAGTTGATATGGAATTCGTCTTAGACGCTCTGTATTGATGGGCTGTTCCCTTGTCTTTTCTATTTCACCTTGATAAATGGAATGACTGCAATTATGTGATTATATTGCCTTTGATAAATCTTGTGTATGCATCTTTGGGATCTTTTGTATGTATATGACTCCATGCCTAATAGATATGTGATTGTTTCAACCGAACAAATAAATCTTTAAGTATCGTTTACCATTTGGTCTTACAAAGTTTGTATTGAGAGATCCCTCTCTGGGAGAAAACGCAAAATTCTTCCTAAAGTGGTTTTGCTGTTACCTCGGGGTGTACCTTTTACAACCTAGGTACATTCTGAGTGCTAACAAACTGGCGCCGTTACCGGGGACGAAAGTGCATATCTGCCTCGGGAGATCGACAAATATTAAGAGAGATTTCTGTGGGCAAACAGGAATTTCGAAAAAAAAAGAAGGTTGTGTATTTGCCCTGGCGACTTCACTATGAAATTGTTTCAGAATTCAAGAACGACATTCGAGGTAACTCTGATACCGAAATTCTGAAAAGCTTTGAAGATCCAGAAAGGTTGTTTAAAAGGAATAATAAAGAAAAGCTAGATTCTCCTTTGTTCGGCCCATCATCATCCCCAGATTCCCATAATAACCTAGAATGGGGGGTTAATACTGCACAAAACCTACTGAGAACGAAGTCTGAATCTGACCTTGGAAATACTGAGTTCAATCCTCATAGGTTAGAGACCTATCTGTTAGATTTCCTCTAGAGGGACGCGCAACAAGCCCCTGGAGCCGAAACACCCACCTCTGATCATACTCAAAGTATCCCGGTTCCTGTGAACCCGCCCAGACCAATGGCCACTAGGTTTGCTCCCTTGCGTCTCCCTGCCGCGTTGCATGATCTCCCCCAAAATTATTCTCAGAGAATATCTTTATTTGATGGGGAAGGGGATATAACCACCAAACAACATGTTGCCAAGTTTGAAGAATTCATTGACTTGGAAGAAGTAGACTATCCTGATGTTAAAATGCGGTTATTCGCCCAAAGTTTGTCTGGGGAGACAAAAAAGTGGTTTAAGGACCTTCCACCTGGGTCTATTGTGAATTTTCAGGCTTTTCAGAATGCATTTTTGGATAGATGGGATGATAAACTGAATCCTCTACAGCTTTTACCTCAGTATAACGGTCTTAAGAAAGGGGGTTTTGAGTCTGTTCATGAATTCTCAAGTAGATTCATGAGGGCTTATAACTCTATCCCGGAAGATATAAAGCCTTCTCCTGCAGCTGCTAAACTGCATTATGCTGGAGCGTTTGATAATGATTTTGCATTCTCCTTGCGGGAGAGGAAATCGGCAACTCTTGCTGCCATGTTTACTGATGCCCTAGAAGTGGAAGCTAACATGATGGCTAGTGGAAAGATCAAGCATAGAGATATGGATAGGAGGAGAAAAGAAGAAAATGTACCTTCTACGTCATCTTCTTCCGCTGATGTTAAATTTGAGATAATGCTGAAGACAATGGAGAAGTTGATGGATAAGTTAACCATGGATGCTAGGCCTTTCAATAGAGAGCAAGGGGATCCCCAGATCAGGAATCCAAACTTCAGAAGACCAAATCCCCCTGTTCCTCCCCAAAATAGACAGAGAGACCAGAGGAATCCAAGAAACCAAGAAGAACTACCCATCCGCCCACCTTTTCCTGAAAATTATGTTGGTGATGAAGAAGATCCCCCTGAAAATGAGATTCATTTGTTTGGGGAGCAGGATTCAGTAATATATCTTACGGAAGAGGAGCATAATATGTTTGGGCGAGAGGATGTAAATGAAGAATTTGAAAATGAACTATATCAAAGGGGTTATTTACATGCAATGGATGACGTTCAAAGGAAAATGAGACTGAGAAATAGAGATGTCCCTATAAATAAAGGGAAGGCAAACCCAAATCAGCCTTCCTCTAGTTCTTTGAATGGAGAAAAAGGGAAGGAAATACTGAAAGAGCCCTTTGTGAGTAGAGAGGTTGACAATGATGTACAAAGGGATAAAATAATAAAAAAGGCGACTCTGGTTGAGGTGGAAAAGATTAGTGCTGGTTTTAACCTACAAAATGAACTGTCTAAACTAAAGATCTCTGTTCCATTTAATGAGTTATTGAGAAACACTGAATACAGAGATACTATCTCAAAAATGGTCAAAGACCAAGGTGAAGGGCAGTCTGACATTTTAAATTTGAATGATGATAATCCTGCTATTTCATTTGGATCAAAAGCTGAAAATTTAGAAGGTGAAGAGGTGCCTCCTTTCTATTTAAGTCTAAATGTGCTTGACAAAGTGGTCCACAATGCTATGTTGGATTTTGGGGCGTCGCACAATCTGATGCCCAAAGGAGTGGTAGAAAGTTTAGGATTGGAGGTGACAAGGCCCTATAAAGATCTGTACTCTTTTGATTCCAAAAGGGTAAAATGCCTGGGACTAATCAAGGACCTGGTGGTAACCCTGAACAAACTGCCTTCTAAGACCATAGTCATGGATGTGGTAGTGGCAGACATCCCACCCAAATTTGGGGTATTGCTGTCAAGATCTTGGACTTCTAAGCTGAAAGGAAGCTTACAGATGGATATGTCATATGCTACTATTCCAGTTCCGGATGGGAGCAAAAGATTGTATAGTGAAAAAAGAACTCCATATGTAGTAAGCAGTCAAGATAAACCTGAAATTCATCATATATATGCTGTTGATACTGATTTGGGGTCTTCCATTTTCTTTAATGACGCTGTCCCACATGATTTAGAAGCTTCCTTGCAAAAGAAATCTGGAGAGCAGGAGAAGCCCGAGGAGAATAAGGGAAAAGAAATTTTGGAACAGGGAGCTCTGGAAGCAAAACAGAAAAAAGAAGGCCAATGGATCATGTATTTCGATGGATCTGTTGCAAAGGTTGGTGCTGGAGTTGGCGTCTACATCATTTCTCCTATCCATGATTTCAAATCTTTGTCATACAAATTGTTGTTTGAATGCACTAATAATGTAGCAGAGTATGAGGCCCTGTTATTGGGGTTACACACTTTGAAAGATCTGGGGGCTCAGAGGGTCAAGATCTTGGGAGATTTCGAGTTGGTGATAAACCAGGTAAATGAGAGTTATCAAACCAAGCATCCTCGGATGAGGGCTTACAGAAATGAAGTATGGGATATGCTTAGCAATTTCTTTATAGAGCATACAATTCAGGTTGTTCCGAGGGTTGACAATATGGTGGCTGATTCCTTAGCAGTATCCGCTGGAAAATTTGAGACCCCAATGACCAGTCAAAAGGAATACCAGGTGGAGATATTGAACAGACCTTCTATCCCTGACAATTACAAATATTGGCAGGTGTTCGAAGATGATATGCAGATCCAGAAGGCAGGAGAGCGAAATGGATAGCTACCTTATTGGAATATGACCTAGAGATAAAGCCCACGAAGCTGATCAAAGGGCAAGGATTGGCTAAAATGATGACGAACTCAAATTGTGAATCCTTGCAAATAATTTTTTTGTCTCACCAATCTGATCAGCTGGGCACAAAGGTGGGAGTGATGGCTGACTTTGTGACTTCTCCATGGTATACTGATATTGTGTATGTCCTCCGAAATTTGCAAGCACCAGAAGGGTTAAGTAAATCAAGAGCAAGGTCCGTGAAGTTGAAATCTGCTAAATTTTGTATCATAAATAAATATCTTTATTGGAAAGATCCTGGAGGGGTTCTGCTCAATTGTCTTTTGGAAGATGAGGCTCAGCAAATTACAAGAGAATTTCACAGGGGAGACTATGGAGGACATCATTCCTGGAAGGTGACTGCAAACAAAATCCTGAGAGCTGGATACTATTGGCCTACATTATTTTCAGATGTGTATAAAGAAACCAACAAATGTCATCAATGCCAAATTTTTGACGGTAAGAGAAAAGTGTTACCTCTCCCTTTGAATCCAATAACAGTAGAAGCTCGTTTCCAGCAATGGGGTTTGGATTTTATTGGTGAAATAAACCCCAATTCATCGGGAAAGCATAGGTGGACTTTGACAGCTACAGACTATTTTACCAAATGGATAGAAGCGATTCCTACCAGGAGGGCCACTAAAAATGTGATCATGGATTTTCTTGAAGAGAATATATTGGCTCGGTTCGGGTGTCCAAAAAGGATAGTAACAGACAATGCCGCTGCCTTCAAGTCCAGGAAAATGATAAATTTTTGTCATAAGTATCACATAAGTCTCAATCATTCGACAACCTATTATCCTCAAGGGAATGGGTTGGCCGAATCTTCAAACAAAAGTCTAGTAAGGATCATCAAAAAGCTGTTGGAGGACAACAAGAGATCCTGGCACACCAAACTCAAATATGCTCTATGGGCTGACAGGATTAGCACTAAAAGGGCAATCGGCATGTCTCCTTTCCAACTGGTGTATGGAACTGAAGTGATTTTTCTGGCATCATTAGGTGTTCCAGTTATGAGATATTTCCAAGATCAGCAAGAAGAACCAAACCACATACAGCGGAGGATAAATCAGATCATTGAGGTAGAAGAACGAAGATACAAGGCCTATGATAAAGTGCAGTCACATCAAGAGAAAATGAAAAGTACTTTTGACAGAAGAGTCAAAGAGGAATAGTTTCAGATCGATGACCTGGTTCTGAAGTGGGATGCTCCTAATGAAGAAAAGCATGGAAAATTTGATCCTATGTGGGTTGGACCTTATGTTGTTGCTGGGTACAGAGGGCATAATGCATTTTTGTTGGAATATACAAATGGGGTTCCTCTTGAGAGCAACCCTGTCAATGGGAGGTATTTGAAGCATTACCTATCCTAGGAAAGGAAGGTAAAGCTTGTATTATAGACTGTACATGTTTTTCTTTTACAAGTCAATAAGAAGGGTAAGCCGAAGGTATTTGGAGCTTGCAGTAAAAGCCCCAAGGTTTAGGAGGCCTATCGTCCCTTTTCCACAAATATATAAAAATGATATATTTACAAAAAACAAAAGATGGGTTTTTGGGAGTTATTATGCAAAGTAAAAAAGCAGGCACCTGGTCTACGAGTTCTTTGATACCTCGCTGGGAGGATATCATCCCCAGATGGAGCCTGCTGTTAACACCTGTATTTAGCAAAGCAGAAATAAGACCGTGGTGGAGGTAATATTATGTTGTTTAAATACTTTGGTTTAAGGATCTAATGTAAAGGTGGAACGATAGTCAAAAGATCGGCCAAGTTAGCAAAGATCCTAGGCCGTGATGAAAGAAGAGAGAAAATCAATGGCTAGTATTCCCTCCACTCTTCGAGACATGCGAGGAGGATAAGATAGGTTCGGGCTTTTAAACCAGTGGCACAGATCAAAGGTTATAAAGTTATCCTAAGCAGATCCGCGGTTCACATCAAATCCGCCTTGTGAAAGCACGAGTTAGTTAAGGAAATGGAGGCTGGCGGAATCATGTATACTCCTCTCGATCCGATGGTGGAGGGGCGGAATCGGATCACATCAATGGATGGGATTGATCCTGTAACCGGAACATGCACGGTGGATTAGCCAAAAGCATCCAGCGGAATGTGTGTGTGGTGATTAATCAGACGGCCGAGGATCAGAGGCGGAATGGATCGACGGCCATTATGATTTCCGGGGGATAAACCTGCACACGGGATAATCTCGAACCGCCTAGCGGAATTCGTTATATGATGCTTGATCCAACGGTTGGAGATCAAAGCATAATATATCAATGATTGTTATAAAGTCCGGGGAGTGAAATCGCACGAGATATAAGGCCGAGACTGCCAGCGGAATTGGGAGATGTCGACAGATCTGATGGCTTACAAATGCCGGACAATCACATCAACGACCGAAAAGGATTCCAGAGAATGAACATGCATGGCAGATAACCCCGGATTGCCCGGCGGAATCGGGTACATGGCAGACAATCCGACGGTGCGTGGTTAAAGGTGTATCGCATCGACGGCGGGGAATAATTCCGCTGATCAAAGTTGCTTGAAGGTTAAAGCGAAGGAGCCTAGCGGATTTTGGTAAATGCCACATGATCCAACGACCCACCTGTAAAGGTATATCAGATCGACGGCTATGGATAATTCCGGGACCCAGAGTTGCATAATGGTTAAAGTCAGAAGGCTCAGCGAAATGTGGGACGTGGCGTTTGATCCAATGGTGAAGGGTGGAAGTACGTCACATCTACGGTCATGACCGATTCCAGGATGGAGACTTACACGGTGTTTATCTCCAAGACGCCCGGCAGAAAAAGATACGTGGCATGCGATCCGAGGGCCAGAAAATTGCAAAGAACAGATCAACGGTTGGTAATGAATCTGGAGGAGAAAGACGCATGGCTGATAGTAGATGGTGGTTGTGGAAAGTAAATGATCGTCCATGTGGCGAATTGTGATGGGCTTCGGAAATAAAAAGGCTTATAAAAGCGAAGGGTTGACCTCTATCATTGTTATTTTATTCGCTCGAGACCAGTGAAAAGGACCGGCCTATCTGGTAGCTTCCATTTGTCAGTTTTCAGCTTCCATTCATCAAGTGCGGACACGCTCCGGGCACACGCCTACACAGTAAACTAGGTAAAACTGAAACGCAGTAATTCTGTAATTCCCCTTCTCAAAGTTACCAGTGTGAAATTCAGCAATGGACCAGGGAAAAGAAGCTCAAATGTCAGGTCAAGTCGTAGATGATAGGGAAGAGTTCTTAGTAGACAGGGATAGGAATGTATGCGACCCCTTCCTCTCTATGGGAAGCGTGTCTGTTAGCAAAGAGAAATTATGGCATTCCCATTCGCGAGGGAACGATGTGCTGAACATGTGCAAGTATTTCTTGTACTATTTTGCCATTGAGCAAACCCTCCACTTCCCAGAGTTCGCAGAGTGGTGCGCTATGAATTATTCTCCGTCTCAATGAATTATTGTCAGTCGGTCTGCGTCCAAAGTATTGTGTAGAGTTGATGCTGCGGTCATCCGAGAAATCCTTAGTTTGCCGAAAAATTACCCAGATAGTCGTGAACTAATAAATGAGTCAATCCTAGTTGAATTGTACAAGAAGTGCGAAGCCGAAACCCGCTTTAAATTCCTGTCGAATGTTTTAAAGGATGGTCAGTCTTTAGATGGTGTATTCATGCCCTACCCTGTACATATTTTCAAAAGTGAAGTTCAATTGGTCATTTCTTTAGTGTGTCAAGTACTAGGGCTAGATGAGGATTGTCGGGTGGGCAAGGTCGTTCTCGGATTTTTGTTGAGAATGAGTTCCTTTGTTTCTGAGTCCCAGTCAACCCCAGTTTTTAATTTAGATGAATACCTAGCTGAATCAATTCATCTTCAGCTAAGCGAGTTCCCCAAGGTCCGGTTTTTCAGGTTCCAGACTTATTTGCTTAATATGCTACTATGTTCCAATATCTCTGAGTTGAAGTTTCTGAGTACTCTGTGCTCTTCTGATTTACCAAAACAAATCAGCATGTTCGAATTTGCCAATTCGATCATGGCTGAGATGTACAAAATGCTGTTCAATGAAGAATTACCCTGTGTCTTGGATGAAATGAGAAGCTTAATGCAGTCTTCACCAGAGGATTGGGTTGGAGATTGGTTTTTGTACAGAGACTATACCGTGTTGAGAATATATGGCTTCACTGGTAAGCCTTATAGGCTACCTTCCTTTTTGACCCCGAGAATATTCGCATTGGAATTCATGAGACAGAGATTGCTGTCTGAGGAGGAACATTTTTGTGCTTTCAAGAAGTCTTCGAACATCAAGTTTCCGTTTAAGGTTGGCACCTTCATTTTTAAGAGCAAATGTGCCTTGGTTTTTGTAGAAAAGTTGCTGGAAAATATGGATTTTATGAAAGAGCCAAATGTGAATTACGACCCCCACCAAGTGATCTCATTAAGAAAACAAGCTAACAGGAATAAGCCGTTTGAGCATCAAGCTGTTGAGGGGTTAGCTGAAATGACTAATTTACTGCAGTTTACTGACGAGTCAAAGTTCGATGAGGAGACACATCCTGCACCTGGTACAGCAATCCAGATCACAGAAGGTGTTAGTGTTGCGGTTAAGAGGAGTTTGTTTGATGCTGAGAGTATGGAAGTAGACGACGAGGCTTCCCATAAAAAGGCAAAGCTGCTCGAGGGTAGCGAGATCGTAGATGATGAAGTTTCAGGTGTTTTTAGAAACGTTTCCCTAGTCCCCAAGAAGACCATGGAAGTAAACCAATTTTCTTTTAAAGGTTTAGAAGGTAATGTAGATAGCCCAGACTCCAGTCCCTTATTTAAGTCTAAAGAAGAGCTCAAGACCAGCTATATGGAAAAGAGGAAGCAGTCCCTAGAGGAAACAGGAAGTCTGCTCCCGAGGGTAAGAAACTTGTACAATTCAAAAACATCTCTAGTTTCGTCTAGGGATGCTGAGAAAAATACTTTTAAGATGGCCATAGTGAATGACAAGAGGATGTCTGAGATAGAAGTCAGGCTGGACAAAATCAGCACCCCAGACAAGATTCAGCTGCATAAACAAACCAGTGACATCCTCTACTCAGATTTACTGCAGGCCATGGTGAGGATAAGCAAATTACAGGTGTTGGTAGACAAATTGGAAGTCCAGTTAAAGCATGAGAAAGTGGAAAATAAGGCAAATGTTATTCAGATCAGAAAACTGCATGCAGACATTGCTAGCTCAGACAATACCCAGGCTGTCAAGAAGTTGCTGGAAGAGAAAGATAATGTGCTCCAGGTTTTGAAGAAGAAGTTGAAGATACCAGGCTCAAAGCATGTCCAATCGGCTGAATTGCTAGCTCTCCAGGAGGAGAAAGATAAAATCCATCAGGAGATGATGGAGTACAAAGGGAAATATGGAGAGCTACAAGAGGAAAAGGATAGGTGGGAGACCGAGAGGGAGGAGCTGCTATCCCAAATCTCCGTGACGAAGAAAGATCAAACTAAGGAAAAGGAGATTATGGAAGAGCTAATGAGCCAAACCCCTACCAGTGATGACTTATCTAATGTAAACATCCAGAAGCCATTAGCTGATTTTTCTGTAGATGACCTGTTGGTGTCTATGTCCCAAGTGAGTTTGAAGGAGGAAGCTATTAAGGAGTTGAAAGCCGAGAATGAAAAATTAAAGGCCGAATTAACCAAGATAAGTGAAAGTAGAAAATAGATCTTGCAAGACAAGAATCAATTACAGAAAAATCTCAATGAGATAAAAGAAAAATGCATTGGGAAAGGCCCTCTCCTGGGGGCGAAACATATTATTTGGGATACCCTGACTATAGAGATTACCAAGTTCTGGAATTACTTGAGTTTTATTGATGATTTGTGTATACTGACAGAGTTGGCCCAACAAAGACTAAAACTGGTGAATGAACACATGGCAAGAAGACCCCTCACTACAGCTCAGAATACATTAAATTTTCTGAATTCACTAACATACCAAAAGCTGCACGACATGGGCATAAAGGACAGAATCTCAATAGTTCCGTCGGTGAAGAATATCATCCACAAACACCATTTGATGAAGATTGTCCAAGAGAAATCAGAAGAATTGCTTGTGCAGGTCACTAAGTTCAAACAAGAGTTTAAAGAGTTGTTCGAAGATGGATTGCCGTCCTTCTGGGACGAAGAAGGTAGGATGATCCCCCCTGAACATTATCATCACCTGCTTGTCCGGGATCGCATGGACCACACGAAATTTAATAGCTTGGAGAAGAACCTGACAGGGCAAACCATTGTAGACATGTTAACAGAATATTTCGAAGTCCTGCAGAAGTTCGCCGTTATCAGAGCCAGATTGCCCAAGAAATCTTATGAAGCATATATGGAGCTCGAGGTAGCAATTCAGGAGATGATGGAGTGTGACACCCCAAGTTCAGAGCAGTGGAAAGCTGTAGAGTGGTTTGGGAAAACAAAGTATATTCTTCCCCCCTAGGAACAGGTGTCAGGTGCTGAAGAGCTGATGGGGCAAAGACTTGGAGCGAATGGGGCAAAGACATGGAGCTGATGGGGCAAAGACGTGGAGCTGTTGGGAAAAGGACTTGGAGCTGTTGGCCGAAATTTTGTTATCCAGATGATTAGTACTTTGTGATCTGTTAGGAATGGAGTGTAACAACTTCCTAGTGGTGTAGGAATTCAGTTACAAACTCTAATTTACGCCGATCATTCTGTTATTGATCTGCTGGGGGCAGACTTATTGTTTTATCTATATATTTGTATCTTTTTATGAGATGGGGGTTGGAACCCATCGAATGAAGTGATTTGTGGAGAACATATCTGTTTTATTTTTAATACCAAAAATGAATGCATGAGAGCTTTTTTCAGAGATTCATGTATCATTGATGTTGCAGTCCGTGCTTTCTTTCTTTGTGTGATTGTATTTTCCCCTGTGTAACACTCCATTCTGTTTTTTCTTCATACCTGGAACATAGTGTTTGATGATTAGAATTCATATTCTTATGCTCTATTCATCGTTTCAGGTATTATAATATTTTTTCTACTAAAGTTGATATGGAATTCGTCTTAGACGCTCTGTATTGATGGGCTGTTCCCTTGTCTTTTCTATTTCACCTTGATAAATGGAATGACTGCAATTATGTGATTATCTTGCCTTTGATAAATCTTGTGTATGCATCTTTGGGATCTTTTGTATGTATATGACTCCATGCCCAATGGATATGTGATTGTTTCAACCGAACAAATGAATCTTTAAGTATCGTTTACCATTTGGTCTTACAAAGTTTGTATTGAGAGATCCCTCTTTGGGAGAAAACACAAAATTCTTCCTAAAGTGGTTTTGCTGTTACCTCGGGGTGTACCTTTTACAACCTGGATACATTCTAAGTGCTAACAGGAGGAAGTGAAAAAAGAACAAAAATAACTAAGTAAAATGCGTGTTTTTGCATCCCAGAATCCGCTTGTGGAAAGCGGAAGGTGGGATGCGAAAATCGGAAAAACAAAAAAAGTGTAAGGAAAAATGTTGGTTTTCCGCATCCGAGGATCCGACGTGGAATGCGGAAAGAAGAAACCAGAAACCCAAAAGAAAGAGGTAAGTATTTTGAGTTTTCCGCACCCCAGAATCTGTAGTAGAATGCGGAAGGTGGAAGCGGAAAGGCGAGAAATAACGGTGGTGAATTTAGGAGTTTCTCCTGCCGCAAGCCGCATTGCGGAATGCAGAAGGTAGAAGGCAGAAGGTGGAAGATGGACGATGAAAGGGTCTTGTTAAGTGTAGAAAGGGATTTTCTAGCTATAGAAAGAGCTTGTTAAGGGTGGAAATGATTCTTGTAGTTATAGAGTGGATCTGTGAGCCACAGAACGACTGTTACAGTGGGTTTTAAGCCTAAGAATGAATGATAAAGGGTGACCATGACCCATGAGCTAATGTTTTAAGAGAATTAAAATATTTTTTTATATATATACTTGTTAGTCAAGGTGTGGGTACGTGAAAGAAGGTGTTGGAACTAGCGTATTGTCTATTGAAAATATTAATAATGAATGCTTTCTACAACTATGCATTTCACATGCCATGGTGGTTTTGCATCGGTTAATGGAAAATCCTGAAACTTGTAGAATATTTGTTGAGAAAAAGGGCATTGAATCCCTTATGAGCTTCTTGAGTCTTCCAAGTATTGCACTATAGCCAGAAGGTATGTCTATAGTTGTTCACATGGTTTCATTTTGCAAAGGATTCACACAACAACACTCAGTTTCCCTTGTAAGGGATTTTTTTGCTCATCTGAAAGAGCATCTCAAGACTACATTAAATGTTTTGAATCCTATTGTAAGCACTAATTTATTAGCTGTAGAATATGGAATGAATCCAAAAGTATTTTGGTGCTTGTTTGTGGTACAATTTTTTGTCTTTCTATCTAAATCTACTAAAGAGAATCAATGGTGGGTAACTTTAATGGCAGCATTTGGAAATGATAGCAAGGGTTTGCTTATTGATATTTGGATGATACATTGAGAAATAATATTGGAAAGTTGCACTTGATGAGGATTCAAAAGCATTGTTAAATAAAGGCGATTACAATGTTTCTAGCAGTTTCACAACTGATTGGGATGTGCATGCAATTGAAATTTATGATCACTTTCCAACTTCAGTTGGGGATTATGTGGATCTTATTTTGAATAAGCATAGTAAATCATCTGTTTAGAATGATGAACCCCAAATTTTTGATCTAATACATATATTGCATGACATTGGTCACTGTGCATGAATTCAACGAAGGTTGAAAATTGATTCCTTTTCCTGAGGACGACAAGCCTATGCTCATCAACCACAATCTTGTCATTCTGATGAAGGCCCCTCCAGAAGAGAAATTGAAGGAAATAAGCAAAAGTATCTCCATGATTTTTTCTATGAGATATTAAGGTCATTTTCATTTCATATAACAAATTTGTTTTCAAAACTAGGAAAGGTGATGCATCTTTCCTCTTACTGTAGGGACGATTCTCCCACTATCAGTCCTGCTTCCAAGTTTGTAGCATCTGCATTTGCAACCATGTTTCTGTCTAATATAAAATCTGATGGACATACAAGTATATCACAGAGGGAGTCTCCATTCTTAGTCAAGTGTCACTATTTTAGTAAGGTTGTTGACTTTATTCAGGATGTCGTTGTGGACAAACAAGGATCATGTAACCTTGTTTTGTTAAATATTCTATGCACACAGTGTGTTGAAGTTGATACTAACTTGAAGCTACTAGTCAATTAATCTAGACAATACTACATACACCTATATTGATGGAAACATATAGTGTCAATAATGATGAAAATGACAAGACCTAGATAGTTTGTACATTAGTAACTTATGCAAGGATAATGGACCACCTATACACACCATCTTGCATCTTGGGGTCTTCCTCATTACATTTCTTAGTGCATCCTATTACCAAAGGTACCATTTATCTTCCAAAAGATCTAGATAAATTTTCCAAGATATTACAGTCCCAGGTATTGAAGGTAGTTCGACCTTTCTGGAATCATCCCTTATATCCCCAGTGAAGTGTAGAATTCATTACTTCAATTTGTTCCATCATGAATAATGTATATTTTGGAGTTGATGACAAAATGTTGAAAGCTACTAGAGGTAATAGTTCATCCACTCAAAACTACACTATTAACCAGATCTACTTATCATCATTATTTGCAATCATATTAACCCATATTTAGATCGACAAAAACATCAACATACATTAAATCGATATGCACTGCAATACTTCGCATCATTCATAGTTAAAGGGGAAACATATATGTAACATATTCATTCATCCATTTATCACATCCATCACATATTCACCCCAATAATGCATAAAAGAGTTTATCAATGCATAATTCACATTCAAAACATCGTCAGATATAACTCATTCCAAAGAGATAAGACATTATAACACATAGGATCAAAACACTGATCAAATTCCCTTCAGAAGACAAGTCCTCACAATGCCAATACCATAAATGAACCACAAAAGACAAAAAACATTTCTCCATCGATTAATTCCTAGCCAAAAGATGCAGAAATATGCCTCCAAAAGATGATGTCTAAAGATTTACAATCCTAACTCTACTTATAGGCTTACTAGGCCATTACAAAATGTCCCACTTGACCAGTCTCTAACTAACTCAACCAAAATATCCTATTTTTTGGGTTCTTCCTCCATCGCGGTTGACTTTAACCTTCTTCAACATCCTTTCTATTGGTGGTGGTACCACACTTTGCGTGCTCCAACCCCTTGCCAACAAGTTTCTCAAGGTAAAGGGATGAAGAATCCCTTATAAATGTTCATTCAAACTTTGTAGAGATGGAAATGTAATGGTTATTTACTCATCCATAGGAGCCTTGCAAGAAGATGATGAAATTTCTCAAGTATTAGCTCTATCATTGGGAAGTACTGAATCTTCAGCTAAGGAAGAGATGGCTACAAGAGAAAAGGATATTGACCAGGAACAGGAGTCACTACAAGCTCTTTATATTGATGAGATATTTTCCACTTTCATTAATTTACTCCATGTTAAAGAATCTCTACATTTTCCATTGAAGGACTTGTTGTTAACCTCATGCACTCAAAACGATGGTAAAAAAAGAGACAAAGTTATGTAATTTCTTGTAGAACAGCTGAAACATTGTAATTTGGATTTTGGAAAGGATAATAGCATGCTTTCTTCGACATCTCATGTTTTGGATCTAATTTTACATGAAGAATGCAACTTGTGAAATTTCTCCTACAATTGTCTTGTTAGTGTTTTGTTGGATATCTTGTCCATTTTTTTCCCGCAGGCATCAAGAAGTGAGAGCCTACCATATTTTAAGTATGTGATGGCCATGCTATTAGTTGTTGATAATTTTCTACAGTTGAAGCAAAAATTTGATTCTAATATTCTGAGCTCTGAATAGTCCAAGAAAAAAGATGTCGATGTTGAGAATATTGAGAACTTGGAGTCTAATAAGAAAAATTGTACAGAGCACATGCTGACTGTGCCTGAAGAGTACATAACCGATGAAGAGCAGAACAAAGCTATTGATATAGTCTACGACTTCATTCAGATGAGTCTTCCCTCAACTATTGTACAAGCTCTTCTCCAACGATGTGTAAGGCTAACAAGGGTGCATGCCATAGCATTGTGTTTCCTAGATAGAGGTGGATTAGTTGCTTTGCTGAGCTTCCCTATAAGTTGCTTCTTTTTAGGGATTGACAATGTTGCATCAAATATTGTTCATCATATTCTTGAGGATCCTCATACACTTTAGGAAACTATTGAGTTATAAATTCGACACAATCTTATAGCTTTGTTAAATCGAAATATAAGTGGAAGGATGAGTCCTCGTACTTTTCTCCCAAGATTATCTCATGTTATTGTTAGGATTATTAATCCTCCCTTGTCCAAATTTGGTCATATGTCTAAATCGAGAGTCATGTCTAAATCAGGAGTCCATCTAGTCTATTTATAGTCATTAACACCATTGGGTCCACTTGACCTAATTGGGGCACATGTTTCAGTTACTAAAGTGTGGGGAACACTAATTGAGGCTCACTGCCACTAATTGCACTTGATTGCATCAGTTTAGGAGCATCCTGGACCAATCCCTACAATTTAGGAAGCCAATGGGAGTGCCGAAACCAACCAAGGTCAGTTCACTTTAGTTAATGACTAGTCAAGCTAAGTGAGGAGTCAGTTACATTCAGTTCTAGTCCCCTACATTCAGTTAGCGCTAGGTTTACTTGACTGAACACAAGTGGGGCACATTTCTCACCTACCATAGTCAGTTAGCCTTAGTCAACAGTGAATGTAACACTTGATTTGGGTTTTATAGCTCCAATGAACTCCAGTTATGGTTTAGACAAGGTCAGTTAACTATTGAGTCCTTCGATAGTGATTTAGAAAAGGTCTTGGTTACCTACAGTTAAGTAGAGTCTAATCAATTCGAACTTCCTCATGTGGATTCGAATTGCTTGTGGCTATTAAATCCATTGTACTTCATTGTAATTATCTATCTAATTACTCTTTGATTAATGAAAAGCATTCACAGCTGCAAGCCATTTTTTGCACTGTTTCATTCTTCAATAACTGAGTAAATCGTGTGATCTATCATGTGAGTTGTGTGTTTGTCTACAGATCTATGTGCTCAATTTAATATGGTATCAGAGCCTCGGTAGACAAGGCACTTCTCCTCCTCAGATCTCCTACTGGATCATTTTTTTTGTTTTGTAGGTACAACTTCGAAATGATTTAATCTCTGATGAGACAAGGTCTAAAGGAACTCTGGACAAGATTGGATAGAACCTTTGGAATGATTTATGTGGATCATAATAGCACTTTGGAGAGCACATCCAACACCATAAGCATCCTTGATCCAAAAATCTCGGCCTCCACTCTCTCTGATGAAGTTGTTCAAGATAAAGAAGAAGCAGAAGCTTCTACACTGTCAATTCGAATTGAAGAAAGTCTCCATGCAGTGACTCCTTCTCCTGATGCTCCGAAAGTTCATGAGATCTCTGATATCTCATATTCTCATATTTCTGAAATAGAAGAAGACATTCGAATCTCTGATATTAAAGAAAAATTCTGCTGCACTTCCATGCAAACATTCACCGGTGATTTTCCTTTAAATTCTGTGCAAAATTTACCAATAATTGCTTCTGAAAGTGAAGAGAGATTTGATTTTTCTCCCTCTAATGTTGCTGCTGGTGTGAAAATATGTGATACCTTGGATATTTTGGAAGAAATATCAGATTAACAGAGTGATCCATTCGCTCCCCATGATCTAGTTTTTCTAGCAAATTCCTGCAGGATTGCATGCACCAAAATTCAGAATTTTGAAGAAGAAGAAAGCTGTGCATCCACCGTCTCGGTTAACCATTTATTTAAATCTGATATTAACCTTATTGGATCTGATATGATATTATTTAGATCTGATATGATATTTCTTGGTTTAATATATCAAATTCATAATCTTTCAGTACCGCTTGTAGCTGTTCTCATCAACGGTGTGAAGAAACAAGTACCGCAAGTCTCCTACAAAACTGCTGCTGGGGATTTGATTCCATTTCAAAATTTTGGATCTGTTTTGAACCTATTTATATCTGATTTAATTTCTGATCTGATATTATTTGGTTCATATTTTAAAATCCAAAAGCCTTCAGTCATGCTTGTAGCTGCTCTCACCAATTTCGATGTGAAAAATCGAGTACTGCACTTTCTCTTCAAAACTGCTGATGGGGATTTGGTGTTAGTTTCCTCATATGAGGTTGCTGATATTTTATTATGTGATTCATTATCTATTTCAGAATCTATATCAGAATATGGAGCTCAAGAATCCGCTCTCAACAGTCCCAGTGCTTCTCTATCATTGATCACATGCTCATCTTCTCACAGAACTAGTAAAGAGGAAGATTTTCTGCATCCGCCTGGACACCTGCTCCTAAAACTTGTGGCTGTTCTTACCACTCATGGTTTGCTGTTCATGGATGCAACATATCAGTTTCTTGAGTGTTCTTCATATTCTATAAATTCTCAAGAACCTTTTCTCACTTTTCAGTTGACTTCAGTTGCTCTACATGGGTCCAGTCTTCATCCGGCAGCTGTCTATATTTCTGATTTAGTTGAGCATATCATTATTCTTCCAAAGAGGAAGATTACTCTAGACATAATGATGGAGAGGTTCACATGCTAGGCCCTAGGATACCTGTGCATAGAAGAACCAGATTGATCTTGATTCTACCTGCTTAATTAGAGGGGGGGATTTTTTCCCATGTGGTTTTTCCCCTCCACCTTGTTTTTGAGTAGTTACTTTACTTTACTTGATGTAATGGGTGACCTATGGTATTAGTTACCAGGGCCCACAGTTTGTCCAAGTTAGCATTCAGGGGGGGTGTTAGGATTATTAATCCTCCCTTTTCCAAATTTGGTCATATGTCTAAATCGGGAGTCATGTCAAAATCGGGAGTCCATCCAGTCTATTTATAGTCATTAACACCATTGGGTCCACTTGACCTAATTCGGGCACATGTTTCAGTTTCTAAAGTGTGGGGAACACTAATTGAGGCTCACTGCCACTAATTACACTTGATTGCATCAGTTTAGGAGCCTCCTGGACCAATCCCTACAATTTAGGAAGCCACTGGGAGTGCCGAAACCAACCAAGGTCAGTTCACTTCAGTTAATGACTAGTCAAGCTAAGTGAGGAGTCAGTTACATTCAGTTCTAGTCCCCTACATTCAGTTAGTGCTAGTTTTACTTGACTGAACACATGTGGGGCGCATTTCTCACCTACCACAGTCAGTTAGCCTTAGTCAACAGTGAATGTAACACTTGAGTTGGGTTTTATAGCTCCGATGAACTCCGGTTATGGTTTAGACAAGGTCAGTTAACTATTGAGTCCTTCGATAGTGATTTAGAAAAGGTCTTGGTTACCTACAGTTAAGTAGATTCTAATCAATTCGAACTTCCTCATGTGGATTTGAATTGCTTGTGGCTATTAAACCATTGTACTTCATTGTAATTATCTATCTAATTACTCTTTGATTAATGAAAAGCATTCACAGCCGCAAGCCATTTTTTGCACTGTTTCATTCTTCAATAACTGAGTAAATCGTGTGATCTATCATGTGAGCTGTGTGTTTGTCTACAGATCTATGTGCTCAATTTAATAGTTATCTCTAGAGATCCTACTATTTTTATGCTTGTTTCACAATAAATTTTTCAATTTGAAATGATTGGAGAAAGGCCTTACTTAATTTTATCAAGAGACTGAGAGAAGGGAAAAGATAAAGAGAAGGAGAAGGTACTAGAGAAATATAGGTTTGGGAGTGGAGATAATGTTGTGCAAATTGAAAAGAGAATTGTTGCAAACTTGGGTAATGCATCTATAAAAAGTTTGATGTTGGGGGAAAAATTAAAGGACATAAGAGGCTAACACATAGCTTTGCAAGTGTGATTGAACCAATGTATTAAAAATTGAAACCAAGAGTTGAACTAACCGAGGGTCAACTCAGAACAGAATCAGAACCGACAATGAACCAGAGCAATTTGATTTCAATGATTCGGACTATGCAAATATATATATATTTTTTACAATTTTAATGAAAAAATATATATTTAACATTCCAAGCTATTATTTCAAACCATTAGAGATATAATATTCAAATTTTATTCATGTATATACCATGTAAGGGTGAATATATAAAAAAGACACCGAGTGCGCTACATATCTAAATCAAAATTGTAAATACATAATCATCAAAATCCTTGCCTATATTGGGGTCCTATTCTCTAGGCTCTATCCCTTGCCTCTACCTTGAATCTTGAAGTTGATCCTCCAAGGGCATTAGTCAACATCCTATAATTTTGATGAAACTTCCTAATAAAATAAGCCTAAAAAAGCTTCCCATGCTCAATAAGTGATTTTGCTTCACTAAAGGATACATTTTTATTAAGGTCATGCCAAAGAAATTCAATAAAACTCAACAATTAGGCATCAACACCACCACCATCAAGATATAAATAGAGTTACATGTGCTTGATTAAATTACAACATGTTACCCTCATACAGGATAGAATCTAGTGGAAACATTGCAATCCTAAAATATTAAAAACTATTAAGTCTGTTGAATTATGAATGGGATCTAAAATTCTAAATTTTGCATATGATATCCGATGAGTTTGGAACCACTCTCAAGCATATTGAAATAATTAATAATAATGTTAAAAATTTAAGTAAAATGATAGAAAATGAAATATAAGGAGAATCTCACTTTTACTTTAATAATTTAACATTACCATTCAGTATTACTGACTTCATTGTCACAAGAACAAGACTGGTCAATTTATTTTAAGAACGTCAATGTCTATACTCCATGCATGCACCCTGGGCATGTTTGTATTGACTCAACCAAGTTAATGAAAAAAAGACTAGTTTGAGGTTGGTTTGGTACCAAACCGGCTGGTTCAAGGTCTGACTTGTTCGATTTGGTACTAAACTGGCCTCTGAGCCAACTTTTGTCCCAATTTGAGGTTAATGAGGATTGAACCGGTCAACTCGGCTTGTTTTGGTTCCAAGTTGATCTGTTTTTAAAACATTGGATTGAACAACTCTTGGATTTAGTTACTCAATATTCACTCCCTGTTAGAAATGACTTTGGAGGAGAATTTATATATTCTGGTTCTATTACCGATATAGATATTGACGAGATTCTATCGAAGGAGAAAGGAAAATCCATTGTTGGTAGAGATAACTTGGAGGTAGCTAGGAAAAATTCATTTGCTTTAGCAAGAGAAAAATCTATTTTGAAGTTACTAGCAAAAATAGTTCTAATGTATCCATCAACAATGAATGTTGTTCTTCATTGTGATGCTGAAAGAAACCATCCTAAGGGCCTTCTATAAGGAGAGGCCAATGGGGTGGGACACAATGGAACTTTTATACCATGTTCTTCATAAAATTATTCCATATTATGGGACTCAGATAAAATAAATCCAGACATATGGTGAATGGAGACATAAAATTTCAAGTAAGACCATCTAATTTTTTATGGCTATATGTGTTCGTTCAACTGAAGGACGTAAACAACTATTTGTGCAGATTTCTAATTCACTCAATTCTTCTATATGTACTCATGTAGGTGGCTATAAACCTCCATAATTCCAAATGAATGCATTCATAGATATGATAAATAATGTTCTTCCATCACACTCACCTTCAGGCTAAAATATCTCGATAGAAGTGTAAAAAACACTAATTGACTTTGGAATGATTTAGGCCTTGTCCTATACACTTGATAATCTAGATTTAGATAATATCGAGTGTGTTAAAATTGCAAATGGCATTGTCATGGCCTTGGAGTCCTTAAATTTGGAACAAGTACAAGGGCATGAAGATGCTCAACACAAAAGTAACAATATTGGAGTTTTTGGCTCTAATGCACATTGGCACCAGAATGAAAGAGATAATGAGGAAACACCATTAGCAGAAACAATTGATCATTCTCATAAGAATGAAGCAGGGTCTAACCAAATGGAATCTTCCCATGATGCAATGACATCTTTCCAAACTGTTGTGAATTTGATGATGGAGTCTGAAGAGGATTTTATGAATGAGGGTGTCAAGGAAGATGTTGGTGTGGTTATGGGTTTTAGCATTGAATATGGTGGGAAAGATATTTTAGTGGATGAGGATGAAGAAGAGGAGATGAGTGAGGATGGTGGAGAATAATATGTAGAAGATGAGGATGTAGAGGAAGAGGAATGAGATGAGGAGTTAGATGAGGATTGTGTTAATCACTTGTCACATTAAGATGTCGACCATGATGACCATGATGTTAATGAGTTTGGTGAGGATTATGATGAGGATGATATATTGGAATATGAAGAAGATGAAAATGATGAGAATACCTTCATATTGATATTAGAGTATTGGATCAACGTGTTTGATAATTTTTATGTGCTTGGTCGAGATGAAGGTGATTTTTTGTCTAATCTATTTCATGTGATGCCTATTGAAGAAGGTTTTGGGGAAAATCAGGGATATGGACATACTACCTCTATCTATAATCTTATAGGAAGGACTGATGACCATGGAATGACATTTAAACATCCACTTCTCATTGGACCATTTTCTTGATCTAGATTAGTTTGTCGTTGAGCAATAGGTAATTTTTAACATTTCTGGTTGTTGAACATTCGATAGATTAGAAGCTATTTTTCTTGGAGTCAAACATTAGAATTCATATTTTAAGAAAATATATAATGTAATGTGTCTATGATGGCAGAGAATGATAAGGTTGTCACATAGAGTAATATTGAAAGTATTTCATCTCCATCCCATCTGGATTCTATTTTACGAACACTTCAAAGTGGACGGCTAGGAAATCGTTTGAGTAGTTGGGTTGATGATAGCCAAAAAATTAGAGGAATGAGTGGCACTACAATAGAATTAGGGGTCAAGGATTAGTTTGTTTCTTAGTTCTAGAGGGCTCAACTAGTTGATGATACTCCATCAGATCAGGCCCATGATACCACTGGATCACAGGAAAAAGGCGAAGCTACTACCTCATTAGATGCAGATGATGGTACTAGAATGATATAAAATTTACAATCATCAGGAAAATGATATATAGATAACTGAGGAATGCGAGCAATCCCATTTTGAAGATAATAATGCCAACAATACAAACACTATTTCAACTCAACCTTTGCAACATGCTTCTATGGAGTAAGGAACTAAGACTACAAGTGTTGTTCATCATGAACTTGAGATGCAAGATGAGTGAAATGAGTGAGTCATGCATGATGTTGAAGCTGTGAGCCAAGATAGTAGTGGCAATGGTGCAACATGGTTAAATCCTTCACATATTGGTAGTAGAAATTATAAGTCCTGATATAAATGGAAACCTCAGACATATTGATGCATTAGGAAATATGGAAGGTGTGCAAGATGAAAATAATAATAGAGAACAATGTTGAAATAATGTAACTTTGAATAATATTCTACTTGTACTTCACGTTATTATTATTCATCCTTCGGGAGATGTCACTGATGTAAAAATTCATGTAAATGTCATGAGGTAAACCCTCAGTTGTAATTCGTGTCAATAACACCTAGAAAAGATGGATATAATTATTATTATGAAGTTTTCCTAGGTAGGTCGGCTCTACTAGTTAGGTAGGCTGCCCCAGTTAGGGTAAAATTCAGTTGGGAATTATAGTATAAATAGGGAGGTGCCTTCCCTCATTTGTACACACTCACTCACACTTGTATCACACACGAGAGAGAAAGAAGGAAAGATAGAGAAGGAGGAGGACCGATGTATTTGGTGTTTTGGCTCTTATGCTTGGGGTTTTGTCTCTCTATCTATGAGACCTTGTGCTTTGATCATTACATACTGGTAATTTATATTAAGGAAGTTTTGTTGGGTTTTTTCCTTTAGGGTTTTCCCAGGATAAATTGATGTGTACCTTGTGATTGTGTTTCTTTCAGAGAACTTGTTTATGTTGTTAGAATGAAAATGTATTAAATGCTAATAAATTTAGGACTTAAGTGATGAAAACATAGAAAACTTAACATGGTATCAGATCTAGTCTAAAAAGAGAATATTTCACGAGGTAAACATGTCTCTCCTTCTCTAGACAAGGAAATTAGGGTTTTATGATAAAGTGAATTTTTGAGTGAAAGTGACATAGGGAAGTGCACCCCTCCTAGGGGCATATTTTGGAACCAAGATCTAATTTTTCCAGTGGGTAGATCCTCCAAAAATTCAAGCCATAGTTTGGTTTGAAACCAGAAAACCAAAAACTAGAGTCCAGGATCTTGCAAGACCAGTTTCAAGGGTTAGAATTTGCATCATTCAGAAACTGATTATACCATCATACCACCTCAGTCAAGCACATATTTTGGTGAGTACAGTTTTCATTTCTCAGAAATTTTCAATTTTTGTCATTTTTTGATCTCTGGGACAAGATGTCTCCAAGCACTAAGCTTGATGACAAGTTGGAAGGTATAGAAAACTTTCGTGCTTGGAAATAAAGAATAGGACTCAATCTAGAAGAGAATGATGTTGCAAATTTTATCAAGGGAGTTGTGTCGGAGCCTGAAGAATATGAATCAAAAGAAATTACAAGAAATATATGATTAGAACCAAAAGGACCATAGCCGATTCAATCAAGGATCACTTGATTCCTCAAGTATCCTCTAAGGATACACCTAAGGAAATCTTTGATACCCTATCGAGAATATATGAAGAAAGAAACATCAACCGAAATATGAACTTGAGATTCCAACTCAAAAGTACAAAGATGAGAAAGGGTGAATCCATCCATGAATACTTGACAAGGGTATCTCAATTCAATGAACAACTCGAAGCAATTGAAGATAATATTGATGAAATTGAACTAGTAATGGCCGCTCTCAATGGTCTTACTAGACCATGGGACTCCTTCATCCAAACAATCCATGCAAGGAAGGAAAGCCTAAAATTTTATATCCTATGGGAAGAATGTGTTCAAGAAGAAGCTAGAGTAGCAAATAGAGAAGCACTACTTAAAGAAGATGACCATGCTCTAACTACTCATACCAAAAGAAGAAAAAAAAAGAGTCATTTCAAGAAGGAAACTCATAAGGGGTCTTATCCTCCTAAGAATTTTCAATAGAATAGAAAGGGAGATTACAAGTAGAAATATTTCTACTCTTATCAATGTTACCGTTGTGATAAGATAAGAAATATTCCAAGAAATTGTCCGACAAAGAAAGAAGAATATAAGAGGAAGAATAATAAAAGACATCATGCTAACTTAACAGAAGAAGAAGAAGAAGAAGAAGAAGAAGAAGAAGAAATTCCTAGGAAATTACCAAAAGTGGAAATTGAATAATATGTTCTCTATAAGATGTACCTGTCACTAAAGGATGGCCTGTATGAATTGAGAGGTCACTTAGAAGAAAACTTGATCCATGATCAAGATATTCCTATGTACTTATGGGCTGAATCAACAAGGACAACAATATATGTCAAGAACAGAATATCCCATAGTGAACTTAGATTCAAAACCCCTGAATATATGTTCAGAGGAAAGAAACCAAAGGTAACACATATCAAAATATTTGGTTGTCTAGTGTTTGTTCATATACCAAAAGAGAAAATAACCAAATTAGATCCTTCCAGAAAGAAAGGAATATTTGTTGGGTTCCATGAGGTCTCCAAGGCCTTTAAAATCTATATACTAGGTTACCATGATATGTAAATTAGCAGGAATGTAACATTTGGTGAAGATGCATCTCTCAAGAAGTCAAGAAAGTTCCAACCTGAAGAAACATATGAAGAAGAAATTTATCTCCCAGAGCTGTAGAACCAATGAAGTAACTTGGACCTTCTCATGATGATGAGATTCCGAAAGAACATGATATGTTGGAGCCCCAAAAACCTCCCCACATGAATATATCCCAACAAGAGAAATCCATCTTGGGTTTGTGGGATTATTTAAGAAGTAGAAAGGTATGGTGCTCCAGAAGGCTCCACAAGGAAGATCAAGAAGCCAAAACCATTTCCTAGTTATGTGGCTTTGATGTGTGATCTTGTAGACAAAGAACCTACTTGTTTTGAAGCAGCTGTTCAAAATAAAGAATGGGTAGATTATATGATGGAAGAATACCAATCCATAATGAAGAATGATGTATTTGAAATAGTTCCCAAGCCAAAAGGAAAAAGTGTGGTGTTAGAACTATTTATTTTGCAAGAGCCAAAGTTTTCACTCTATAAATTCTAAGTAATTTTTAGGTGATTTGGTAGCTCCAAGGATTTTCTTATAAAAATCTATAAACTTGGAAAATAGAATGGTCTTCTAAGAGACATTCTAGCCTCGAGTCTTCTTATTATAAAAGATATATATAATTTTTTGGCTTTTAAGCCAATTTTGTGTTCTCGGGATATTACAGAGCCAAACATATTTTGCCAAAGCATATTTTATCAAAATATATTGGGCCAAACCCAATTTCCAAGTCTGAGCTCAGCACCGAGAGATACATTATATATCAAGCAACTGAGAGGTCACAAAGCATCAAACCACAAGCAAACCTAATCCCAAGCGCTAAATACCAAGTCACATGGAGGAGGAGCCCACGAGGGGCACTTTGTTTGCTCAATGCATTGATACATATTGCAATCATCAACACATATAAGAAATTTGAAAGTTTATCAACTAGTTCATGTGGGATAATGTTCTCATTGCAAAAATATAAAAGCGTAGGTTTTAAACCCCAACTCTTTACATCTGTACATTTTATCTTGTGATGAAAGGTGTTAAGTCAGTGATTTGTTTCTTCAAATTTTGTTTGATTTGCATTTTATTTCAAGTTATTCATTTGCTTTCATTTGATTTTTGCCTCTTTTAGGAAATTTTTAGTTTTTATATTAAATTTTGAACTTTCTTTTGAAATTCTCAAGTTTTTTTTTTCCTTTAGATTTTTATTTTGTGAAAGGGTTTTTAAAAGTCATTATATCAAATAATGGACTCATAAAGCATATTCTAAGCATAGTCATGCATAGTCATTACTCAAACAGCTTTTAAACTTCATGCAAAATGACAAAAAGCTGTAAAAAAAAGTGCCAAAATAGAGTTAAACTTATTCTTGTAGCGCAAGTCTGAAAAAATAACAAAGGAGCGCTACAAGAATATTGTGACTCCCAATTCCTCCGATTTTTAGCAAAATTTTGGCATGATTTCGAGCCTGAAGAGACTAATCGTCTCGGCGTGACAGATAGACCGTCTTCTTGCTCAACCTCCTCCATTACCAAGTGCAGCACTATCTTGAAATAGTGGAAAGATTTATGGAATTGAGATTGTTGGTGATGAATCTGCAGCTACTGGTGCTAATTTTTATTATCAGGATCAACGGTTATTAGTTTGTGTGGATGGGAACCGAGGTTGCTTCTGTATGTTGTTGATTGTGAGGATCATTCTACTCAGCCTTTTGAAGATGCATGCCCTGGAGAATTATCTCCCCGTTTGGTCCATGTTCATAGCACCAGTGTTCAGCTTTTGTCCAAAACTGGGTTGAATGAAGCCATGAAATCATCACAGAACAAATCTGTTGATATTCAGCAAAGGCCTGAGCCACCCTCAGTGGTTCTTGACTGCAGCCTTTGTGGAGCCAATGTGGGAATGTGGGCCTTCTCTACTGTCTATAGACCTTTGCAGCCAGTAACTAATGGTTCACTTGAATCTCAAGAGATTTGCAAAAAACTCGATGATAGTAGTATGCGTGGTATGAGTGCAGAAAGTTGTGTTGGTGGAGTTTCAACAAGTGAAGTTAAAGGCAAGGAGCACCTGGATGATGCTAGTGAGGCCATGACTAGCAGCTGTCAGAAGGATGTTACAAATGAGCAAATATTGGATGTGAGTCTCACAATAGCAGGGGGGTTTCCACCAACGAAGCAAAGTATTAATTCACTCCTTCCTTTTCCTTCTATTATTCAACAAGGGAAACATGGATTTCATTATAGCAGTGAAGTTGATGACTGGGTTACATCTGAATCACATGACCCTCGGGACAAAATTCAAAGTATGGGAAACTATGATAGTTCTGCACATAGCAAGTGAGAAAATACAGAGAGCACAAATATTGACAAAGAAGGAATTGACACTGCAGGGTTATCAAAATGTAAGAGAATGGAAGCCAGCTCTGAAGTTTCTAGAGGCATTTCTCAAGTTGGTCAAGTAAAGACACCTGAGAGATTCAGTGATGCAGAAGACAATACTAGAAACAAGCGTAAGTGGAATGGGCCTGTTTTTGGTGAAAGACACGTTCAGGAACTTGCTAGTAGTGAATTTCATGGGTATTCTTCAGTGAATGCAGTTGATACACGCTAACATGATAGAAGGGAAAATTCTACAGAGAGTGTGGATAATGTATAGCAAGTTTCATGCAAGAGTGATGAAGGCATTGAAGCAGAATAAAGGGTTTAAAGAAAGGGCCTCTGCTGGCTTTGATCCATTCTCCAAAATGGAGGGCATTTGTTTTTGACTCTGTAACAGACAATCATGGGGATCTCCATGTCAATGGACGGGAATTATTTTCACTAGAATCCAGTAACTTGCTAGAGCAGTAAATTCTAACTTCCCCACTCTGTCAGGCTTCAGTCAAAGAGACTCCTGGGGGAAAAGCACTACCAAGTATTCAGTTTAGTGATGAAAAAATTGAATTTGGAGAGACCTCTGAAAAGATTTCTAAAACCAATGAAGACATTCCTAGCATAACATTTTCCTCTCTAAAAGAGACCAAGAACATGACAGTTCCCACACTAAATAGAAATGCTTCTATATTAAATGCTGGTGCAGTATCTAAATGTATTACTGAGTGTCCTGAGGTGTTCTCAGTTATTGATGAAAGCAGTGCATATTTCTCTACAAGTTATTTCGAACAGCCATCTATTATTTGTGACCAACATGCAGCCAAGAAATTCCCTTTACAAAATGATTTGAATGAGAGACAAGTGGTGGTGACCTTAGAAGCAATTGTTCAAGCTCATCAAGCTAGTAAATCAGTTACTGAATTAGAAGCGAGCAGTGTGAGTTTCAGATGTCTTGCAGGCCCAGAGATAGTGTACTTGATTTCAGAGGGATCGGAAAATCTTATTGCTGTTGTTGCAAGGTCAATGTCCAATTTCTTTTGTTTAGATGATTACATGCAATACATGGAGAGCCTGGAAAGTGTGGACATAATTGAGAAGCTTACAAAACTGCTAGAAACATGTGACGATCCAGTGGTTCAGACTGATGTTGCTATGGTATTGTCAAGACTTGCTGAATGTGGAAATGAGGATACGGCAAATGAGGTACTCATGAAAATTCTGATGAACAAGCTGGTGGATATGTTAGATCCAGACATTGAGGAGTTACATGATAGCTTATTGAAAACATTAATGATCTTGGCCAAGGCTGGAAAAGAAAAGGCTGTAAAGAAACTGTTCATTGCTGGTATTGAGAGAAAGTTGATAGGATTACTTGAAAATGGGTCAGAGGTTGCTCAACATCGCGCTGTCATTACATTGAAGTCATTTTCTGAACTTGGAGGTTCTGATTTAGTGCATGGATTTCTAAGGTTAGGAATCATGGAACATTTACCATGGCATGCTCGGCTCAGCTTAGAGAAATTCACAAATTCAGAAAGGGCAATACCATCTTTACCCAAGAGACAAACAGTGGAAAAGCTTGTTAGCAATATTCTGGACAAAAACAACATCAATGCAATGGAGGCAATGCTTATCCCTATAATTGAAAAGGTAGATGTACATGAGATTAGAGAGCTGATTTTGCAAACTGCCCTTGTAGAGAACTTAGCAAAACAGCTGCAGCATATATCATCTTACAACAATAGAATAAAATCTGAAGCTATATTTGTGCTTATGAAATTGGGTTCTTCCGGAGGTGAGCCATGTATCAGGAAAATACTCAAGTTCAATATTGTTCAGAACTTGATTTATTTGATGTCTTGCAAGTCACCAGAATTTCAAGATACAGCTTACACAGCACTTCATCCGCTGATACTTGGAGAGAGATAAAAATGCTTTTCAACAGGGTATTTGGCACAGAATTCTGCTCTATTTTTCCTGTTTTGAGTGATTGAAGTAAAATGCTGAAAACGAGCTGATGGAGAGGAATTTTTGAAAAACAAAAGAGGTTTTTGTTCATAAGATACCCATCTACAAAAACCTCTCTCAGTTTTGCAACTTCTATCAAGGTTTGAAATATTCACTTTAATCTTTGCAGCCTATTTTTCAGGGTTTTTAAATACCTAATATTTTCTTGTTTTAGTGTTCATTTTGCGGGGAAGATTCTGATTGATTGAAGACGAATTTTTAAAAAACAAGAGAGGTTTTTGTCCATCACGGACCCATTTACAAAAAAATCTATCATTTTTTACACAGGTGTCAGGGATTGAGAGATGTGGAAGCTTCTTTGACACCCATTTTCCCAGAAATTCGCCATATTTGCCAGGAATCCAATTTGCTATTTTTAGTCAATTAGTTGAATTAGTTAGTTAATGTAACTGCTGGGTAGTTTCAATTTCGACCTAATGAAGGGGAGATAGAAATACTTATTTGTAATTATAAAAGAGGGACAAAGGGACTGAAGAAGGGTTCGATTTTTGGGATAGCTACAGGAGGTCTTCAGACTATTTTTGTCTTCAGACTTGTTCATGAGTTAAGTATAAAGCTCTTATATGCATTTGATGATGAAATTATGAGATATATGACACTTTTCACCCTTCAGTTTCTGTGTTGGCTTCATTGTTCAGCTTGTTTAGTTGCTTAAATGATATATTCATTACTGGTTTATGTGTATATGCTGGTGATGTTTGTCTTTTATGAATGAACCTCAACATTGTGTTCTGTTGGATTTAGTTTTATATATCATGCATCTTTGTCTTCTTTTGCTTATGATTTAGTTATTATTTTATTCATGAATGTATTCCCTGTCTGTCCTCAAAGTTTACAACCATTTAAACATTCCAGAAAACTTAAACCTAGTTTACTTTATTGATTTTATTTGAGATTGTGTTGGCTTGTTTCTCTGGCCTTAGAAACAATTTCTGGCACAAACAAAAGGAAAGTGTCAACCAAATATATACATGCACGTGATTGCATGTTAAAATTATATTGCCAAATAAATTATTTATGCCAAGTATAAAGGAGGAGGATATCATGATTTCTCTAGTTTAGATCTCCACCTTGACGATATCAACGATTCAAAATTGTTCCACTGGGAAAAAGAGTCGTGAGGTTAAACTTAAATGGGCAGGAAAAATTTTCCCTGTTGGTATTTAGATCTAAACATGTGTTGGTGTTATATTTATTTCGCTAATCCAAATGGGATGCGTTCATGTATGGATGCTCAAGGATGGGTTCTCGTCTCAATTATTTCAAATTTCAGCAAGGTCCACAACATGAAAACCAATGTTCATTTCATTCTTGATGCACTACGAAGATCAAATGTTGTTGAAGTGCAGGGTGATAAGATTTCTTTGTGTTCCAGGTATTTTGTGTTTGTCTTTGGTGTCTAGATGAGTATTGGTACTACAACTTGTTTACTCTTTTTATGTTGTTATTATTTGAATCCACAATGGAGAAAAGTCGATTGAAATCTTTAACAGAGCTTCAATGGGTTTGAGTAGATAATCAAGTATTAATGGTGCATTGAGGTGAAAAATGGGTGAAGCTATTTGGAATGGATCTTCTTCTAGGATATGTTGTATCTATTGGTCGTTTTGCAGGACAAAGTGGAGAAGAGAGGACGATCCAAGCTAATATGTTGTTACTAGATGATAGTGTAATTACCAATGATGCAATTTTGATTGGGGAGTCTATCCCACAATGGAAGTTTTCCATCCAAGGTAGGGAAATGGGGGGAAATATATCAGCAAGGCATGATAAAAATCATGTAATTTTTGGTGGAACAAATATACTGCAACATATAGTAGATAAGGGTACCCATATCAAAACTCCTAATGGAGGATGCTTGGCAATAGTTCTACGTATTGGATTTGAGATAAGTCAGGGAAAATTGATGCTTACTATTCTCTTCTAAATAGAAATCATTACTGCAAACAGTTGGGAAAGTGATCTATTCATTCTCTTAATAGTAGTCTTTTCACTTATAGCAGCTGGCTATGTTATGAATAAGGGTATCAAGAATCCAACACAAAGCAGATACAAGCTCTTTCTTAGATGTTCCTTGATTATTACTTCTATGATTCCCCCAGAGCTAACTTTGGAGCTGTCTATTATTGTGAACACTTCTCTTATTGTGTTGGCAAGGCATGGAATATTCTGTACAAAACCATTTCATATCCATTTGCAGGGAAGGTGGATATATGTTGCTTTGACAAAACTGACACTCTTACAACATATGACATGGAGTTTCAAAGATTTGTTGGTCTAGATGACAACTTGAATTTAGAAACATACACAAATAAAGTCCTAGAGCGTACTTTGGAAATTTTGTCTGCATGCCATGCTCTTGTATTTGTGGATAAAAATTTGGTTCGTGATTCTCTACAAAATTTAACATTAGAGTCAAAGGAAAAGGAAAGAGAACTCAAGGCAGCTAAATTAAATGCTCTTTCTCTTAGGAAGTAACCAAAGGATTTCCTTCTTGAATATGATTGCTTACTAGAGGAGAATCAAAATCTTCGAAGCTAGTTATCAACATTTGATCGAAAGTTGTCATGTTCTAATAGCAAGAAAAATACATGAAGAGCATCCATTTATCAATACCATTATTGGATTTTCTCAAGTCACATATTTGAAATTCCTACATAGTATGTCAAAATTTTGTTGAGAATGTTTATAGCAATTCTATGGATCTCTTTATATGTTTGACAATAGGCACGAGTCCACTTAAATCAAATTATCCCATAGGTAATTTTTTTTGCATAAATCACTGCATGACTCAGAATTTGGTATTCTCTACTACAAAAAGCAACTCATAAGAAGAAAAATTGAATATATAGTTCACATTACAGGCTCTCCTACCAGCAGTATACAAGCCATCTACTTTGTGGACATCATCCCTCCTCCAGCTGTTAATCTGTTGTCCACCTTCCAAACAACAAGAGGATGATTCAAAAGCATTAGAGCTGTCTGATAAAGGCTATTTAAAATCAACAGTTATGGATAAAGAGCATTTACAGGTGGCAGACTCAGCATCAAGATCATCTTCAACAGTTTTAAACTCAATATTCGAGATCTCACATTTTTTAGGCATTTATTTTTAATTAAAAAACAACTGGCAACATCTTCTAGCATTCGAAACATGTTAAAGCAACATTTCCAGTTTTTTAATCATTTATTGTTAAACTGATTCCTAGAAAATAATGATTAGTTATATAGCTGTCATCATTTTACTACAACTTTTTTTTTTTTAAATTTTAGAAAGGAAAGTTAGGACGACTCAAATCTTTTGGAGGGACTGGGTAGTCATTTTTATATATATGCATATGTAAAACAAAGAGAAAGGTTCGACTCTCATGAGGAGAGAGGATTTTTCATTATAGTTGACGGGGAGGCTTTATGTATATATTTTTAATGAAGTTAGCACAATAGTGACAGTATTTCTTCAACAAAGATTCATTCCAGTATGTGTTTTTAGTATGTAATCTCGTGTTATTTATCATTTGTTATATTTTCTTGCATTTAGCTGAATTAAATGTATGGAATTCATCTTTTAGTGATGCTCCTTGCATACAAAAATGCATGTTATGTTTTAATGATGACTGGTCCATAATTCACCCTCATTTGATGCTCAACTCATAGTTATCATCCTTCATGTTCTTTCTTCTAAAGTTGTATTGGGAATTCATCCTTGTTTGATGCTCCCAATGTAATGGGATTTTTCTATTCTAAAGTTGTATTGGGAGTTCATCCTTGTTTGATGTTCTCAATGTAATGGGATTTTCTTATTTCTTTATGCTATCATGGAATACTTTTATTATTGAAGAATGCACTCATTTTTCCTTTGTTACCTCAGAAATACAACATTGTCTTTGAACTTCATATCATAACCAGAATTTGACTTCATTTCCCAATGGAATTTTTCCCTCATTTGTCTAAACCACAACCTATCAATTTATCAATATTTATCCCATTTTGAACCTAGCCACTGTTTTATTTCATAATCAGTTGTCAACAGTGACTTTAGGGTGACTGAGATAGCCGAGAGAGCCCTCTCTAGGTTGAAAGAGGATAGATTTCAACTTAAAAGTGGTTTGCATGTTCCTTGGGAGTATTTCTTTGATACAACCCAAAGAAAATTATGAGTGCTAACATCTTAGTGTCGCTGCCGGGCATACGAAAGCTAAATATTTCCCTGGGTATGAATGATAGAGTTTTAGATTTTACTATTGATGGTGAATAATGGTCAGACATCAAGCCGAATGCACATCTTTCACCTGGCGCGTCCAACCTCGAAGAATATAGATTTCAAAATTTTTATGGCGACTCCACTGTCAGAAGGTTTTAGAGTTTGAAGTGTTGATCTGATTTCCTCATCAATAAAAATGACGGGGTATGTAACAAATTATGTTTTTGTTGAGGGTTTTAAAGAGTATTTTGATACGTTTGATGATGATCAAATTGAAGAAGCTTTTTCAAAATTTTTACCCATATATTTGAAGTCATGTAAATGTTATTTTGAAGATAATATTTGTTTCTTAGAATCATTTTCAAAGGATATTGAAAATGAACTTCAGGCTGTAAAAGATATTGAAATACCCCAAATTCCTCCTTTTTCGGGTCTTTCTTTTGAATTTTCATTTCAACAGAAATGAAAAGACATTAAGCGGCCCTTGTTTTTTGTTATTGAGGATGAATACCACTTTCTTGTTGATAAACAATAAGTATTTTCTCACATCATTGAGGACCCTTTTGTAACTTTGCTGGATCATACAATGGAAATCATCCTTATGGTGTTCATAGATCATCAAGAAAGTATCTTATGGAGGAATGCTTTGTCATAATTTCAGCTTTATTTTTACCCATATGCGTTGAAAGCAAGCAACAATCAAGAAGCCATTTTCTTGACTGAATTCATTGGAGATCAGGGATTGCTTGATTTGGCATTTGTGCTCAGTAAAGTGGGGTAGGTATGTGTGTGCAATATGATTACTAACTAAGCATATTTTTCGATATGTACAGTTCAGTTTTAGTTTTAGGTTCTAGCATTTCTGCTTTCAATTTTTAGTAGTTGATATAAGTTTTATTTCAATTTGTGGAGTGGGATTTTCTTGTAGTATGGATTTAGTGGATGGTCACAAGTCAAAGTAGGTCACTGGTTTTGGAAAGATTAGGGGAATCCCAATGGATAGGAATAGGTCTACAGGTTCTTTGCTACCTCTCAAGGAGGATAACATTCGAATTTGGAGCCAGTTGTTAGCACTATTTTATTTTGCAGGAGACAAAGTTTTCAATCTATAGATTTTAAGTAATTTTTAGGTGATTTGGTAGCTCCAAGGATTTTATTATAAAAATATATAAACTTGGGAAATAAAATGGTTTTTCAAGATCCATTTTGGCCTCGAGTCTTCTTATTATAAAAAATATATATATAAATTTTTGGATTTTAAATCCAATTTTGTGTTCTCGGGCTATTACAGGGCCAAATCATATTTTTCCAAAGCATATCTTATCAAAATATATTGGGCCAAGCCCAATTTCCAATTCTGAGCTCAACACTGAGAGCTACATTATATATCAAGCAACTAAGAGGTCACAAAGCATCAACCCAGAAGCAAGCCTAAGCCCAAGCGCTAAATACCAAGTCACTTGGAGGAGGAGCCCATGAGGGGCACTTTGTTTGCTCAATGTGTTGATACATGGTGCAATCATCGATGCATATAAACACTTGGATAGTTTATCACCTGGTTTGTCTGGGATAATGTTCTCATTGCAAAAATATAAAAGTGCAAGTTCTAAACCCCAACGCTTTACATCCGTGGGTTTCATCTTGTGATGAAAGGGAAGTGTCAACCAAATATATACATGCAAGTGATTCCATGTTAAAATCACATTGTAGAAGACATTATTTATGCCAAGTGTAAAGGAGGAGGAGATCATGATTTCTCTAGTTTATATATACACCTCGACGAGATCAACGATTCAAAATTGTTTTGCTAGGAAAAAGAGATGCGAGGTTAAAATTAAATGGGCAAGGGAAAATTTTCTTGTTGGTATTTAGATCTAAACACGTGTTGTTGTTAGATTTATTCCAATGATCCAAATGGGGTGTGTTCATGTATGGATGCACAAGGATGGGTTCCCGTCTCGATTATTTCAAATTTCAATAGGGTTGGCAACATGAAAACCAATGTTCATTTCATTCTTGAGGCACTACAAAGCTCAAATGTTGTTGAAGTGCAGGGTAATAAGATTTCTTTGTGTTCCAAGTATTTTGTGTTTGCCTTTGGTGTCTAGATGAGTATTGGTACTACAACTTGTTTACTCTTTTTATGATGTTCTTATTTGAATCCACAATGGTAGAAAGTCGATTGAAAACTTTAACAGAGCTTCGACGGGTTCGAGTAGATAATCAAACATTGATGGTGCATCGATGTGAAAAATAGGTGAAGCTATCTGGAATGGATATTCTTCCAAGAGATGTTGTATCTATTTGTCGTTCTGCAGGCCAAAGTGGAGAAGAGAGGATGATCCCAGCTGATATGTTGTTACTGGCTGGGAGTGTAANCTGGAATGGATATTCTTCCAAGAGATGTTGTATCTATTTGTCGTTCTGCAGGCCAAAGTGGAGAAGAGAGGATGATCCCAGCTGATATGTTGTTACTGGCTGGTAGTGTAATTACCAATGAGGCAATTTGGATTAGGGAATCTACCCCATAATGGAAGGTTTCCATCCAAGGTAGTGAAATGGGGAAATGATATCAACCAGGCATGATAAAAATCATGTAATTTTTGGTGGAACAAAGATACTGCAACATACATTAGATAAGGGTACCCATCTCATAACTCCTGATGGAGGATGCTTGATAATAGTTCTACGTACTGGATTTGAGACAAGTCAGGGAAAATTGATGCGTACTATTCTCTTCTCAACATAAAGGATTAGTAAAAATAGTTGGGAAAGTTGTATGTTCATTCTCTTTCTAGTAGTATTTTCACTTACAACAGTTGACTATGTTCTAAAGATGGGTCTCAAGGATCTAACACAGAGCATATACAAGCTCTTTCTTAGTTGTTCCTTGATTATTACTTCTGTGATTCCCCTAGATCTACCTATGGAACTATCTATTGCTATGAATACTGCTCTTATTGCATTGGAAATACGTGGAATATTTTGTATAGAACCATTTTGTATTCCATTTGTAGGGAAGGCGGATATATGTTGCTTTGAAAAAACTGGCACTCTTACAACATATGTCATGGAGTTTCGAGGATTTCTTAGTCTAGAAGGCAGCTTGAATTTAGAAACAGACACAAATAAAGTGCCGGAGCGTACTTTGGATTTTTTTTTTGTGTGCCATGCTCTTGTATTTTTGGATAACAAGCTGGTTGGTGATCCTCTGCAAAAGTTAACATTGGATTCAAATGAAAAGGAAAGAGAAGTTGAGGCAGCTGAAGAAAATGCTCTTGCTCTTAGGAAGCAATCAAATGATTTCCTTCTTGAATATAATTGCTTACTAGAGGATAATCAAAATATTTGAAGCTATTTATCAACATTTGATCAAAATTTATCACGTTCTAATAGCAAGAAGAATACATGAAGAGCATCCATTTATCAATACCATTATTGGCCTTTTTCACGTCACATCTTCAAAATTCCTACATAGTATGTCAAACTTTTGTTGAGCATGTTTATAGCAATTCTATGGATGTCTTTATATATTTGAAAGTAGGTGTGAGTAAGCTTAAATCAAATTTTCCCCTAGGTAAATTTGTTTTGCATAAATCACTGCATGACTCAGAATCTGGTATTCTCTACTGCAACAAGTAGCTCATAAGAAGAAAAATTGAATATACAATTCATATTCCAGGAGCTCCTACCAGCAGTATACAAGCCATCTGCTTCGTGGAAATCATCCCTCCTACAACTGTTAATGTGTTTTCCACCTTTCTAACAGTAGGAGGATGATTCAAAAGCATTAGAACTGTCTGATAGAGGGCATTTAAAGTCAGCAGTTAAAGGCGAAAGAACATCTACATGTGGAAGAATCAACATCAAGATAATCTTCAATAGTTTTAACTTCAATATTCGAGATCTCACATTTTCATGCATTTGTTTTCATTTAAAAAAACTGGCAAATGATCTTCTCGCATTTGAAACATGCCAAAGAAACATTTCCATATTTTTAGTCATTTACTGTTAAACTGATTCCTAGAAAGTAGTGATTAGTTATAAACCTGTCATCATTTTAGTATCAAATTTTTTATTTTTAGAAAGGGACATTAGGATGACTCAAATATTTTGGAGGGACTAGGTAATCATTTTTCTATATATGCATATGTAAAACACAGAAAAAGGGCTCGACTCTCATGAGGAGAGATGATTTTGCATTGTAGCTAATGGGGTACTTTCTATATATATTTTTAATGAAGTTAGCACAATAGTGACAATATTTCTGCAACAAAGATTCATTTCAGTTTGTACTCTCCTATTATTTATCATTTGTTATCTTTTCTTGAATTTAGATGAATTAAATGCAAGGAATTCATATTTTAGTGATGCTCCTTGCATACAGAAATGCACATTATGTTTTAATGATGACTGGTCTAGAATTCACCCTCATTTGGTGCTCAACTCACAGTTATCATCCTTCATGTTCTTTCTTCTAAAGTTGTATTGGGAATTCATCCTTGTTTGATGCTCCCAATGTAATAAGATTTTTCTATTCTAATTTTGTATTGGGAATTCATCCTTGTTTGATGCTCTCAATGTAATGGGATTTTCTTATTTCTTTCTATTATCATGGAATACTTTTATTACTGAAGAATGTACTCATTTTTCCTTTGTTATCTAAGAAATACAACATTGTCTTTGAACTTCATATCATAACTAGAAATTGACTCCATTGCCCAATGGAATTTTTCCCTCGTTTGTCTAACCACAATCTATCAATTTATCAATATTTGTCCCATTTTGAGCCTAGCCATTGTTTTATTGCGTAATCAGTTACCAACAGTGACTTTAAGGTGACTAAAATAGCAGAGAGAGCCCTCTATGGGTTGAAAGAGGCTATATTTCAACTTGAAAGTGGTTTGTATGTTCCTTGGGATTTCTTTGATACAACCCAAAGAAAATTCTGAGTGCCAACATGTGGTATCTTCCAAATGGATATATAAGATAAAATATACAAACGGTGGAAGTATTGATAAGTAAACATCCATATTTGTGTCCCGTGGATTTTCTAAAAAAGAAGGAATCGATTGTGAAGAGACATTTTCTCTTGTAGCAAGGTACAATTCTATTAGAACCATCATGGCACTAACAACCAAGATAGAATGGAAGTTACACCATATGGATGTGTTGATGTATTTATAAATTCAAAAGATATTCTGATGTATATTATCATTGTATGTTGTTGTACCCCCATTGGAGATGTGTTTGTATCCTTGTTGGATGTCTTTATTGTGTCTAGACCTTGAGGTACAACCTCTGTTGTAAGTCGGGGCAATAGTCCCTAGTGTGACATCATGTAATGTGTATTTTGAGTCTCTCTAGGAGAATTCATCCCTATTAGTGAAACAGGTCAGCCCAATCATGTAAAAGGCTAATCACAGTGGTATAAATAGGGAGGCGCCCTCCCTCATTTATACACACCTCACACTCACTCAAGTTCAAATGAGAGAGAGAGAGAGAGAAGGAATGAGAGATAGATAGTTATTGAATTTTTCTTATTACGGGGATTGATCATCTTATGACATAGTCTTTATGACTGTACTATTATGAGGAATTTTGTGGGGTTTTCTCGTTGATGGTTTCGTTGACAAAAATATTTGTGTCTCGTGTATCTGTTATATCTTATGCATCTAGTTGTACTTTTTATTCTTTTAGATACAGATCCTAATTAAGCTATTAAGATATAGAAAAACTAACATGGTATCAGAGCCTCTCTAAAAGAAGGCACTATGCAGCTGCAAAAACTAGGTATTCCTAGTTCAAGGTGTTCTCTCCATATATCATCAAGAAATGAGGGCTAGGCTAACTCACCTTAGTAGGGCACATATTTTGGTGGAAGCAATTTAAGATTTGCAGAAGTTTCATTTTTTACCCTGTCACTAGTGTTGCAAGAAACTAGGGCATCAAGTTTCAGAGGCTTCCCACCCCAGTCTTCAGAAAGTGACCTCGCCGAGAAACTCACCTTGAGGAGGTGCATATTTCTGTCCAAATAGAATTCCTAAACTCCAAGTTTGGAAAATTGGGGTTTCTATGACAAACCCTAGATCAACCAGCTCCGGAACAAGGTCAGACACCTCAAATTGGTAAGATCTAAATATTTTATATTTCCATTTGAGGTTCTCATTTGAAAATATGACTCACCATACTCAGCTTGAGGACAAGCTTGGAGGGGATGATAACTTTCGAGCATGGAAGTACAGAATATCCTTGATCCTTGAAGAGAATGAATTGGATCAATACATCACCGAGGAGGTTCCAGAACCATAGGGAGATGAGGCTAAGGATTCTCATAAGATAATCATGGATAACGACAAGAGAATCATTGCAGATTCTATTAAGGATCACCTCATTCCCCATGCATCTTCATTCAAGACACCAAAGGAAGTATATGAGGCTTTGACAAAGATGTTAAAAGGAAAGAACATCAACTGAAAGATGACTTTGAGGAACCAGTTTAAGAATGTGAAGATACAAAACTCCAAGACTATACAATCTTACTTCACAAGGGTTGCTGAAATCAAAGAACAACTTGAAGTATTTGAAGAGAATGTTGAAGAAGGAGAAATTGTAATGACTACCTTTAATGGTCTCCCTAGATCATGGGACTCATTCATTCAATGAATTTGTGCAAGAAGGAGGATGATATCTTTCAGCAAAATATGAGAATAATGTGCACAAGAACAAGCTCAACTCGTGATAAGAGAAGAGAAGATGGGAGCAACTAAATATCAATCTCTCATAGTTCACACCAGGAATAACTTCAAGAAGAAGGAGAAGAAGGAGAAATTTCATCACAACAAGAATAAGGACAATAAGAAGACCAAGAGACATCATTCCAATGTTCTATGCTATACCTATGATGAAAAGGGACGCTTTGCAAGATATTGTCCCATTAGGAAAGGGAGGCAAAATATATATCCTTCCAATGTTCGATGCTATACTTGTGATGAAAAGGGACACTTTGCAAGAGATTGTCCCATCAGGAAAAGGAGGCACCATGATCATGTTGCCGAAAACAATGAACCAACAAACAAAATATTCATAAGAGAGAAGGATGATTACGATGAAGAGTATGTGCTAATCTCAACACTTACTAGCACTATCTCACATAGAAGCAATGATTAGATTGTGTATAATGGAGCTTCTAAACACATGACGTGATACAAGGAACCATTCATTAATATTTCTGAACTTGACTCACCTCACAAGGTGAAATTTGGGGATTATTACCAATACCCCATAAAAGGGAGTGGATAAGCTTCACACAATCTTGACTCTGGGAAATCCTTAAAGATGAAGGATGTGCTATATGTTCCAGGATTGAAGAAGAATCTTCTCTCCATCTCTGTGTTACATGCAAAGGGCATGAGAGTGCATCTGTCAATGGCCAAGTTCTAATGTGGCATAGAGGGAAGACAATAGAGGATGCAATAGTAATTGGAGAAGAAGACGAAGGATTGTACAAGCTAAAGAGACAACTTGAACAAACATTGGTTCATGAGCCAATTGAACCAAGTGAGATATGGCACAGAAGGCTTGCACATGTTCACTGCAGAGCACTACTGATGGAAATAAAAGCATCCTCTATATTGCCAGAGATCCAGGAAAAGGATGAAGGAATTTGGAAAGGATGTGCACAAAGAAAGAATTAAAAGAATACATTTCCTAGTAGTGAGAGCAAGGCCAAATGAATACTAGATATAGTACACTCGAATGTATGTGTACCCATATCTTCTAGCTCATTAAGCAGGTATGTGTACTCCATTTCCTTTATAAATAATTTCTCATGTAAGACTTGGATATATTTTTTGAAAGAGAAAAATTGAGTTTTCAGTAAGTTCAAGGAATATAAATCCTGGGTCAAGAACCAAACCGATAGGAAGATCAAGACTCTACAGTTAGATAATAGCAGATAGTTCACATCGAAGGAATCCAAGGTACTTTATAGAGAGTTCATGATTAAGAGGAAATTAAGCACTCCATATGATCCTCAGTAGAATCGGGTTGTGGAACGAAAGAACTGAACCATCATGGAAGCAGCAAAAGCAATGTTGCATGACTAGGATCTTCCTATGCACCTTTGGGCGGAGGTAATAAGGACAACTGTGTATGTACAAAATTGTACTCCTCATTGAGTAGTTGAAAACAAGACTCTTGAAGAGGATTTCTTAGGAGAGAAACCATAAGCTATGCATCTGAGAATAATTGGATTCCCAATGTACATACATATCCCAAAGGAGAAAAGGACCAAGCTTGATCCTTCTAGGAAGAAGGGCATATTCATAGGATACAATGATACTTCAAAGGACTATCAAAAATACTTCCCAAGATTCAATAAGATCAACATCAGTAGAGATGTAAACTTTGATGAAGACTTGACATACTTCAAATATAGGAGGGCACTTATTCAAGAGGTCGAGGAACCTGAAGATACGAGATCCTGAGATATGGAAATTGGAGAAGCAAGTCCAAAAGACCATGAAGATCATGTCATGAAAGAACCACAAGAGTCAGTAGAGACAGTCCTTGAGAAGGAATCCCACAAGAGGAAACCAACATGGGAACAAGAGCTCATACGAGAAGAAAAAATGTATGGCGCTCCAGAAGGAATACTTAGAGAGAGAAAAAGGGAAAATACCTACAATAGCTATGTGTCCCTGCTATGTGATATCATTGACAGAGAACCTTCCACCTATGAAGAAGCTGTAGAAAAGAAAGAATGGAAGGATGCTATGATCGAGAAATATCAGTCGATCATGAAGAATGAGGTCTGGGAGATAGTTTTGATACTGGAAAAGAAGTCTGTTGTGACTTCGAAGTGGATATACAAGATCAATCATGCTGCAGATGGAAGCATCAAGAAATACAAGGCAAGGTTCATATCACGAGGATTCTCACAGAAAGAAAGCATAGACTACGAAGATACTTTGCACCTGTGGCGAGGTAGACTTCCATTAGGAACATACTTGCATTGGATGAAGTTATGAAATGGAAAATACACCAAATGGATATCAATATGACTTTATTAAATGGTGTAGTTGAGGAGGAAGTGTACGTGGAACAACCACTAGGATTCGAGACACATGACATAAAGATCGATGTGTGGAAATTGAATAATGGTTTGAATGTATTGAAGCAAGCATCACGGACATGGTACGATAGGATGGATATATTCATGATGAGAATGGGATTTACTAAGAGTAAAGTATATTCCAACCTCTAATTCAAGGTTGAAGATGGAAGACCAGTGATGCTCCTACTATATGTCGATTACTTGTTTCTGACAGGAGAAGAGGAACTCATTAAAGATGAAAGGAGGAGACTTTCTACAGAGTTCAAGATGAAAGACCTTAGTATGATGCACTACTTATTAGGCATGGAGGTGTGGCAGAGTGAAGATGGGAGATTCCGTGGTCAAGGAAAATATGTAGTGGATATTATGAAGAGATTCAAAATGTTGGATAGCAAGGCAATAGCCACACCTATGACATCTAACTTGAAGCTTCTGAGTGATGCTTCATCCGAGATGGTTGATGCTATGATGTATAGTAAGATGATTGGCTCATTGATGTACCTAATGAATACAACCCACACATATGGTTTGTGGTCAAAACCTAGAGCCAGTTCCTAACGGATCCAAGAAATGTTCACCTAATAGCCGCGAAGCATGTACTAAGGTACCTAAAATGTACAATGGATTATGGGTTCAAATATGATGCAAATAAGAAGAGTAACCTACATGGTTATGTTGATTCAAATTGGGTAGGTAGTGCCATTGAAATGAAGATAACCTTAGGTTTTGCTTCAGTTTGGGATCATGCATGATCTCCTGGTTCAAAAGGAATCTATCATGCATGGCGCTGACTACAATCGAGGCAGAGTATGTTTTCGCTTTCTTAGCTAGTTGCAAGGAAGTATGGATTCGAAATCTACGATATGACTTGTTTGATATCTAGTTGGATGTGACTTGTATCTTCTGCGACAATCAAAGTTGTGTGAAGATGTCAAAAAATCCTATGTTCCATGACAATTTGAAGCACATCGATATCAAGTTCCATTATATCAGGGATATGGTGCAGAGAGGAGTAGTGAAGCTCCAGTACGTGGAAACAGATGAGCAGATAACCGACGTGTTTACCAGGCCTTTAGCAAGAGTGAAGTTCAAGTACTTCATAGAAAGTCTTGGTGTGATCTAGAACGAGACCTCTCGAAAGAGGGAGTGATTTGTTCTAGCATATCTAGAGAAATAGGTTGTCTGAGTGTAAAATACTGGTGAAGTTTATAGGTTGCTCATATGTAATCAATCCTATAGGTTGTCATTGGATTTAATAAGTATCAATGAAGCTCATAGGTTATCCTTGGATGTAAGCAGTCCTGATATGATTCTATGCTAGAAATAGTGGATGCATAATATCTTACATGGGAAATGAGACATGTTGTTCAAGTAGGAAAAATCCCAATGAAGCAGGATGCAGACATAATCAGTCGTATAGGTTGTCCTCTTATGTAATCAGTATTGGTGAAGCTCGTAGGTTATCCTTGGATGTAATAAGTCATGTGAAAGGTTATTCAAGTGTAAATATGAGCCCTAGCATGGTACACAGGTTAGTGAAATGTAATAATTCCTATGGTTTTTTCGAGTGTAAAAATAGCTCTGACGTGTTATGCAGGTTACTCGGATGTAATAAGCATCAAAGGTTGTTTGAACAGAAAATATCCTAGATGTAGTTTGTTTAAATGCAATAAATCCTTAAGGTTGACCTAGAACGTAAAATACTTGGTGTAGCAGGTTGTAATCAGACCTTACATATATATCTATATATGTGTTTGTTCTCATGTTGAGATGATAAGGTCATGAAGGATGTGAGGTGAACCTAGGAAGTTCTCCTTTACTGGTAGAACGTAGGTTGATCGTGGATGTTCTGTGTGCTCTACTTTTTTTTATGTAGGAATTAAAGAGATGATATGGATACAATGAGATAAAGGTAGAAGATACAGGTTATTTTCGTGGCAATGTAAAGAAAGTCCTAAACAATTCCTACGAGTTGGATTTCTTGAGATGTGATGAAGACTTGGATGAGGACTAGGCCTACACCCATCATGAAAAAGGTTTGTCTCTGTAGAAACTTCAGATGACAACTAGTACCATTTGATGATTGATAAGAAGATAATGATGGAAACAACTATGATGATGACTCTATGACTCCTTGATGATGACTCCACGATGAAGACTTGATCAGATGTGTTGATGACTGTGGAAGAGAGAGAATACCTTCCTAGTTAAGAGGGAGTGTTGATGTATTTGTAACTTTGAAAGATATTCTGATGTATATTATCATTATATGTTGTTGTACCCCCATTGGAGACGTGTTTTCCTCCTTACAGGATGTATTTAGTGTGTCTAGATCTTGAGGTAAAAACTCCATTGTAAGTCAGGGAAATAGTCCCCAATGTGAAATCATGTAATGTGTATTTGGAGTCTCTCTAGGAGAAGTCGGTCCTGTTAGTGAAACAGTTCAACCCATTCATGTAAAAGGTTAGTCACTTGATTAGTATAAATAGGGAGGTTCCCTCCCTCATTTATACACACCTCATACTCACTCAAGTTCGCATGAGAGAGAGAGACATGGGAGGAGAGATAGATAGTTGTTGGATACTTCTTATTACTGGGATTGATAATCTTATGACACAATCTTTGTGACTTTACTATTCTGAGGAAGTTTGTGGGGTTTTATCCTTTATGGTTTCCCCAGTGAAAATATTTGTGTCTTGTGTATCTATTATATATTATGCATCTAACTGTACTTGTTATTCTTTTAGATAAATATCCTAATTAAGCTAATAAGATCTAGAAATAATAACAGGATGTGAAAGAAACCTTCCTAAATGGTGTTATTGAAGAAAAAGTGTTCATAGAACAACCACAAGGTTTTGAAGTTGAGGACAGAAGAATGCATGCCTATAAATTGAAGAAGGATTTGTATAGGCTAAAACAAGATCCAAGAGCTTGGTATGGAAGAATAGATAATTTTTCAATGACCTTGTGATTTACCAAAAGTAAGGATGATTGTAGCCTTTACTTCAAGGTTATGGATAAAGAACATGCCATAGTATTGTTGTATGTGGATGACTTATTCCTGAAAGGTAATGAGACATAAATACCAGAGTGTAAGAAGAATCTCACTGCAGAATTTGATATGAAAGGCCTTGTATTGATGCATTATTTTATAGGTCTTGTAATACGGAAGATCCCAGAAGGAATCTTCTTTAACCAAGGGAAGTATGCAGTGGAAATATTGAAAATGTTTGAAATGTTCGAATGTAAATCCATGGACACACCCATGGATACACACTCGAAGTTGCTGGCTGTTGCTTCATTAGAATTAATGGATGTAACACTATACAAACACATCATTGGTTCATTGATGTATCTGACGAATACACGACCATATATATGTTAAGTTTTTAATTTTATACAATATCTAATAACATTTAGCATCATAACATCATAACCATATACAAAAGGATCACTAAAAGAAAGACAACCACAACCACACAGAAGAACACACATATTTATCTTGGGAAACCCTCATGGGGAAGAAAACACTGCAAAAATTCCTTGCTATAGACTTCAACCAAGTACAGGGTTGACTTATCTTTTCTTCTAGGGTTGAAATTTTTTGGAAGTCAAAACACATTTCAATAATAATTTTGTGGGTACTACTGACCCGAATTACAACGAATGTTTTACCTCAATACTTTACATGACCAAATACATCAATGACATCCCTAATCAGAGGAACAACATCTCCGAAAGGGGCAATAACAATAATAATAAAAAATAGAATATCATCTGTAGTTACATTTTTTTAACATTCCCTCTTAACAAGGAAGGTATTCTACAGCAATACATCTGTACAACTAACTTGTGAATCTATATGTCATAATTTTTTTTCACAATTACATCAACATCATCATCAATGTAAAATCATGATCACATACATCTCTATTGTCATCTCTAGCATCATCTCAAGCATCATCATATTTGGCATAATCTCGAGCATCATCATCTCTAGCATCATCTCGAGCATCATCATATTCAAATTCATCTCAAGCATCATCATCTCTGGCATCATCTCAAGCATCATCATCTCTGGTATTTTCTTGATCATCATCATCTTTGGCATCATCTCGAGCATCACCTACACTATCAATATATAAATACTGAACTAAATCACCCACAACATAATTAAATGTTGGAACATCATCATCTGCAATTGAATACAGGAACTCATCCGCAAGTGAATGTAGGAACACTCTCCATAAGAGAGTACCACCATCATAGACCATCCTTATCCTATCAGTGCTAGGACCACTCTCAATAGAGTGTTCTTGTCTACATGACCATCCTTGGAGATGATACCATTGTCTGCAATTGAATGCAGATATCGTCCGCAACTAAATGCAGGACCACTCAACATATGATATTAATATCATCCGTAGGACCATCCTTAGCTTGTTAGTGCTAGGAACACTCTAAAAAATAGAGTGTTCTTTTCCACGGGACCATCCTCAGAGAGGATATCATTTTCCTGCAACTAAATGTAGATCTTGTCCGCAACTGAATACATGATCACTCAACATATGAGAGTACTATCATCATAGACCATCCTCAACCTATCAGTTCTAGGACCACTCTCAAGAGATTTTTGTTGTCTACAACACCATCCTACAAGTGAATATAGGATCACTCTCTAGATGAGAATACTATCATCATAGAACATCCTTATCCTGACAGTGCTAGGACCACTCTCAAGAGCGTTTTCTTATCTACGAAATAATCCTACAAGTGAATGTAGAATCACTCTCTAGAAGAGAGTACTATCATCTGCAGGACCATGCTCATTTGGTAAGGACTAGGACCACTCTCAATAAGAGAGAGTGTTCTTTACCACAAGACCATACTCAAGAGAGGATACTAATGGTCCACAAGTGAATGTCAAATCTCATTAAATTCTATAGGAACACTATCCTTTACTTCCATCACTATCATATCATCATCAATAATAATCTCATCATCACTCCCTCTTTCCAGGGATGTCCTTTCGAACTACACCAAGCTTGTCTCGAAATTTTTCAAACTTTACATGTGACAGAGGCTTAGTCAACACATCAAAAACTTGTTCCTATGTAGGGACATCCTAGATTTTCACAGCTACTCTTTGCACCATATCCCGTATGTAATGATGCTTTATCTCTATATGCTTTGACTTATCATGAAACACCGAGTTCTATGTTAACTTGATGCAACTCTGGTTGTCACAATAGATCTCAGTTTCATCCATATCGATATCGAAAAATCCTGCCAATAGTTTTTGAAGCCACACTGATTTGCTACAGGATGAACATGTTGTAATGTACTCAGATAAAAAAAATGGGCCACTTACTTGCATGGCTCATTCAAGGCTCAATCAATTCTCTTGGCTCGATAATTTGAATGTGATTCCTTCCATGCTAGGGAACATTCAATAGCCTCCCTCATGTACTTAAAGAACTAGTTCAAAGGAAAGACCGTTGAAATTTGGATCTAAATGTTTCTTGGCCTCCATTTGGCCTATAAAATAAATCCATGGGAATGCATTCTATAGGATGAAATTAGAGAAAAGTTATGTTGTTGGAATTGCAATAAGAGATCATATTTCAATCCACTTCCTACCTCAATTTGACATGAAAAATATCCCTTGCTCTAATCCTATAGGAAGCAAGTGTTTATCCATTGTTCTATGCTAGTTATCTCGCAATTGTGTGGATAAAAAGGACCTACCTAAGGGATATTATTGTCTTCCCTTTGAATCCCTCACCTCCTAGGTGAGAACATTGTATTTAGCTAGAGTATCGGGCAATCAACATTTTGTTTGCCATGCTCTTGTTCTAATTGTTTTGCTTAAAACTTGTCCTTTTTATTTCATGTTAATTTTTGTTTTGTTTCTTATTTAGAGTTTTCATGGTCATTTAAGTTTTGTGATACTAAATAATAACTCATAATACTTGGTCTGTGATGCAACCTCAAGGATTCATTCAAAGTGGGAAGTTCGTCCACCTTTGTGGCTATTTTTCCCACAACAGTATTTATGGTGACTCCACTCTTATTTTTGTTCATTGCATTATATTTAGCCTGTATTTTTCTATATAAATTATTTTGGGTGTTGTGTAGGTGAAGGAGATTCTTACTATCCATCTTTTCAATAGACAGAATTTGAAATCCCTCCGCCCAGATTCATATTTTTATTAATAGTGTCGTTCTTGGCTTCCTGACTGCACAACACAATGTGGAAATCTCTTCGACAACCGTGGTATTCACATAGTTATGTATTTGTTTAATCGTGTGATGAAAGAGTGTTGAAATTTGGATCTAGATATTTCTTGGCCTTCGTTTGGCCTATAAAAGAAAGCCATGGGCATGCATTCTATAGGATAAAATTAGAGAAAAGTTATGTTGTTGGAATTGCATTGAGAGATCATCTTTCAATCCACTTCCTACCTCAAGTTGACATGCAAAATATCCCTTGCTCTATTCCTCTAAGAAGCAAGTGTTTATCCATTGTTCTATGCTAGTTTCTCGCAATTGTGTGGATAAAAAGGACCTACCTAAGGGATATTGTTGTCTTCCCTTTGAATTGTTGATGTATTTGTAACTTCAGAATGTATTCACTTGTATATTTTATATATTGTATTTCATTATACCCTGATGTTCCTATCTGGAGAGTCATTAATATAATAAATTCATGTAAAGTCAATGAGGTTAACCCTCCATTGTAAGTTGGGGCAATAGTCCCCACCATTGAGTTGAGGTTAACCCTCCTTGTTGATTAGGGGGGCAAAGTCCCCATAGTTGAGGGGCAATAGGGTTATTAGACTCTCCTAGATATGTCAACCCTGGTAAGTGATTGTCAATTCACAAACTAGTATAAATAGAGAGTGAGACTCTCTATTTGACATATACACTCACTCAACTAGGGCGCATGAGTGAGAGAGGAAGTGCTCACACAAGTGAGAGAGAAGAATTGTTGGAGATCATCTTTTCTATCTTTGGGTTTTACTACTGCCATTGGTGCTCATTCTATCTCTGAGGAAGTTGCGAGGTTTTCTCCTTTATGGTTTCCCTGAGGAAAATTCTTTGTGTCTCTTGTCTCTTGTGATTATTGCTATGCATGTTATTCTCTTAGATAAGATCCTAAGATCATATTGCTTAAATGATAAAAATCTAACATGGTATCAGATCTAACCTAAGAAGAAGACACTGTGCAGCTATAGAAGCTAGGGCTTCTTAATTTTTGGGTCTCTCTCCAAAATCCATTAATAAAAAGAGGCTAGGATAACTCTCCATTGAAGGGCGCATCTTTCTGTCGAAGTAGAACTTGATTCCGGGAATTTTTAGTTTTGCTGTTAAAAATTAAGGATTTTTACAGAAGAGGAATTTTTGAGTGAGCCCAACATAGGATTTCTCTCCTCATCAAAATCTAATTTTAGAGACCGATTTCTAAGTTTTTGGTTGAGTAAAACTCTGGGAAATTTAAACCCTGGTTCCTTCAAATTAGGGTTCCAGCCCCTTCCAGGATTCATCCCTGAACATGACACCTAGGGAGATTTTCTATATCTTGGGATACGAAGGTCCAAATGAAATTTAGAAAGGTTTTCTAGATAAGGCATGAACTCTACTTTCTATGGTAAAAGTTTCACACCCCGATGATGAAACCGTGACACATGGCAGTCCGTACAACTTTGCTATGCTGAACAGTCCTAAAACGAGTCACCTTGGGAAAACTATCATAAGTCCCAATTGGAGAAACCAATTCTGCCAAAACCTATGGTGTTGGAAGGAGGAAAGGTGAGGATACCTCGGTGCAAATTTTCAGTCATAGAGAAGCATTAATTTCAAAGATATTGTAGAAATAATATTAGACATTTCTGTAGAAGAATTTGGAAAACTAGGGCTTCCTATTCTAGGAGCTTTCCTTCACTGTTTTCAGAAAAGGAGTACATTGGACACCTTTCCTTAAAGAGGCCCATCCTTCTATACAATCAAAAGTTTGATATTCCAAGTTTCTTTCCAAACCCTAGATCAGCCAGATTCGGAACTAGGACGGACACCTCAAATCGGTAAGATCTAATCTTTTGTTATTTACATTTGAGGTTCTCATTTCAAAATAACCTATCACACTAGCTTGATGACAAGCTTGGTGAAGATGAAATTTTTTGAGCATGGAAGTATAAGTTTTCATTGGTTCTTAAAGAAAATGAATTGGAAACCTACATAAGTGGAGAGGTTCCAGTTCCAGAAGGAGATGAGGCTAAATCCTTACACAAGAAGAACTTGGTCAAGGCCAAGAGGATCACCGTATACCATAAGTGTCTTCTCTAAAGATACCTAAAGAGATGATTGATTCCTTGACCAAGATATTTTGAAGGAAATAATATAAATAAGAATACGTATAAGACCTCTATGATCCTTGAAGAAATCGAATTGGATCAGTATTTCAGTAAGAAATGTCTAGGAGCCAGAGGGAGATGAGGCCAAGGCTAGAGTCAAGAGAATCATTGCATATTCTATTAAAGATCATCTCATCCCTCATGTGTCATACTTGAATACACCAAAAGGAAGTGTCTGCTGCTGTGATGAAGCAATCGAAGAAGAATAAGATATGGTTATAACCACCTTGAATGGCCTCCCAGGATCATGGGATTCATTCATTCGAGGAATGTGTACCAGAAGGAAGTGATTTATTTCTGTAGACTCTGGGAAGAGTGCACACAAGAAGAAGCTTGACTCATAATAAGAGAAGAGAGGACGGGAGCAATTGAATATCAAGAGCTCACGATTCAAAGAAGATCCCTCAAGCGATGAGGAATATGAAGAACTCAATTCTTGAAGAACCTCTTATCCATCTTAATCATTTGGACAAGAAATGATGCTGTTATGAATGAAGAATATGATGAATCTAAAAGAAGGAGTCTACCCATGAAACAAATAAAGATACGTATTCAATTGTCATTTCATGATATTATTTTGTTATGCATTTGTTTATATTCAGTTAATGTGTTATGCATGATAGAATGTTTGCATTAATGACATTATACTACTAATATGCGTATGATGGGTAAGTAGCCCATGGTGCTATAAAACTCTCAATTTCTACTTATATAGAATGAAATCTCTTTGCTGACATATTGGATTAGTGCACAATCTCAATGTCATCTTAGTAGAGATGGAAGGCATCTAGAAAATTTTTGTAAGATATGGATGAATGTTGTATTGGCTAAAATAGTTGCATCTTGATGCAATTTTTTTTTTCATTATGAATATACCTTATGAAATGTTTCTAACCATACAATTAATGCATTTGAATTACAAGAAATATCACATACAATCGCCTACAAAAGAAGGATGAGACTTGTTCCGAAGAACAAGTGACGATAGTTCAAGAAATAATCCAAAATGAAGAATAGTATGATGGGACTTCAAGAGGAATCAGACAAGTGTAGTTATGTGACACTGTTGAGCAACATCATTGATGTAGAGCCTTCCAGCTATGAAGAAGTACCCAAGAAGAATGATGTCTAAGATGCGGTATTGACCTAAAGAGAAGTCCGTGCGATACAAGGCAAGATTTGTAGCACAAGGATTCTCACCGAAAGAAGGCATAGACCATGAAGAGACATTTGCAGCCACTAGAAGTTTCGACACATGATAGGTAGAATCATGTGTGCAAATTAAAGAAGGCCTTATATGAGCTCAAAAGGAACTCATGGGATAACACATACAAGAAGAGCTTGAAGATCACCTAGAGTGATGAAGATCATAACCTTTGCTACAAGGTTGAAGATGAAAGCCTATAGAGGATGACAAGCTCACAGATGGGTGCGAGAAGAACTTTTGAAAAGGATTAAGATAGAGGATATTGGTATCTAGTGACCCTATATGTATACATAGAATATTAGTTGTTAGAAAACAGGACCGCAGAGCAATAAAAGATATACGGTTAAATCAATAAAAAAGATGCAAAACACATTAAAACATTACAGAGAGAAATAGATATAACGTGGTTCACCCAAACGATGGGCTACGTCCATAAAGAAATTTTCCAGTCCTTTTATTACAGTCCAGAAAGATGAAGGGATACACCCTGCAACAAAACCGCTGCACTTCCTCTTCACGCTCTCACAGTCTCTCTTCCAGTACAATACAATACCATATCCAGTTGATTTACAATGCTCTCTTTTATAGGGAAAATACCATGGGAAAAATTCTAGGGTTAACCCAATACCATGGGTCCGCAATACTGTTGGCCAACACACATCCCAATTTTTTTTTTCGGGGGCTCCGCCCCTAAACCCCCGTTTTCTCGGGGGTGCTTCCCTTGAACCCCTGTGACTTGGGGGCGCTGCCCTTGAATCCCCATGACTCAGGGGCATTGCCCCCAAACCCCCTTTTTCAAGGTGCTTCCCCGAACCCCAAGGTAGGGGGAACGAGTGTACAGTACTCCTGGGTTACAATCACAACTAAATAATATCTCTAGATCTAGAAGATTAGGCTCCACAACCAACATTAGTATCAGAGGAAGCTACTTGTCACTCCCGTACATAATGTTTCAATGCATAGAGTATGAAAGGCCAAGGGAGAATGGTGCTCTGCTTCAAAGGGAGTGACTGCAGAAGATCTTGAGGTCTGACATGGTATGACAGGATGGATAGCTTACTGATGGATCTAGTCTTTACTAAGAGTAAAGAGGATTCCAACCTTTACTTCAAGGTTGAAGGTGGAAGACTAGTGATGCTCCTGTTATATATCGATGACCCGTTCCTGACAGAAAAAGTGGGACTCACTAAAGTTGCAAGAAGGAGACTTGCCGCCGAGTTCAAGATGAAGGACTTGGGGATGATGCACTACTTTCTAGGCATATAGGTGTGGTAGAGTGCAGATGGAATATTCCTTGTACAAGGAAAGTATGCAGTGGAGATCCTGATGAGGTTCGACATGATGGACTGCAAGGCCATGACCACACCTATGGCATTGAACTTGAATCTATTGAGTGATGCTTCATCAGAATTCGTTGATGCCATGATGTATCGTTAAATGATTGGGTCCTTGATGTACCTAATGAATACAAGACCATATATTTTCTTTGATGTGAACACATTGAGACAGTTCCTGACGAATCCAAGACATGTTCACTTGAGGGTTGCAAAGCATGCAGTGAGGTACCTAAAGGGTACAGTTGATTATGGGCTCCAGTATGAGGTGAATTAGAACATTAACATGGAGGGTTATGTGGATTCAGATTGGGAAGGTAGTGCCATTGATAGGAAGAGCACTTTGAGGTGCTGCTTCAGTATGAGATCAAGTGTGATCTCTTGGTTTAGCAAGAAGCAGTCATGCATGGCACTAACTACAATAGAGAGAGAAGCAGTGAACCTCCAGTATGTGATCTAGATCGAGATCTCTCGAAAGAGGGAGCTCTAGCATAGCCAGTGACACAGGTTGTCTGAGCATAAAATCCTAGCGAAGCTCGTAGGTTGCTAAGACGTAAACGGTCCTATAGGTTGTCCTCGGATGTAATCGGTCCTAGTGAAGCTTGTAGGTTGCTAAGACGTAAACGGTCCTATAGGTTGTCCTCGGATGTAATCGGTCCTAGCGAAGCTCGCAAGTTATCCTTGGATGTAATCAGCCCTGATGTGAATGTATGCTAGAAATGGCCAGAATGAAGTTCAATTACTTTAGGGAGAAACTTGGTGTTCTCTAGATCGAGGTTCCCTCCAAGGGGAAGTGATGAGTCCGTGTGGCTTTTTGACATGGTGGTAGGCGGGGCCTCCCATGGTTAGATGTAAGAGCGAAGCCCTTCTGACATGGTAGGATTGTTTCCTTCCATGGGAAGATGTAAGTGTAGAGCCATTCTGACATGGGGGCAGGCTAGGCCCTCCCATGCTCAGATGTAAGGGCTGAGACATTCTGACATGGGGGTAGGCTAGGCCCTCCCATGCTCAAATGTAAGGGCTGAGCCATTCTGACATGGGGGTAGGCTAGGCCCTCCCATGCTCATATGTAAGTGTAGAGCCATATTGACATGGGGTCAGGTTGGGACCTCCCATGCTCAGATGTAAGTGCAGAGCCTTTTTGACATAGGGGCAGGTTGGGCCCTCCCATGGTCATATGTAAGGGCTGGTCCATTTTGACATGGGGGCAGGCTGGGCCCTCCCATGGTTAGATGTAAGTGCAGAGCCATTATGACGAGCAGGTTAGGTCCTCCCATGGTTAGATGTAAGGGATGAGCCATTATGACATGGGGGTAGGCTAGGACCTCCCATGGTTAGATGTAAGTGCAAAGCCATTTTGAAATGGGGGCAGGTTGGGCCCTCCCATGGTCAGATATAAGGGCTCAGCCATTTTGACATGGGGGTAGGCTAGGCCCTCCCATGGTTATATATAAGGGCTGAGCCATTTTGACATGGGGGTAGGCTGGGACCTCCCATGGTTAGATGTAAGGGCTGATCCATTCTAAGATGGGGGCAGGATGGGCCCTCCCATGGTCAGATGTAAGGTTTGGGCCATTCTGACATGGGGGCAGGCTAGGCCCCCCATGGTCAGATGTAAGGGCTGGGACTTTCTAACATGGTGGTGGATGTGTTCCTCCCATGGTCAGATGTAAGTGCTGGGTAGTCCTTTCTAACTGGGCCAGATATAAGTGTTGCAGAAGATGAAGACCTACATGGAGGCTAGGCCTATAATCAACATGAAAAAGGGATGGCTCTGTAGAAATTCCTGTTGACACTGAGAGGGGGGGTGAATCAGTGTGAAGCCAAATTTTAAACCTTTCTTAGCTTATCACGGTTAGCTACCAATTCATCAATCCATTACTCTATCATAATCATTTCATAAACATCATTCACAAAGCATAAGCATTTCATTCATAAGAATCATAACATAGAAGAACACCACACCATATGAATTTGTAATCTTTTTATATTATTTTGGTCTGGCTACAACCGTTAGGCGAAATCAGCACCTACTGATACATAGAGCACCTACTCTAGATCTAGGACCCTGCCTGGTTTTCTTAGACCCTGCTAAGAAGGGTTTGAGGTATCCTAACCTCAAAAAGCAAGTCAAGCTTGCATTTACATTAAAGCTCACTGTTACATTACTTCATTACTTGTCTCTTCAATCTGCTGCTGGTCAATACTGCTGATTAACACTGCTGCAACACACCTGCTCTTCAAAACTGCCAAGTTATCAAGGACTGCTCATCTTTGCTGTTGCTGGAACACTGCTGATTACCACTTTCTCATAAATCATATTAGGAATCCTGCTAGTCATTGTCAAATGCTGCAAGGATCTTTTCTCGTGCATTATTCTGTCAGGCACATAATTCTGATCATCATGCTGCTTTCAGCATTATTCCATAATCTGCTCTTACTCATTCTGTCATTAGAGTAGCTCAGTCTCACATTATGTTTCATAAGCTAGGGCTGTCATCTTTGTCATCAATCAAATGTTCAAGCACTGCTGCTATTGATCTGTTGCTTATCCCAAAAGATCTATTCCTTTTGCTCATATATTCCTTCTCTCTTATCAGTCAACCATGTCACTGCTTTCCTATATCACTGTCAAGTTAATCTTTAATTTGATTATCTTCAAATTCAGTCAACCTTGTATTGCTGTAGCTTCTCTTGCAAAGACTGACTTGTAGCTAAATTCTCTTCTGCTGGTCAATTTCTGAGCTAAAAACCTTCACTGTACATACCTGTCACTAAGCTCATCCATATATACTTCTTATGTCAATTCTGTTGCTGTTGAGTAGTATTTTTACCACACAATGTATAATCCTTTATTGGTGAAACATCAAGCCTCTTCAACAGAGAACACACATATACTTGATTGCTTCTTGACTGCTGGTTGAGATACCCAAATATATCATAGAAAGATAAGCTACTATACCTCAGTCCTGAGATCCTCAGCTGCTGCTCAAAATATACATAGACTCAGCTTATGAATTGCAGACTACTAGCTGTTGTAAAATATTCACACAAAAATAAGCTACCAGTTCATCCATTTAGTGATCATAGACTGCTGTTCAAAGAATGGATCCTTATCATCAAAAAGCTTGCAGTTGCTCATCAACTTCTTGTTCATTACTCATCATCTTCTTTACAAGAAACTGTCAATCATTAAGCTTTGCTCTGCTCTTATGCTGTTCATGTCAGTCTAATAACAAAACCAAAGAATCCAGAATTAATGCATAAAACGCTGCCAGCATCTTGCAGATCCAATTTCTTCATAATCTGCCTTTGTCACACACAGAGATTCAATCTCAGGGTTGGCTGCCAATAATGATCCTCTTCTCCATACATCTAACATTGGTTCTTCTTGTGTCACAATTTTGTCTCTACAAACAAGAGGCCGCAATTTCTGTTCCACTGATCTGATTCTTACAGCAATGCGTTCTGCCAAGCCAGCCTGATTATGCCAATCAAGAAGTAAAACTCAAAGGGTTGCTCACAAAAGAGTGATCATCCCAATCAAGCGCTGGCACATCAAAAACAGAAGCATGGTATTTCCTAAACTCCTCCCGACCCTTAAAACAGCGATTATAACACCAAAAGTAGAACCTCGAGGATAACCAATAAAAGCTTCGGGAAACACAAGCAACTGTGACCCATGAGCAGCACCTTCTGATATCAATCTTTCTTCTTTATTGACAGTAGCAGGAGTGTCGTAGAAGACAGTGGAGGCCTGAACAACGGTGGCTCGAAGAGTTCTCAATCGGTCAGTGCGCTATTTGCCGAATCAATCCTTGAGCCGTTTTCCGACGAACTCGTTTTGCTTCTGAATGCGAGCCTGTTGGGGAGCAATGCTTTATAAAGCACTAAATTCTGCCTGTCAGAAGAGCCCCCACAATTCTCCTTCCGGGATACCTCAACAAAAAAAAATCAATCCTCGTCTTATCCACGTTCTTAATTTCTGTCCTCGCTTATCATCGCTTAATATCTTCTTTCCTTTTCAGAAGAACTCGTACATGAATGTAAATAGAATCGCATTAACTTGTTTCTAGCTTTTCAATGTACAGGATTAAATTTCTTGTTCATTCAAAATGCCAGGAATCGAACTCGGACAAGCGCAATCAAAATCTGCTCAAAGAAGTTTGGTTCGAGAGGCCCTCGCGCTGCAATTTAAAGAGATTTTCCCAGGAACCTTTGAAACTTCTCCCTACAGGAACTGTGCCTCCACATGGTAATAATGCTGCTGTGCAGCTGATCAGTGAATTCCAAAAATAAGGGGCACCAACTATCACGACAGGGAATAACTGTGGACCATGGAACCCACGGCCTCTACTGCTCCCACGATAATTTTATTCAGAACCCACAAGAATTTCACGCTGTTCTGCGGCTTTACCAAAAATTTCCATCAATTAAAAAACCACGCTCTAATGTTAGCGAGCTCTCACATCTCTTGCCTTCGTTGGTTTGAGCTTAGGGTTTTTAAATACAGCTCCACATGTTGTCCACTTCATGAAATAGGGCAGCCTTTTAGGAAGAATGGTATGTTTATGTTTAAAAAAAAATAAATACCACTTCAATGGTCAACTTTATTTTAAACCATCATTTTTATTTCACCTCATTTGTGTTTATAATGTACTTTATTTTTTATTATATATATATATATATATATTTATTTATATCCTTTTGACTGAGCTGACTTCACCATTCTTTTGACTGATTTTAAACTTCAAGTGGCTATTTCCTCAACATACGGTACTTCTTCACAACTTAAGGTCTTCTTAAAAAATGTCCATGGGCTCCACCTCCATGATCATAAATAGAACCATATATTATCAACACCCTCAAGTGCTTATGTCAACTTTCTATTAAGCCACTAGGGCTTCCATATGTCATGTGCAAGAGCATCATCATGCTACAAGGTTCCAGGGGCATCTTCATCAAGCAGGAGGCATCATGGGCTTATCAACATCTACCAGGGCTTAGGGTCTTTAGCATCATCAGCTGGGTCTCTTCAACATCTTCAGCAAAGTGGTGGCATCAATGACATCAAGACCATGTTGGCATCAATGACAATTTCACCAACAATTCCTGTGACGAGTAGAATTGAGAGATAACACCATTTGATCAAGATCGATGATACAAATTTGATGATGATCAAGTGATGATATAGCTTTGATGATCATTTCAGTGATGATCTAGTGATGATACAGCTTTGATGATGATCCAAAGAAGAAGACTTGTGCTGATGAATTGTGTCAAGAGAATACCTTCCTAGTTAAGAGGGAGTGTTGATGTATTTGTAACTTCAGAATGTATTCACTTGTATATTTTATATATTGTATTTCATTATACCCTGATGTTCCTATTGAGAGAGTCATTAATATAATAAATTCATGTAAAGTCAATGAGGTTAACCGTCCGTTGTAAGTCGGGGAAATAGTCCCCACAATTGAGTTGAGGCTAACCCTCCTTGTTGATCAGGGGAAAAGTCCCCACAGTTGAGGGGCACTAGGGTTATTAGACTCTCCTAGATATGTTGGCCTTGGTAAGTAATTGTCAATTCAGAAACTAGTATAAATAGAGAGTGAGACTCTCTATTTGACATATACACTCACTCAACTGGGGTGCATGAGTGAGAGAGGGAGTGCCGCACATAAGTGAGAGAGAGAACAGTTGTTGGAGATCATATTTTCTATCTTAGGGTTTTACTGCTTCCATTGGTGCTCATTCTATCTCTGAGGAAGTTGCGGGGTTTTCTACTCTATGGTTTCCCCGAGGAAAATTCTTTGTGTCTCTTGTCTCTTGTGATTATTGCTGACCATGTTATTCTATCAGATAATATCCTAAGATCATATTGCTTAAATGATAAAAATATAACATGAATCCCTTACCTCCTAGGTGAGAACATTGTATTTATCTAGAGTATTGGGAAATCAATATTTTGTTTGGAATACTCTTGTTCTAATTGTTTTGCTCAAAACTTGTCCCTTTTATTTCATGTTAGTTTTTGTTTTGTTTCTTATTTAGAGTTTGATTGGTCAATTGGTTTTTGCGATACTAAATAATAATTCACAATCCTTGGTCCTTGATGCAACGTCAAGGATTCATTCAAAGTGGGAAGGTCATCCACCTTTGTGGCTATTTTCCCACAACAGTATTTATCGTGACTCCACCTTTGTGGCTATTTTTGTTCATTGCATTATAGTTAGCTTGTATTTTTCTATATAAATTATTTTCAGTGTTGTTTAGGTGAATGAGATGCTTACTATCCATCCTCTCAATAGACAAAATTCGAAATCCCTCTGCCCGGATTCAAATTTTTATCAATAGCATGGTTCTTGGCATCCGTACCACACAACATAGTGTGGAAATCTCTTCGACAACCATGATATTCACATAGTTTTGTATCTATTTAATCGTGTGATGAATTTTTGTGACTTTTGTAACGTTGTGCTCATGCTATATGGTGCATCAATGGTCAAAGACCCATGATACATTTTCATTTTTTTCTTTTTACCTTTTTTTTTTCACAATCACTTGCAGTTTCAACAACTGCTTAATGAACCATAAAACTAATAACTTACATTCAAATGTATTTTTTATAGTAATTACATAAGTTATATCAAGATAGGAAGTAAAGAAGTCATTTATTGAACATCACTTAAGTTAAATATTTGTGGTTTTCAACGGACCTATTAGTACTCATGAGTAGCTAAATGATTATGCTTGCCATCTCATAGAAATTGTTAGTTTAGGAATTTTGAATTAATTTATACCTTTATTTAGATGTCTTATTGCTTCTTTATTATCTCTTTGCAAGATAGTTTAGCTCACTTTGTCCCACAAGCAAGGGACCTAAAGAATCCTCTTTCCCAAAGCATGCTCTTTTCCTTGCACTCTTAGTGATTTTGGAAAATAAAAAAAGGGTTAAAGGTTTGAAATACCTCCCTTGCACACATTTATTTCATTAAGAATTTTAGTAGTTGTTATTTGCAAACAATAATTTCATACTTAGAGTAGAATTAACTAGAGTAAAGAGCCATCAATTCTCACATGTCTATAATTTATGCTCTTTAGTTAGCTCTAAATCTCAATTTCATTTGATTTCTAAACATATGTATTATTTACACTTAAGCACACACCAAGAGACCTAAAGACTCTTTCTCATCTATTATGCTCTCCATCTTGCACTCTTAATGATATGGATGGATCAAAACGGTTTAAAGTTTGAAATATCTCTCTTACACTCCTTAATCAAATTTGGACCATTCTAAAATCAACATTGCACTTGTAATTCTCAAACCAACTAAAATCCTCCATAGGAGTTCACAAAACAAACTTTAGTTAGTTTAGGATTGATTGGGATATGAATCCAAATAATGAAAACCAATCTTCTACATTCTTGAAACATAGTGGTTGTTGTATTTTAGGGTCCTTTTAGATATTATTATCAACACGTGTCAAAAGAAAACTCGGTAGGAATAAATGGTTAGAATATTGGTCAATACTGAGAGGGGCTGAATCATTATTGTTAATTTTTCACTTATTTAAAAATTTAACCAAAACATGGAATCGACAATATACATAAAACACATAACAACAAGAATACACAGAACACAATTTTAATGTGGAAGCCTAATAGGGTAAACCACCAACTCGTTCTATATTGTAAAATTGTATTTACAAGAGTTATTTGCAAGCAACCACTTGCTGGAGACACCGTTACCCAAGTTTCCCAGCCACCACTGAAGGATGCACCCACACCCTGTATTTTTCCTGCACCTATAGACAAGGATACACCTATACCCTGATTTTCCAGCCACTACTAGAAGGAGGCTAAAACCCCCTTGCAGGAATGTAGCCTGCCCTAGCACCACCCTGCCACCCTTATATGTTTTCTGTAATATGTTAGATTTCTTTCTGCCTTCATTCTTTGTTTGGACCATTGGTCTTTGTCTTATGCTATGGATACATCAATCTTAATGACATCGACACTTCTCTCACTCATACTTCTTCGTATAAGTATCTTCATGTTTCCTATGGATGCACCTCTTCATTCAGAAAACATACCCTTTCACAATCATGCCCTTTTAGATATGATTGTCACATCGTTTCAACAATATGTGATTTAAATATTTTTAATTAATTAATTAATTAAAAAACTTCTAGATCTCTTTTGATCTAAAGGCTCCCTTCTTTTCTGTTCATAGGAGTCGTCAAACCATTGCCTACGATTTTCCTTTCCTCCATCAGCGGGAATTCTCTATCTAGATTTTCTCTCCTCCATTAGGATTCGTCAAACCACTTTCCTGTGGGATTTCCTCTCCTGCGGATTTCCTCTCTGTGGATTTCCTCTCTGCAGATTTTCCTCTCTTCGTGTGTTCTCTGCAGGTTTTCTTCATTGTGGGCTTTATCTATACATGTTATTTCACAAACACGTAGGCTTCACCTTCTAGAGCATTACTTCACTTTCTTCCATTTATCCTTTTCTTCACCATTTATGGATGCACCTAAGAATCCATTTCCACGGCAAAGAGATGGACAACCCTTCGATGAAGCATAATACAAGAATAAGAAGTAGATCCGATGACCAAACCAAGATCCCATCCGCCGTTGATGCATAGATTTCCGAAAGATTCCGCTGCAGCGGCTCAAAAGCTGAAACCCATCCGACATAGAGGGCCAAAAGAAATCTGAAGTCTTTCCAACATTCAAACCAAAAATTCACCCACTGTTGCGGCCTGAAACATAAGAAGTTGTCCGTCGTAGTGGCTCAAAAGCTGAAACCCATCCGCCATAGCGGGCCAAAAGAAATCGAAAGTCTTCCCGATAATCGAAATAAAGATTCATCCACCGTTGTGGAATGAATTTTCAAATACCTCCACTATAGTGGATGAAAAACTACTCCGGACACACATAAGAAGATAAAATTCCACCGTAGCAGCTTAGACTTGAACAACCATCTGCCGTAGCTGCTCAGACTTGAACAACCATCTGCCGTAGTGGCTTAGGCTTGAACAACCATTCACTATAACAGCTTATACTTAAATAACCGTCCACCGTAGAAACGTCCGCCGAAGAAACGACTCGCTGTAGCAGCTCAAACTTAACAAATCACCCGCTACTGCTGGTTTTACCATCTGCTTTGTCATCATACTTAAAATAAATTTTCTTCACTTTGGCAGATTTATTTCTTTGTCATCAAGTACTCCCTAGGATAACTAAGACCATGGACATATGCACCACCAAACATTCTATATCCTTATGTCTTTATATTAATTTAATCCTTCACATACAGGAAATGGCGGGCATTTAAAAATAGTCTTTCAAACTGCTCATTCAACACTTGGACAATTTTGCAGTCTCCTAGACTTGGTCCAATTTTCCTAAAACACCGTTTAGACAGGTCCATAACTTCTTCTTCAGGCACTTTCAAGTCAATGTGAAAACATGGCTAGGTAGAAAAAATAACCATGTACAAGATGACCATATGGTGTGGGAATTATTTTCAACCCACAAACTATGGTGGGTATCTTTTTGATGCTACTTAGCCATTTTTGCATCCACTGGTGCAAAACCCTATTTTGGTAGGCCTATATCTTTCTCCTCAAAAATATTTAAGGCTAATTGAAACCATTAATAGGTAGCCAAATCAACTAGCTATAGGATGGTACCATGGTGCGGGCATTATGCTCAAACGATGAATTGTGGCGGGCATTCTCTTAGGGTTGTTGGGACCAATTTTGACTAATTATTCCATACTTAGTCAATTTCCTGATTTTCCCCATTTTTCTACATTGCTCCATGGTGATTTCATAATACAACAATGGCTTCTACTCCATGCGACATCAACATTATATCCTCTGTATCATCATTCATGCCATGTCATGACTACCTTTGACTTTCCTTTGATTGAGTTCACTTAGCCATCATGTCCTTGGTTATTCCTTTGTCATCACTGAACTCCTTTTGACATCAATGAAAACCATATTCCATATTACCAACAATACCCCCCTTTGGCATTTATGGAAACACCTAAATCTTCTCCCCCTTTGACAACAATGACAAAGGATAACATATTTATGCCCTTTGCGGTAGCCAATTTGACATAGATTTTTTTCAATTGTTCCGTATTAGACATCTTCTCTTCTTTTGCTTGTCCTCCTCTAATTAACTTGGACTTGGTGCTTATTATCCTATTAACATTCTTCTTTAGCTTCTTGTAGCTTGGTATTTGAATGATAACCACTATGAATGGGAATTTGGACGATGAGCTCATAAACTCCCCCTATCATAGTGTTGCCTTCTGTTCTATTAATGAGTCTTTTCACAGTTAGTCTTTCCTTTTGAATTAAGTACTGGCTTATATGATTATTCTTTTTTATATATCATGGATGTGATTAGTTCAATGTATTTTACACCTTTTTATCCAATTTTTTCATATATGTGTATGCTCACAAAAATTCATTAAGATTTCAATGTTCTTTCTCAATAGAGTTTCTCATAGAACATTTGAGATTTTGATCTTTCCTGGACTCATTTTTCTCATGCATTCTAGAGCAACGATTACTTCCTTTTTCCTTACTTTGTTTGGAGTATGTAGGCCATCCTTGTAGAAGCAACTCTTATGTCCAAGATCCTCACCTATCAACATTCTTATTTCAATTCTTTTACACCAGTTAATCATTTCTTCAATCTGACACTCTGGTTTTTATTTTTGAGGAAGATAGTGTTAAATACCAATTGCAATATTCTGATTTTTACTCCTGCTAAGTATATACTTTCTTTTAAGCCAGTTATGGTAGCTGATGCCAATTTATAATTCTATACTTCTCCTTGTTTTTTAGGAGGATAATTTTTACCAAGTATTCTTACTTCAAAAACATTCTTCTCTTCTAACCAAAGGATATTTTTCAAGTATCAATTTCCGCTTTCTGATACTAACTCCCCCTGAGTATATGATCCCTTCTAATGTTCATTTTCAGGCTTTTTTTCTTCTAAGTCATGAGATTTTTAGAACAGAATTTCAACTTCAACTCCACCACCATCACTAACTTCTTATTCATCATTTTCATCTCCACTAGTGTATTCTTTTATATCTTCATCTTGCTTTCCATCATAATGGATGTTATTCTCATGTGCAACAATGTTGCACTCCTCATCATATTGGGAAACTTCTTTGATGTTTGAACTCTTTGTTTCTTCTCCATATTTGGGGTGTTCCTTTCTTCTCCACATATTTCCACGAGGTAACCTGCTTACTGACCTTGTTTGTTTCTTGGATTCCTTACTTAGATATTTTCTCTTGATTCTGCAACCAACAGCCTTGTGACCAAACTTGTGATAGTAGTGACAATATCCATAAAACATTCCTTTATGGTTGATGAATATTTGATCTTTCATCTTCTTCCATTCCTTCTTTTGTTCTTGACCTTCTATTGAATCATTCTCTCTTAGCTTACATTCTTTGGCCATATGTCCAAAATTATGACATGTGTAGCAACAAACAAGAAATATTTGTTGGACCTTGCTTCTCATTGGTCTTTTAAGTGTCATATTGGTTCTGTCTTTAATCTAAGAGGAGGGAGCAGATTTATGACTTTCCTTCTTAATAATTGGATTCTTTAGTGCAACAGCATAACTTCTATTATTTCTTTCTCGGTTTGTGAAGGAGGAACATTCTGGCCTCCTTTCATTGCCATACCCTAAACCAATTCTATCTCTTGATGGACTTTGGATACTCAAGATGTCATCTAAAGTATTTGAGTTGTTCTCAAACTTTGTTTTAATAGATTCTTCATCCAACTTCTTCCTAAGCAAAGTAACCTCTTCTTCAAATTTTTTATATTTTTGTATTTATTCGTTAAGCTTCTCATTAATGGTCTGCTGGTCTTCTAGCTTCTTTATTTCCTTTTTGAGGTTAGCAACTTCTTGTCTTAATCTTCTGGGCTCTTCCATGTTGTCTTATAGCATCTTTATTTCTTTCTTGAAGTTGGAAACTTCCTGTCTTAAGATCTCGACCTCTTTCATGTAGTCTTTTATTTCTTTCTTGAGGTTAGCCACTTATTGTCTTGAATTGTGCAGTTCTTCTTGGAGAATATTGACTTCCTCCCTTTTTGATTTTTACTTTTCTTGATACTTTGACAATTTTTCTTCCAAAGAATTATTATTCCTCCTACTCTTTCTAAATTCTTCAAAGGCACTTATGAGTTATGCTTCTAGGTTTACCTATCCTTCCATATCTAAATTATCTTCTGAAGCTTGAGTTACTATCCCTATGAATATACTTTCCTCATCTTCAATTATATCTTCCCTACCATCCTTGACAATAGCAAGGCTTGCTTGTGCTATCTCTTTATTTGAATAAAGCTTTTCGAAGTTGACCCAGATTTCCTTAGCTGAGACACATGGTCCAATCTTCTTTTTGATAGATTGAGGTAATCCATATAATATGGCCTCCATTGCATTTGCATTATTTTTCTTGGATTTATTTTGAGCTGGAGTCCTTACTCTGTTTGGTGGGGAGTAATCAATGATCACTACATTCCATACATCACATCCTAATGACTTCAGATAACTTTCCATTCTTGTACTCCAAAATATGTATTCTTCTTTTCCAAGTATAGGAGATCCATTCTCTGTGTAAATCTCTTCTTGTTGATCCATAGTGGTTTTTAATAGGAACTTCCTTCCAGTGGTTAAGCTGTTAGTGAAGGATCATGCTCTAATACCAAGTGTTAGAATATTGGTCAATATTAATATGGGTGGGGTGAATCAGTATTTTTAATTTTTCACTTATTTAAAACTTTAACCAAAACATGGAATCAACAAGATACACAAAACACATAACGACAAGAATACACAGAACACGATTTTAACATGGAAGTGCAATAGGGTAAACCACCAACCCATTCTATACTGTAAAATTGTATTTACAAGATTTAGTTGCAAGCAACCACTTGTTGGAGACACAAATACCCAAGTTTCTCATCCACCACTGAAGGATGCACCCACACCTACAGACAAGGATACACCTATACCCTGATTTTCTAGCCACTACTGGAAGGAGGCTAATACCCCCTTGTAGGCATGTATCCTTCCCTAGCACCACCCTGCCACCCTTATATGTTTTCTATAATATGTTAGATTTCTTTCTCCCTTCATTCTCTGTCTAGCCCACTGGTCTTTGTCTTATGCTATGGCTACATCAATATTAATGACATCGACACTTCTCTCACTCATGATTATTTGTATAAGTATCTTCATGTTCCTACGGACACACCTCTCCATTCAGGAAACATAACCTTTCACAATCATGCCCTTTCAAATCTAACTGTCACATCATTTCAACAATCTGTGATTTAAATATTTTTAATTAATTAATTAATTAAAAACTTCTAGATCTCTTCTGATCTGAAGGATCCCTTCTTTTCTATTCACAGGAGTCGTCAAACCACTGCCTACGGATTTCCTCTCCTCCATCAGCGAGAATGCTCTATCCGGATTTTCTATCCTCCATAAGGATTCGTCAAACCACTTTCCTACAGGATTTCCTCTCTGTGGATTTCCTCTCTACAGATTTTCCTCTCTCTGCGTGTTCTCTACGGGCTGTCTTCATTATGGGATTTATCTGTACATTTTATTTCACAAACATGCAAGCTTCACCTTCCAGAACATTACTTCATGTTCTTCCATTGATCCTTTTCTTCACCATTTATTAACGCACGCGAGAATCCATTTCTGTGGAAAAGAGATGGACAAACCTCCGATGAAGAAAAATACAAAATCAGAAGTAGATCTGATGACAAAAGCAATATCCCATCCATCGTTGCGGCATGAATTTCTGAAAGCTTCTGCTGCAGTAGCTCAAAAGCTGAAACCCATACGCTGTAGTGGGTCAAAAGAAATCAGAAGCCTTTCCAACATTCAACCAAAAATTCACCCATTGTTGCGGCTTGAAACATAAGAATTTGTCCGTCGTAGTGGCTCAAAATTTGAAACCCATTCGCCCTAGCGGGAGAAAAGAAATCGGAAGCCTTCCCGATAATCGAAATAAATATTCATCTGTTGTTGCGGTATGGATTTCCTAAGACCTTTGTTGTAGCAGACGAACAACTACTTTGGCCATGCATAAGAAGAACAACGTCTGCCATAGAGACTCGAACTTGAACAACCATCCACCATAGAGGCTTGGATTTGAACAACCATTCCCCGTAGAAATGCTCACCTTAGCGGCTCAGACTTAACAAATCACGCGCTACTACTACTTTTCCCATCTGCTTTGTCATCATACTTAAAACAATTTTTCTTCACTTTGGCAGATTTATTTGTTTGTCATCAAGTACTCCCTAGGATAACTGAGACCATGGTCATATGCACCACCAAACAATATAGATCCCTATGTCTTCATATTAATTTAATCCTTCACATACAGGAAATGGTGGGCATTTGAAAATAGTCTTTGAAACTGCTAATTCAACACTTAGACAGTTTTGCTCTCTCCTAGACTTGGTCCAATTTTCCTAAAACACTGTTTAGACAGGTCCATAACTTCTTCTTTGGGCACTTTCAAGTCAATGTGAAAACATGGCTAGGTAGAAACAATAACCAACTACAATATGACCATATGCTACAGGCATTATTTTCAATCCACAATCTATGGCAGGTATCTTTCTGAGGCTACTTAGAAAACATGGCTAGGTAGAAACAATAACCAACTACAATATGACCATATGCTACAGGCATTATTTTCAATCCACAATCTATGGCAGGGATCTTTCTGAGGCTACTTAGACATTTTTTCATCCATTGGTGCAAAACCCTATTTTGGCAGGACTATATCTTTATCCTAAAAAATGTTTAAGGCTAATTGAAACCATGAATAGGTAACCAAACCAACTAGCTATAGGATGGTACCATGGTGCAGGAATTATGATTAAACCATGAATTATGGCAGGAATTCTCTTAAGGATGCTGGGACCAATTTTGACTAATTATTCCATACTCAGTCAATTTCCTGATTTTCACCATTTTTCTACATTTATCCATAGTGATGTCATAATACAACAATGGATTCAACTCCATGCCACATCAACATTAAATCCTCCATATCATCATTCATGCCATGTCATGACTACCTTTGAATTTCCTTTGACCGAGTTCACTCAGCCATTATGTCCTTGGTTATTCCTTTGTCATCACTGAACTCCTTTTGACACCAATGACAACCATATTCCATATTACAACCATAAACAATGCCCACGGATGTGAAATACAAGGTATAGCTATTTCTACTTGCCATAAAGAGCCACTCATATTTTTTTGGACACAATGCTTTACCACTCGAGGATGAACCACTTATCCACACTTTACGTAGATATCTTAGTGGCCAAAATGTAGGATGTAACCAAGGAGAAATTGTGGGTGCATTTGAATCCTGAGTCAGATATTGTTAGTTCTTGGAAATTTTGTCATCCCTTTCGGAAGATATCCCCAAAATCATTACTTTATAACTGAGTTTATACTACCTTCACTAGCCATCATTAGGGGATTTAAGCACAGCCGATAGCTGAGCTATTAGAAGGTCCAATGAATTATGAGAGAAAGGATGTTATATCATTTAAGGGAATTGACATTTCAATTATTTTATTTACAATTACAGCTAACTTGTAATTAAAAAGAACCAACTTGTGGGACCATTTGCACAAAGACTCAATTCCTATCACTGACTTTGCACCATGTTGCATCTATTGTGGTTGGCATATTTTTTCATTTGTTCATTTGTGTTGATACCCCTTTATCATCATTCTCACTTGATCACATAAACCACAACCATAACGGAACAAAGAAATATTAGGTAGTCCCTTATACTGCAAGGGCTTTCTCCTCTCCATATAGGTGTTATCACATTCTCTCCCTATGGTTCATGAGGGAGATACTCTAGTTGGGGGAAATCCTAGGAAGCATTGTTAAGGTCATCTTGGCGAGGGAACACCTTTCTTAAATCTACCATTTCTCCACCTCTTGGATATCATACAACTCCCCTTACCTTTCCATCTCATGGAAGAGGAATTATTAATCTCCACCTCTTTGAGAGAATACCCCCCCATCATCTCCTTCTTTGGGCTAAAGGAAACCCCCATCTGCTCCATCTCAAGGAGGAAATACATCATCGTTCATGAAAATCTCATCTCTAATAGGGGGAAACACACAAAACACCATGGTGACAACAAACACTAACCTTCCTTTGATGGAGAGCTTGTATTTCCATGAACTGAACAAATTGATCAATGATCCCATCCTTAATGATGCTACTTGTCCATAAATCCCCCCTACGATCCCATCATATATCCCAAAATTTGGAAGGAAAGAAGGAGATGACTCATCCAACCATTTTAGGTCATTCCACCTTTGGTTCTCATTTAACAACATCATTGATGACACCATTCATCTCCATTTCTTTCATAGAACACTTACCGAAACATCAATCAAATGGTATGTCAATTTACCATCTGCGATTCATACCACTTTTAAGTTGATTGCCACTCTTTTCCTTACATACTTTTGGTTACCCATACACCATGAATTAGGGCTCAAAATTCTAACTAAATTTCAACAAAGCGCCTCAATCCACATCGTGGATCACATCCACAAATGACATAGGTGTCAAAATTGGTGTAAAATAGATATCTATCCTCAACTTTTGTTGGATTGGTTCTTGAAATCATTCCAGCCCATGATTAAAAAGGATGTGACAACTACATTTCCCAAAATGGAAGAAGAGACCATCTTAAAGGCCCAACATTTTAATTTGCTTTATGCACAATCCAGGTATCTTTATATAATTATGAATTTTGATTTTATTTTACACCGCTCGCCATCGTTCTCTAAACCCAATGCCCTCGGGTACATCACACTCAACCAATGGATTATTGGTACTATTTATCACCTGTTAAATATTCCCCTACTATTGAAATCTATTCCACTTAGTATGGAACAATAATACCTTCCAACACCACTTGTATGAATGACACCAACAACTGAACCAACTCCTCCATTTGCGAAGATATCTTATGGACCCTACAGTCCTACATATTCAAATTCTATCCAAACACTAACAATACCACCATATCAAATGACACCACCTATGGCTACATCCACATTATATAGAGCATCAAACCCATATCTTCCCACACCTGGATACAATCTATATTTCCCATTCCTTAATCCTCTTGGTCCTTCCCCCATGCCTCAAATGGGGGTGAATATAGTACAACCTTCTCCCATGTAAAAACTTAGCAATTTGAGCAGTTGAATGTGGCTAATACCCATAATATTGAGAATCAAGGTAAAAATAAAGGAAAGAATAGGAAAAACTAGTAGCAAGGACAAGGGGGAATCCCCTTCCCCAACAGAACCAAAAACATGGGTAACCACAACAAGGGGTATTAAAAGGAAAGAATTCCAAGATTAGGAAATACTATCCTTTCTTATATGTGCATAGAATATGGACACTATACACATCATTTCTCGTTGATACCCAATTGTGAATAGTTTCTTAAGGCAAGGAAGAAGACTATAGCCAACCCTCCTCAAGCACCTACTACACCACAACCTCGGCAAGTTGTGTTGCAACAACACTTTTCCAATCAAGTGGTGATTACCCAACAACAATATCCTTTCTCCTTAGGAGACACAACCTTTCAAAAAATCTACATGAACATGACAAAAGTCAACCTCTAGATTCCTGCTAAAGGGTGTGGCGTTTCTAATTTACTGCAAGAGGAGGATATACCCACTACTTCTAGTGGGCCTTTGTAGATACCTTTTCCAAATAGTGATCATATTATACCTTGTATCTCAAAGGCACCACTTAGATGAACCACCCAAAACCCTCACATGAAAACTACTCACAACTACACCATCATAGATGATTTAGCTCAATCCCTTGCCACCATGTCGACATTAGAGGTTCCCCAGTCTTTCCCTTCTCAAAATAAGGAATTAGTTAGTGCATTAGGTGTATTCAACCCTTCTTATTCATGCCTCATGACCTTCCACCTTGCAAAAGGTGAACCACAACTACCCTCGTTAGTTTCTCTCCATATTCACATCACAATCAAGACCATGATCATTCATTGATGTATCCTCAATGAAGGAGCATCCACTTGTGTGATGTCCACTCATGTATGGAAATATATAGGTTTAACATATTTAGTCCCCTCATCTATTTCGCTTTGCACTTATGATGGGAGACCATCAAAACCTTTGTGCTTGTACCATAATGTCCCCATAGAGATGGGGGGGAATGGTATTTTTGTATATTGAGGTAGATGATGCGCAAATCGACTACAAAATTTTGTTGGGACATAGTTATATGTACCTCATGAAGGTGGTAGATTCCTTGTTTTTTGCATCATGATGTATGTTAAAGAGTTTAGAAATGTTTTCTCCTTATATTATGTAGAAATTCTTGGCCTTGACCCTTCCATTGTTGAACACCATATTTCCATTTAGCTAGATGCCTCCTCGATATGGTAGAAGAAAAGGCCCATCCACACATCTATGGTCCTGACTATCAAATATGAAATCGATAAAATACACCAACTAGATTCATCTTTCCCATTGCTTACACATAATGGGTATCAAACCTTGTACCCGCAAACAAAAAACAAGGTACTATACGAGTATGCACAAAATTTCATGATCTCAACCAAGCTTGTCCCAAAGACAACTTTCCCACTTTCCCATACCTTTCATTGATCAGATAGTCAACTTATGTGCCGACCATGGAATCCTATCCTTTATGGATGGTTTTTTGGGCTACAATCAAATACGCATCCACCCACGTGATCAATACAAAACAATGTTCCCTACATAGTGGGGAAAATTTTCCTGGCGCATCATTCCTTTCAACTTAGAGAACACTTGCACTACATTCTAGTGAGCCATGCCATATTTTTTTAATGAACTAGCATATATAATCTTTGCCTTCCTCAATGACCTAACCACCAAATCCAAGAAGTGAATTAATCACCTCGTCAATCTACACTACATCTTCCTAAAATGTTGCAAGTAAATCATACATTGAACCCCCTCAAGTGTATTATGTTTCACCATATGGTTACTATTAACGGTTCAGTATATCTCCAAATGAATCATCATTCATCCATTAAGAATTCAATCCATCCTCGAACTCTCCCCTCTGAGAACACAACAACAATTATAGAGCATCTAAGGTAAATCCAACTTCCTTTGGCATTTTGTCTATGACTACACCACTCAAGAACATGGCTTTGTTTGTATTCTTAAAAAATATATCTCATTTCAGTGGGTTAAAAAATACCATATTTCATTCGAGGCACTCAAACATGCATTGGATTCAAATTCCCTTATCTCCCCACCTAACTTTGACAAGGATTTCATCCTCTATGTACTAGCGTCATATTGCATCGTCACTAGTGCCCTTATTTAAAAAAAAGAGGAATAATGAACCTTCCATATACATTAAATTATCAAAATATTGGCATGATCATCTCTCAATTACTACCACAATGAGATCCTAGCATTATCCATAATCTTCTCAATGCAAAAATTGTGCTACTATATCTTGCTGCGCAAAATGACAATGATTGTAGACTCCAATCCTATGTAATAAATACTTAGTCAAAGGCTCATAAATGGTAATTTTTCAAGGTTTATTTTCATTCTCCAATAATTTGATCTCAAGTTTGTCAGTTAAAAGCGAGAAATCCTTGGCCCTATTGGAGCTCATCACAAACCTTCTTGCCATTACAATGAGAGTGCATGTAAATGACCAACTTTCATACAAATATATTTTCATCCTAATCAGAAACAATACATGGTATGATGACTTATTGAACTATATTTGAACATATAAATTCACCCCCCACTTGTCCTATGATGATTGTTTCCGGATTCGCCACAAAGCCCCAAGATACCTCCTCCTCGAAGACATTCTGCATCAACGAGGGATTGACACCATCTTATGGAAATGTTTATCTCATGAAGGAGATGAAAAATTTATCAATGAATACCATAGTATATCTTTCAATGTTTAATTGTAGTATCCCCAATATGAAAATTAGAGATACTAACTCAAACTCTAAGGCAAGAAGTGAAGAATTTCAAACTAGGTGCAATTCCTAACTTTTGCAAGCAAAATGCTGCCTATTTCTAGATGGATTCAAATCACATAAATCCATTTATAATTTATGATATGAAGCATGGGTTGAGTCTTAAGACATCCCTATTGAAATCTATGTCCCTTAGACAGACACTCAATACCCCTTTTAAATGCTAAATTGATAGAGACTCTTGATAAGGTACTTGACCAATTAACAATAGAACACTAATGGAAAAGATGGTTTTCTCATCAAAACCAATGACTCACGAAATTAATAAATGAGATTATAATGATAATATAAATACTTAGTGAAGACTAAATATACACATGGAAGGTAGACTTGGGACTCTACTTTGCCAGTTGCACGTTTTCTGAGTACATCACACATGGGACGACCCTTTGGAAAAACCAAAGACTCTAAGGAAATGAACCCATGAATTATGTGGAAAATAAATGTATTATGGTGAAAAATGGAAGTATCTAGAATCATATGAAAACCACAAACTTATATGGAAATGTTTATACTTAGAAATCAGAAGTTATTTTGCAAGATTTGGAAACTAGTAGAAAAACTAGATTTCGGGGCTGCACAACTAGGTTGTTTCCAAGCTAATTAAAATGGCACATAAGCCTCATGAATTTATTATTTGATGTTTTGGACGAGAGCTATACTAACCCACCTACATGCACTTACAAATCATGATTTTTTTCCCCAGAATTTAGTATATTTCTTAACCAAATAAAGCTAGTCAAATTTGCAACACAATGAGCATAGAAGAAAAATACTGAAAGTGAAGAGATAATTAGCAGAGAAAGGATAACAAATATGATTTTATTATTCCAGGTATCTAATTACATTGCCTTCTATACATACCGACATCCATGGCACAAATGACATCAACCCCCTACTACAAACATTGCTACAAACCCACACCTCTAACAAAACTTGCCACATCACACTGGAAATGACTGCAAACTTCACGTGCAATAAACTAAAAAATGGGAACATGATTAAGCATATGCAATAATCTCAACCAATGTATAATGTTACCACTCCTCACTCACCATTTTAAATGGCTAAGGCACTCCAACTAGGTACATCTAACATAAAAGCCCGTCTCCCTAATGGTATGCAAAGGGCACATCACCCAAGCAATGAGAAGCATAATAAAATAAACATACATTCCAACAATCCATAAGATAACCCCCTATGTTGTTCCTTTCCATCCTTTTTAATATTTCCTCTTGTTCCACAAAACCATGTACCCAAACCATGAACTGAAGAAAACCAGTGGCAATACTAGTTTGTCCACTTATCCAATAGCATGGAACATCCAAAATCATGCACTTGAAAATGTGTGGTGCATTAGTGATCCTAATTCTCATTCAAAACACCCACCAAATTTCTCAACCAGCTCGTCTCCAATTTTAAGGAGTCAAATTGGATTTTGTCCACTTCTTTCAACTATTGTCCACTAGCTTCCCCAATTTGTGGAACCAAGTTTGTCCACTTATATTTTCCAACTAACTTCTTGGGCACACCCATTTGGTCAATATTCTCTCATAATATTAAATAAAATAATAATATTTCATTATTTATGAGAGAGTGGGTCCTTGGGCATATTAATTGATTTTTTCCTTAGTTGTTTTGACCCAATTATTACATGGCCTTGCAACAATTCGATTTGGATGTGTATGAATATTATTTTGGGGAAAATATTAATTATGTGGATGATATCCACTTCCTTGTTCCATAAATGAACCCACAACAATAATATCCTTATCCACACTGATAGGAGTTGCACTTCCTTGGAATTTTCCACTAATGATTATTCCCAACCTAAGGAATGCAAAACCTTAGTATTTTCTTCAATAATTCAACCACATGGATATTTTAGCTCTTTTGATGAATAAATTAAGGTTCACCATCTCCATAATCCGGTTTCCTAGTCCAATATATAATATTGTTTCCTTATTTATAACTTGTACCTTAGGATTAACAAATGCTCATCCCAAATAACCCCCTAGGTGAATAAACATGAACAAGTCTAAGTGACTTAGGAAATTTTGGTCCATGGACAAATTTGGGGATATTACAAGCCACTCTCCCAATATTGCGTGTCCTTAACCAATGACATCAAATTCATATAAAACATGAATCCAATCTATGACTTCTCACCATCCATATTTCATGTTGAACTATCTAACATTGGAATTCTCAATTCCAAGCTAAGTTTTAAGGTTCCATCATGCTGTTACTACGTCACTCTAAATATAACCTTCTCCCTAAGTAAAATATCCCCTATATATGCAACTAAAAATGCATGCTCCACCCAGTCGAAACAAATGAAAAGAATTCCAGAGTCCTAAATGAACCTGGTGAATGTAAGGCAGCCATGACAACCACCACTGCATTGCAGAATCTCTGCATGAGGAACTTCCCAGAGGCTCTGAAAAAAACCAGTAAATGAACAACATGTGCATACATCATAAGGTTCCCTAATGAGGAAACTAAACTAGCGCTACAGATATATGGAATCCTGGAAATCATGGCTCGATCACTCTCTAAGGCTAGTAACTAAACTTATACACCAATCAATTCTAGGATTCCATTGCTTATACTACACTCTAACAAACATCAATGACATCCAAGTCAATCCAACATGCTAAGGAATTCTTGGATCACACTGTCTCAACTGCATACCATCCATCATCATTGCTTCTTGTGACAATATGTACTCCATGGTATGTCAGGATCCATCCACCAAATAGGAAGTTTTCCATTCCCAATGCAAATTATCAACTCTCTGATCCTATCCAACAAGATGTGAAACTCCTTGTGTGAAAAAAACACTCCAATCCCATGGCTCACACTGCAATCACATGTTCCACCCCAAGAGTTCAAGTGGAATTCTCCTGCACTGCTATATAGGAGACAAGTATCAAGTGGCACAAGTAGATGCCACTATTGCTCACCATATTGAAGAAGGACCAAGGGTGTCTACAAGTGATCAAGATCAAGTTGATAATTATACACAAGCGCCTCTTGCTTCTCATGAAGCATTAATAGAAATGGTCCTTCCATCAAACCAAAATTTTATTTCGCATCCTCATGTGCTAGGAGTGAAGGAATGACAACAAAATATAACTCTCTATAAAGATCATCCACTGAAATAGTAGATGCATGGTCTCCATTGTTGGTTGGTCCAACAATAATGTACATTTGTGCCTCATCTAGAAATGTGTCTTTCCTCCATAGAGGCAAGATGAGTTCTTCCTTGCACAAGGAAATGCCTCAACATGTTGTATTCCAATTTCCTCATGGAAAATTGTTTGCACAACTTCCTTGCACATATAATGAGAATAACTCTTTATGCAAGGTGTCTCCATGTGTTCCATGTAATCTTCCACCCAATATCTATGTGGATGAATGGCATCAAATGGAAGCCAAATGTGCATAGGTTGTTTCTCATCTAACTGGGAACTGTGAGAGATGTAAATGGAATCATAAGATCTTATGTCATCTCTAGGAGTACTCATATTTGAAATGCATATATCCATAGATGGATAGGTCTCACTACTATTGCATGGTATAAGAGGAATTCACTTAGGTAAATCCTCCATAGTTGAGTCTTCCTGATATAGATAAATCTCATGATCCTCCAAGTGTGAAACAAGTTCTCTGCAACCAATCTCAATAGCACTGCTACCATTAATCACTTGCATCACTGAACACTCCTCATGCTCACCATGCAAATGAGGCTCCTCCAATGCAACATGGGTGCAATCGTCCACACACATCATATCACTAGTGGTCTTGGTAGAGGAAAGAGAACCTCCCAAATCCACATGAAGTTTCTCTCCTTTTGTTGTTTCTTTGTCTTCAACGTCAAATATGACAGCCACATCTCTATCCATAAAAAACCACAAGTAATCATCTTTCAACTCTTCCAACTCTGTTATAACGATTCATAGTTTAGAGCTCAAGACTTCGTCAACAATATCACTATATCTATCTTCCCATTGAACTCTCCGAATGAGATCCTCCATGAATCTATGTGCACCACCAATTTGAGATAGAACTTGTAGTATCCTTTATTCAATGACTGGAAGTATGATATCCAAATTACTCCATGTTTCATTGAAAACACAATGGGTGTTGTCACATTTGAGCTCATCCACCATATGATAATCATGCATTTTCCCATCCAACAATCCATCCCTCTCACTTTGCATCATATCATCCTCCTCATGTGGTGTAGTGGTGATGGAATTTTCTCCCACCAAATCCTTTGGTGCACAACCAAATGATGAATGGATGTCTCTTGCTTCACTATGGATCTCAAGTGATGACTAGAAATATGATTGATGTTATTCTTTTGGATATGACCCAAAATATGTCTCACCTCCATCAATCCCATCTTCCATCTCCTTTGTAGTTATCTCAAACGCACCAACAAAGAAACTTGGGTATCCATGAGTGGATTTGTTGTCCACACTATCAAAAACCTCTTGCAATGTGGGATGTTCATCATGCTCAAAGGGATACATTATATTATCAAATTTCTTGTGGTGTGCATCCACAACATCACATTCATCCTTAAAACCCATATTATCATAAAAAAATTAGATGCTATCATTTTTATTTCAAGAATTGTCGACTTCCTCATGTTGATGTAAGAAAAAATTATTGCCGCAAAAATTAGATTTACCTTCATACCTTAGCATGATGCTTTCTTATTTTTTATCAATGCATTCACTAGAGGAACCACACATTTATTCTCTTGGAATATTTCCAATCTTCTCCTTTGATGGTTGATTAGTCCTTCCTTCTTCTTCTTTGCTTGGAGTAGTGGGCCAACTTGATAGTTTGCTGCTCTCTTCAAGCTCCTCTAAAGGTTGATCTTCAATTGTAGATTCATCATTGCTTGTACCACTTCCTTCACAAAACATTTTGTATTTTTTCCTTAAGTAGTTCTCTTTCATCTGCTTCAAATATTGTGATATCTTCTTGAAACCCTCCATTCTCTTTTCCCAAGTAGGATCCTTCTTTTCCACTTGCAAGGGAGGAAGGAAAGTGAGTAACACTCTCCCATCAACATGTCTAGCCATTAGTGGCTTGGGCCTTTTGTATTATCCATATATATTGAGATAAAAGTAATTAGTCTCTTTTTTTGGATCATGTAAGCCTTCATCTATATAAGTGTCCTCATACTCGTACACAGACTCTTCCTCATCATATTTTTCATACTGGTCAATATTGTGAAAATTGAACCCAGTGATAGAACAATTTTACTCACAACAATTATCAATTGTACATGCAAAATCACTCACAAAAGAGACTAAATATGGAGCTGAACAGTAAATTGTATTAAATCAGTGTACAATACCCAACCCTGTAACATAATAGGTTGCTGCAATAAATAATTACATAAGGGATTCAAATGCATGAGGAGGCAATTCGAATCTAGTCAAAAGCAGGCTTACTAAAATTAAGCAAATCCCCCATAGGTGCATAAAGTAGTTTCCAAATCAGTCAAGGAGCTCACAAATTGGAAAAATCACTTAGGCAAGCTAAAATGTGATGGAAGGACAACTCATACATGCTTTTCATAGGAGAAAAGAGTGGAGGATGTGGAGGACAAAAAACTAGTTAACCTCACCTAGTCAAACTTTCCCAATTGCCTTAAAGCACTGAAAAAGCAGGCAATAAAGAAGAAAAAGAAGAAGGGGGCTTAGGAGGCCAGAAATAAAGCATAATTGATTCCTTGAGGTTTCCCAAGTGCTCCATGAGTCAAAATAGGCAATTTTTACCACTATGGATGTGTAGATGACAACTTGCATATGATGGAACATAGAAACTAGGCAAATAAGACAAAAATAATTAATTTAATGTCTAAGGTAGCTAACTATGGGTTGATTATTCTAACACCCCTCCTTAAGCCTGACTTATGAGTAATATATCAGAAAATTATAGGGCCTAGCAACAAGGCTTAGTCACCCTTTACATACTGCATGTCCATTTAAACAAGGAAAGAGGCAAAAACCCAGTGGGAAAATCCTCCCTTAAACATGGACTGTAAAACAAAATTTGGAAATATTGTCTTCACTCATGCTTCACAGCATGATCAGAAATCCCCAGTAGTGATTTGAGATTGCTGAAGGTCCTCTCACAAAATTCTTTGGTTAAGATATCAGCTACTTGTTTTGAAGATGAACAGAAGAGTAGGTGAATGGTGCCATCATGCACAAGCTCTTTGATGTAGTGCATATGGATCTCAATGTGTTTGGTTATCTGCTTCTGAACTGGATCATTGAAGATTCGAATGGTACTCTGGTTATCATAGTATATGGTAGTTGAGTACTCTGATTCGAAGCCACACTCTCCAAGTAACCCCTGCAACCATAAACATTGAGTTGCTGCATTTACAACTCCTCTGTACTCTGCTTTTGTAGATGAGAGTGCAATGGAACTCTGTTTCTTGCTTGACCAACTGATTGGCCCTTCTACAAGCATGAATGCATATCCTGATGTGGACTTTCTATCTGTGCTATCACCTGCCCAATCACTGTCAGTAAACCCAATCAAATCAAGATCAGATTTTGCTTTATAGAAGATCCCATGTGTCCTTGTTCCCTGAACAAAGTTAAGGATCCTTTTGGCTGCTTTCCAATGGATCTCATGAGGCTGATCCAGGTATATAGAAGCCACACTTACTACATAAGAAATATCAGGTCTAGTATGTGTAATATACAACAAACATCCAATCAATTGCCTATACAGTGTATTGTTTACCATAGGTGAAGAATCAACTTCTTCCAGCTTCACTCCTGAAAGGAAAGGAGTCTTGCTTGGCTTGCAATCCTTCATTTTGAATTTGTTCAGCAAATCCAAGGCATACTTGGACTGGTGCACCTTGATTCTAGATTTGGTTTGAGCAATCTCAAGCCCCAAGAATTGGCTTAAGAGCCCCAAATCTGTCATGGAGAAGGCTTGGTTCATTGCACCCTTCAAGGAAGCAATCTCATCCTTTGAGCTTCCTGTAATGAGAAGGTCATCAAAATATAACACAATGATAATTAATGAACCATTAATTAACTTCAAATAGACATTTGGATCTGATTTGCACCGACCAAATTCAGTGATAGCAAGAAGCTATCAATCTTGGCATACCAAGCCCTAGGGGCTTGCTTTAGCCCATACAATGACTTTCTCAACCTGCACACAAGAGATGGGTTAGTAGCAAATACTTGAGGCTGCTACATGTATATCTCTTCAGTGAGATCTCCATTCAGGAAGGCACACTTTACATCCATGTGATGTACCTCCCATTGCTTTGAAGCTGCAATGGCTAAGGCTAGCCTGATGGAATCCATCTTTGCCACTGGTGCAAAGGTCTCATTGTAATATATGCCATGAACCTGTGAGTAGCCATTGGCTACCAATCTGGCCTTTTACTTCAGAGGTGAACCATCAGCAGCAAGTTTGGTCTTGTACACCCACTTACACTGAACTAGCTTCCTCCTTGGTGGAAGATCTACCAGCTCCGAAGTGTTGCTCTTCTGGAGTGAGCTGAACTCTTCCTTCATGGCTGGTTGCCATATTGGATCTCCTGCTGCATATTCATATGTTTGAGGATCTGATTCCACCATCAGATAGCATTTCTCAGCAAACATGGGATCCTTCATGCACAGAGCACTCTCAAATTGAGATCTAGTCCTCCTAGGGTCATTGGGATTCCCAACTAGCTCTCCTGCTGCATGAATGGTCTTGGCTGCCCATTTTGGACTTGTAGGGATGTTAGGATATGAAATAAACTCATCCCTATCAGACATATCAGAATCAGCATGTTCAACAATCTCTTCACTTACTTTCAGAGGTTCTGGTGGTGAAGAGGCTTCTCCAACTTCCACTGCTACTAGGGGTTCTTCTTGAAACTGAACAGACCTTTCAATGAAGGCTTTGCTTGTGCTCAAATTTATCAGCTTGCACCCTTTTGAATTTTCAGAGTACCCAACAAATAGACACTCTTGGCTTTGGGGCTGCAAACCCTTCCTCTTCTTTGTTGGAATTCTAGCCCAAGCCTTTGAGCCAAAAATCCTGAAATGGGTCACATCTGGCTTGTGCCCACTCCATGCTTTGAAGGGAGTCATACCATCAAGCTATTTATGAGGCACCCTATTCTAGATATAGGATGCACATTTTATAGCTTTGGCCCAGTACTTTGGTGGCAAAGTTTTGGCCTCTATCATGCATGTTGCCATCTCCCTCAGTGATCTGTTCTTCCTCTCAGCAACACCATTCTGCTGTGGTGTGTAAGGGATAGAATGATGCATCTAAATACCTGAATTTGCACAGTATTGAATAAAATCAAAATTGACATACTCACCACCATTTTCAGATCTGAGGACCTTGAGTTTCCTCCCATACTGGTTTTCAACCAAAGCCTTAAAGACTTTGAACAGGCCAAAAACTTTAGACTTGTGTTTCAGGAAGTAAACCCAGCAATACCTGGAAAATTCATCTATGAAAGTCAATGCATATTTGGCCTGAATCATGGACACATGAGGGAATGGGCTAGCAACATCACTGTGGATCAACTCGAGGGGTGCAGAGGTTCTCTCATGACTAGCTCTCTCAAATTTATGCTCTGGGTGTTTTCCTAGGATACAACCTTGGCAGACTCCTTTGGAAATTTTTTATCTTTGGTAACCCTATGACCATATCTTTTTCACTAAGATCAGAAAGATACTTGTAATTTAGGTGGCCAAATCTCTCATGCCAAAGCTTTCTTTCCTCATTAGCATGAATCAGAAGAGCAGAGGGGTTTGAGTAAGGTAGGAAGTGTGAGAACATGTATACCTTCGAAGTATGATTTGCAACTCCTTTTGCAATGACTTTACCACTTGAGATCTTTGTGATCTCAACTTCATCAGGGGAGAATATGACCTTCTTTGGAGACCCAGTGTGAGTCATATGATACACTGATAAGAGGTTGGAGGCAAGACCAGGAACATACAACACATTGCTGAACTGACCATGATCAAGATCAATCCTCCCTTTGCCCAAACTTTCAGTGAAAGAGTCATCTCCCAGTACTATTGGTGGTCCTTTCGACATGTCAAGTGAGGTGAATGCCTCCTTGGTCAAAACCATGTGTCTTGAAGCTCTAGAATCAATGATGAAACTAGGTGAGCTTGATGTGCCAACAACCAATGCATGAACTCTCTCTCTGTCTTCTGAACTTGATCCTTCTTCTCTCTTCTTTGAGCTATCTGGAAGGGAGATGCCATTCTTCTCTAGGAGTTGGGTCAGCATGTCTATTTGCTTTTTCATGCAGGGGCTCTTAGTATGATTTCCCTTACTGCAATATGCGCACTTGCTCATTTCTCCTTTATTCTTCTTCTTTTGGTAGTTCTTCTTGGAACCTTGTGGCTCCTCCGGAGACTTGTTCTTGTCTCTCTTTTGCTCAGGTGGTTTTTTAGATTTCTTTTTGCTTTTTGAATCCACCCTCAAATCTCCAGCAACTAGAGCTTGGTCTTTGGATGGTTTGATGGTGCCCATCATCACCAGTTTGTCTTGTTCTTGTGTGAGAGATTCCATTAAATATGCAAGGCTAGGCATCTTCCAGGTTCGAGCTGTCAATTTTATGGCATAAAAGGTCGAAACAAACACTGAATAGTCAGGGCCAAGCTTTGAGAGTATGGCCAAGACTAGCTGATCATCCTTCTTTTTGATCCCACATTGTTTTAGCTACAAAACAAGTGCTTTGAACTTGGAGAAATAGAGTTGCAGGGATTCAAAGCTACTGGGACTCAGGGAGATCAGTTCATTTTAGATTTGATGTCCCCTCATCTCATTTGTCTTTCCAAAAAGATCAGTAAGCTTCTCCCATACTTCATTCGGTGATGTCAATCCATCAATATGGAAAAGGAGGTCTCTGGAAATACTCAGACACAAGAGACCATAGGCCTCATCCCTCCTGTTGTGCCATTTTATCTTCTCTGCAGTTGCATTGGGCTATGGTTCTATCGCCATAGTCAATCGGTAGTGGTATTTCGCTCTCAACAGTATCTCCATCTCTGCTTTCCATTCAAAGAAGTTGAAGGGAGTCAAGATGATCTTCTAAGATTGATCCATAGCTCATAAATTGTCCCGACTGTCAATAGAAGGCTCCCAGTCACTGATGTCGAACCTGCAAAACAAATTTGAAGGAGAGAAATTGATCTAAAATGGCTTTGATACCATGTGGAAATTGAACCCAGTGATAGAACAATTTTACTCACAATAATTATCAATTGTACATGCAAAATCACTCACAAAAGAGACTGAATATGGAGCTGAACACTAAACTGTATTAACTCAGTGTACAATAGCCAACCCTGTAACATAATATATTGCTGCAATAAATAATTACATAAGGGATTTTAATGCATGAGGAGGCAATTCAAATCTATTCAAAAGAAGGCTTACTAAAATTAAGCAAATCCCCCATAGGTGCATAAAGTAGTTTCCAAATCAGTCAAGGAGCTCACAAATAGGAAAAAGCACTTAGGAAAGCTAAAAGGTGATGGAAGGAAAACTAATACATGCTTTTCATAGGAGAAAAGAGTGGAGGATGTGGAGGACAAAAAAATAGTTAACCTCACCTAGTCAAACTTTCCCAATTGCCTTAAAGCACTGAAAAAGCAAGCAATAAAGCAGAAAAAGTAGAAGGGCACTTAGGAGGCCAGGGATAAAGCAGAATTGATTCCTTGAGGTTTCCCAAGTGCTCCATGAGTCAAAATAGGTAATTTTTACCACTATGGATGTGTAGATGACAACTTGCATATGATGGAACATAGAAACTAGGCAAATAAGACTAATTAATTTAATGTCTAAGGTAGCTAACTATGGGTTGATTATTCTAACAAATATTATAATCTTCATATAAAGACATGTATGCAAATAATTTTCCACTGATATATTACATTTCATAGGTGCATAGGGACATGCTCTAATACCATTTTAGTATCCCAAATTTGAAAATCAGAGATACTAACTTAAACACCAAGGCAGGAGGCTAAGAATTTGAAACTAGGAGCAATTCCCAACTTCTGCAAGCCAAAAACTACTTGTTTTTAGATGGATTCAAATGGCCTCAAACCATTACTAATTTATTATATGAAGCATGGGATGAGTCCTAACACATCCCTGTTGATATGTATGTCCCTTAGATAGACACTCAAGACCCCTTTTGAATGCTAAATTGACAGAGACTCTTGATAAGGTACTTGACCAATTAACACTAGAACACTGATGGGAAAGATGGTTTTCCAAACACAACCAATGAATGAATAACTTGGGAATTGAGGCTATGATTATCATCTATAGATTTAGTGACTACCAACAAGACACATGGAAGGTGGACTCAAGACTCTACTTCGTCAGTTGCACATTTTTTGAGTTCATCACACTTGGGACGACCCTTTGGCAAAGACAAAGACTCTGAGTCAATGAACCCATGAATCATGTGGAAAATCAATGGATTATAGTGCAATATGGAAGTATCTATAATCATATGAAAACCACAACCTACTATGGAAATTTTTAGAATCAGAAATCATAAGTTATTTACAAGATTTGGAAACTAGTAGAAAAACTAGATTTTGGGACTGCGCAACTATGTTATTTCCAAGTTGATTCAAATGGAATCTAGGATTCACAAATTTATGATATAATGTTGGGGATGGGACCTATACTGTCCCACCTACCTGAATCAACTTACATACCATGATTTGGTTTCCCAAAATTTAGGATATTGCTTGAAAAATGAAAGCTAGTCAAATTTGCAACACAATGAGCATAAGAGAACAAATACTGAAAGTGAAGAGTTAGTTAGAAGAGAAAGGATTATAACTCTTATTTTATTAATACATTTCTATAATTATATTAGTTTCTATACATAACAACATCCATGGCAAAAATGCCATCAACCCCCAACAACAAACACTGCTACAAACCCACACCTCTAACAAAGGCTTGCCAAAACACACCGAAAATGATTGGAAACTTGTGAATATAATAAACCATACACTGGGGACATGATTCAATAGCTACAATAAGATCAATCAATGAACAGGGTTTCCACTCTTCATTCACCTATTGAAATGTATAATTCACTCCAACTAGTTACATGTAACATAGGGGCCCATCTCCCTAATGGCATGCAAGGGGAACACCACCCAAGCAATGAGAAGCATAAGCAAATCAATATACATTCTAACAATCCATAAGATAACCCCCTCTCCCGTGCCTTTTCTTCATTTTAAATCTTTCCTCTTGCCCCCAAAACCATGTACCAAAACCATGGACTAAAGAAAACGAGTGGCAATACTAGTTTGTCAACTTAGTCAATACCATGGAAGATCCAAAACCATGCACTGGGCAATCAATGGTGTATTAGTGATCCTCATCCTCATTCAAAATTCCCACCAAATCCCTCAACCAAATCATTCCCCATTTTAAGAAGTCAAATTGGATTTTGTCCACTTCTTTCAACTATTGTCCACTAGCTTCCCTTATTTATGGAACCAATTTTGTCCACTTTATCTTTTCCAACTAACTTCTTGGGCTCCCCCATTTCGTCAATATTCTCTCACAATATTAAATAAATAATAACATTTCATTATTTATGAGAGAGTGGGTATTTGGGCATATTAATTGATTTTTTCCTTAGTGGGTTTGACCCAATTATTACATGGCCTTGCAACAATTCGATTTGGATGTGCATGATTAGTATTTTGGGGAGAATAATAATTCATGTTGCTCATCTCAACTTCCTTGTCCTGTTAATGAACTTGTAGCAATAATATCCTTATCCACACTGATAGGAGTTTCACTTCCTTGGAATTTTCCACCAATGATTATTCCCAACCTTAGGAATGCCAAACCAAAGCATTTTCTTCGATAATCCAATCACATGGATATTTCAGATTGTTTGATGAATACATTAAGGTTCACCATCTCCATAATGCATTTTCCTAGTCCAATATATAATATTGTTTCCTTATTTCTAACTTGGACCTTAGGATTAGAAAATACTCATCCCAAATCACCCCTTAGGTGAATAAACATGTACAAGTCTAGGAGACTTAGGAAAGTTTGGTCCATGACCAAATATGGGGATATTACACCACTTGTCAGGGTCGACCACTACCCAAGAAATCCTTCACGCTTGTTATTTTTGGCCCTTACTATTTAAAGTTTGAGTATATGCAGTCAAAATGGATACAAATTCCCAAGTATTTTCTTGCAAGACACGGGCCCCACCCGCCACACTCCATCATGTCATTAAAGTTGACCCATTTTTCAAACGGAGAATCAATTTCATGGAATATCATACTACATTATCCCAAGGCCACAAATACATCAATAGTTGTTTTTTATTACTTCACCATTTGGGATGAAGTAATGTCTACCTTTGATTGCACTAGCACTATGATAACTTGCTTCTTCTTCAACCACATCATGTCACGATTTGGAATTCCTAAACATTTAGTTTATGACGATGAACCCACTTTGGCAAAGATACTTTTGAAGAGTTGTCGCCTTTGTTAGGATTCAAACATGAGTTATGTACCTCCTACCATCCTCAAGCTAACAAATAAGTTGAAGCCTTGAACAAAATCATCAAAACCATGCTTCAATGAACTTTCAATAAAAAACAAACCCAATTGGCATCACATGTTTTCTCCCGCACTATGGGCATACTGAACATCAATAAAGACCACCATTGACTTTAATCCTTTCAACCTATGTATGGTTCAGTCATTGAACTGTTACCCGATACCTTGACCTTGAAGAAAAAATTGTTCACTTTAGAGCACCTTGATGAAGAACATCGTGACTCATTACAACAGAATGAGGCCATGAAACATCACTCCAAAGAAAACAATGACCGTCACGTATACTCTCAATGAGGGCAATTTTGTCCTCATTTTCAATGCCAAAAAAGACAAAATACCCGGACTTGGTAGGTTTGTGTCTAGGTGGATTGGACCATACATATTTAAATAATGTTTTCCCAAAGGAGCATATGTACTGAGTAATCTAGAAGGATTTATTCTAAATAGATTTTTCAACATTCTATATTTGAATAGATTCTTTCCATGACACTCAGTTTTTCCCCATGTGTGCTATGTTTCTAGTTATTTTTTTCTTCATTGTCAATATTCTTGTCATAATAAGTATTACACTTGGGTATTTGTGCCATGTGTATAGGATTATCACTAAGAAATAACCTCTCATTATACAAATGGTGAACAAAATTCAATCATACATATATCATATCAACCTGGCATGCAGGAAACATAATCCCTTTGTTTACACCGTATTTACCCAGTATTATGGCTGATAACCATAGGTTCCTAACTCTCAGTCATGACACACCATTAATGTCGTCACCAAGAAGAGAATGTTCCCCCATGCGTGTGTGCACCATTACAAACGCTTCACATTTTGGCACCCATGATGTCGATTGTCGAACCCTCCAAAGTCAAAGGAATTTGATCACTCACCAAGTATGTCAAGTTGAAACCACATCTCATCGCCTTGCATTCTACTCATCTAATCCCTTAGATTCCTCAACACATGTTATGGTCATGATTCACAGATAACCTCTCATCACCCCATGAGAAATATACCACATGCATTCTTCTGTATCATCACCCCTCCAGAAGACAACAATGGGGAACTTCCCTCTGAAGACACCAATCCCACTAAGTTATTTCCATGGGAACATTCTGCATGGCATTGATTCATGGGTGTTGCGGTCACAACACCCCCCCTACTTTTATTTATTTGGAATAGAAAAGTCGAGACCCCTCATGCTAAATTTTTGGTTTCCTGAGTATGATTTGAATTTATTTGTGAATACTGACCAAGTTGAATGAAGTCTGACTATCGAAATTGTCATCCTTGAATGAGTAATTTGCGTTGTTGGATCTAGTAGTTTCACCCTCTATTGGTAGTTTTCTTTAATGTGACCAGTTGAGTGTCCTAAGTGCCAGTTTCATGATCCTGTACGGTGCACTTGAGCCTCCTATACGAATCCCTAACCATGGTCTCTCAATTTTTGTTTGTGACCTTTTCTGCTAAGTTTGAAAACTGCATGGAAACAATCAAGCCAAGGTAAGCCGCTCTACTCTGGTCTATGTCATGATTTGATGATTTCCCTCTTAGACCATTCACATATTTGGAGATGTCATTTCACCAATCATTGAAGTCTTTCCTAATTAAATCAACGTTCCTCACAACCTCATCCAATTTGTGACTAGCAGGTCTCATGAACAATAAGATTTTTCCTTGTATCTCATGTCATAAATGGTTCTTGGTTAGATTAATACTCTCTCTCGGGTTGGGCAATCTTTATATGTTGTTTATTGTTAATTGGTAGACTTAGAGTCTATTTCAATGGCAAATCGACCTTTTGATCGCTGCCGAGCATGAAGTGAACTAGGTGATCGATTGGCCTAGTTTGAGGGTTAAAATATTTTAATAAGTGATGGCTAGTGCCAATATCTGCTAGCAGATTGAAAACCTATATAGCATAGCTAGCGGGGAAGCTAACAAAATTAATTTTGAGCTGCCAAGTCATTTGCAAGGACGAGACCTTGACTACGATTAAAAAAATGCTTTCACACGTTTTTTTGGGATCGGTGAAATAAAAAAAATTGATAGAAAACGTATCCATCTTTGATGAGCTCATCGTTATAAACGCAATGCAACTCACAAAATTCGATTCCAAGTTTCATAAGTATCAAAACGCCTCTTATGATTTCCTAACCAACCTGATCATCAACCCACATTGCTTGAAAAGTTAGGCCCTTCATGAAGCAAGTTACCATGTCATTGTTAATCCTTCAATAATTTTGAAGTCTATGGTCTCTACACTAAAGAAGCATGCTTCATTAGTGAAATCCTCAGTGAAATGAAATGAGGTGTCTCGCCTTCTACGTCTTTCCTCAATTCAATGCAACTCGCTATCACATAACTCCATCTTGTAAATGGTGACAAATCAAGCAATGTATAAAGGATGTTGGGCTTAACCTAGAGCTACCTCCACATGGGGTCCACCATATGAAAGTTTGTATAACGCTAAATGTATCGAGGTTAGAGGGAGCAAAGGATGCTGGGAAGATATTTAATTAAAGTTAAAGATTTACTCATCAATCCCTTATTATTCCCTACAAGTAGGAAATATTGTAATCGATAAGATTTTGAAAGCAATGTAGCATAGGGAACATTTTTTTATGTCAAGATTTTTCATTTTATACCTCATCTTTTGGTAAGTTTTACAGCCAAACATCTTATTGTCTAAAAACACTTTTCGTTTATATGAACCCTGACAAACCTGCTTGCTCTGACATCCAATGCATTGATAGTGCCGATTGACTGCACTGCACATCACATGCTTGCCTTCCGTCTGTACATTGTTTGTATGCCATCTTCCATGCATGCAACTTGCTACGTGTTGTTTTTTTGCATGCAAGTCCATTGCAGAGAGGTATTTCTGTGCTTTTCCATGGATGTATTGGTGATTCTATGTCTCTCAATTTGTTAAAACATTTTTACATTTCCCTTTTATAATCTTATTTGAGTTAAAAGTCCTTATTGGAACTCTATGCACAACCTACTAATCTGATTTTTGCTTGGTGTTTGTTTTCCAGTTTTTCCGACCTACTAATTTGATTTTTACTTGGTGTTTGTTTTCCAATTTTTCCCACAAGCTAACTTCCCTTATCTGTGCTTTGCAAATCCTTTTGATCATGCTTCAACTCTGATTTTGACAAAGCAAAAGCTAGGGATCCATGAATTTGCGGGTAATTACTATGGCCTAAATATTTTATAGAAACTTCGGCGACAATGGTGCAGTATGTCTGTCCCTTTTTAAAGAAATATTGGGCCACGACAGTGCAGTATGTTATTTATCCAAAATGAATAAATGTTGTGAAATTCCACAATGGTGGAGATTCAAAGCAATGGCAGGTTTCTACAAAGCACCTGAGTTACTACATCTGTTTGGAGGATCAATTATGGGCTCCTGCACACTTAACACTAGGTATATGGTATACATACTAGTTTTGGAATTCTTTGTAACATTCATCTTGAGGCATATTCCCACTTGATTTGGAGCGTTATGGATTTTTATCTTTGCATTCCTCCATAACGAGTGATTTTCTTAGTACAATAAATGGTTAGCAGGCTAAGCAGTTTCATGTGACGCATCCTTATATGTTTTCGAGCTAAGAACTATTATATATGCATTTTTTGGTTTATGTATTGACATTTTTCTATATGTATCTTTAACTTGCAGCCTTTCACCAGGTATAATTTTAAGGTTTTTGCACAGGATTTTATTTTTATTTATTATTTATTATTTTCTTAATATGTCTTAAAATAAATATTGAAAACTAAGATAAGGTTAAAGCCCAAGATCAACGAATAAAGAATAACGAGAAAATAACAAATAGAATATAAATGAAAGAAATTAAAAATTCAAAGTAAACATATTTATCACTATCCGTCTTAATTTTTGCATGTTATTAGAGAATATAATATAGTGACCACTAACTTCACAAAATCATAGAAAAATGTTAACTTTGTTAATTTCTTATAATTTTGTACAAAATATATGATAGAAAAAGTAATTTTTTTAATATTTAAATTTAAGGTTATAAATTTATTCTTTTGTTTATTATTAATATGATTTTTAAATTTGATGTTATTATTTAAGCCCAATAAAAATGGCTAATGACGAAATATTATGAATATAAAACAAATCAAATGGCTAATCACTAAATGTTATGAATATAACACAAATCAATAATGGTATTATCAATTATATTTACATGCAAGTCCATTGCAAAGAGGTATTTTGATATATGAACACCTTTTTGGTTTTCATATAGTCACATAACCTAACAATCACATTTCATTGTTTTGTGATTAGGTCACCCTTGCTGAGTTGGAGGCATTATTGCTGACAAATCCCCAATTTGTAGACACTTGAGTTATTCCCTATCTGAAATTTTATGTTCCTATTTGTATTTTTACTGGGAGATGTAAAAGGAAATGCAATGGCGTGAAAAAATTAAAATTACTTTATAATGTGAGTTACTTTGTGCGTCTTTCCTGATCCAAACGCTGGAGAGGTTCCAATAACATATGTTGTACGTACACGTGGAAGCTCTTTGAGATAAAAAGATGTCATTGATTGTGTAGCTAAGCAAGTAATAAGAAGATGAGATGTGAATGATCACACATCATTTATTTCACATTTCAGCAGGGAGGTTTTCTCAGATTGAAATATTGTAAGCAGTGTTGGATTTTGGAATCGTTAGGAAAAATGACAATGTTGTAACTGTGTTTTTCAAATTCTTACCCTAGTTGTAAGCCTTTGTTTTGATAAAAATGCTTAGTGTAATTTTTTTACACACAAGTATATTTTGCAACCCTAGTTGTAAGCCTTTATTTTGATAAAAGTGCTTAGTATATTTTTGCTCGCACACAAGTATATTATGCAATTTTACTGGAATAAATGCTAATAATAGTGTGAATGGTTGTTTTGGTCCATCTAGTGATTTTATATTTGCAAGTAATCATTTTAAGATTCCAACACAATTCCATGTTTTTTCATGGTGTAGTTTGCACGGTATAAAAGGATGCACATGATAAATTTTAAGAAGGTGAAGCAATATTGGTTCTATAAAAAAAACTGTATCCTTATTTTGAACGTCCTGGATATAACATAGTGACAGTAGTATAACATAGAATAGTGGGATGAAGTCAGTTTTATAAGACCCCTAGAGCATATATACGAAGTTTGCTAGGCCTGTTTATATGTGCACTAGCTTGCTTAACATTTTTTTGGAAATCATAACATAAGAGTATTTTGTGACGAGATGTATGAGAATACTAATATTGTAATGTCTTGGGCTATTGTTAATGGATTTCTCTACCATTTAACTTTTACGGTGGAAATTATTATTATTATTATTATGATGTTAGTACAATCATTTTTTTAAAGTGTAAATTTTCATTATCTTCTTGGTTGCTGGTTTTTAATGTTTATCTTCTTCATAATTTTAATGTACATATCTTGTGTCATATGTGTCATCTTTTCTATCTACAATATATACACAATTATTAAAAAAAATTATAAAAAAATTGTTAAAGAAAATAAAGAGTATATTTCTTGTTATCTTCTTCATAATCTTCAAATTATTGCTACAAGTGTAATTGTGTCGAGAGGCGCTCTACAACTCAGTATGGGGGAGATTTTGTTATGTGATTACGCCGAGAGATGCTCTACAACCCAGTATGGGGGAGATCTTGTAACGTGATGTAACGTTTGTAACATGTCGGCAAAAAAAATAATGATAGTGAATATTATGGGAGAGATCTTGTAAAGAGATGTAACGTTAGTAACGTTTGTAACATGTCGGCAAAAAATAATAGTGATAGTGAATATTTTGGGAGAGATCTTGTAACATGATGTAACATGTCGGAAAAAAATAATAGTGATAGTGAATATTATGGGAGAGATTTTGTAACACAAAATAAAAAATAATATCACTGTCAGCCACAAAAACAATCTAATATGGGGGAGATGTTGTATTCTTCCTACCTAACAAAACAATAAAAAAGTAAAAATTTAATTATCCGTAAAAAAAATATGTGAGTCAAGAAAAAAACATAAAATTGAATTATCAGCAAGAAAATGTTGGCCTTGCACATGATTTTAAAACCATGTGCAAGGCATTCTAAACAACCCATGGTTTTATTGTACATGGTTTAGGAGACTTTTGCACATGGTTTTTAAACCATGTGTAAGGCTTCCTAAACAACCCATGATTTTATTGTACATGGTTTAGGAGGGCCTTGCAAATGGTTTTAAGACCATGTGCAAGGCCTCCTAAACAACGCATGGTTGTAGGAGGGCCTTGCATATGGTTTTAAAACCATGTGTGGGGAAATGATGTAATGTTCATTGTTAACAAAATAAAAAATAATAAAATATATTATATGTCGGCCATAAATAATATTAAATATTAATAATAAAAATATTATATGTGGACCTTAAATAAAAAGATGTGTCTTTTGGTTTGAATCAAATCAATGGATACCTAAGATCTCGGCGCTTGATAGAGCCTAGGATTTGGATCTACGCCGGTGTAAAGTTAGTAACGTTTGTAACATGTCGGCAAAAAATAATAGTGATAGGGAATATTATGGGAGAGATCTTGTAACGTGATGTAACGTTTGTAACATGTCCGCAAAAAATAATAGTGATAATGATTATTATGGGAGAGATCTTGTAACTTGATGTAACGTTTGTAACATGTCGGCAAAAAATAATAGTGATAGTGAATATTATGGGAGAGATTTTGTAGCAAAAAATAAAAAATAATATCACTTTCGTAACGTTATTTTTATTAATAAAAAATAATTTTCTAATAGGTCAAAATAAATGTCGGCCACAAAAACAATTTAATATGGGGGAGATGTAATCTTCCTACCTAACAAAACAATAAAAAAGTAAAAATTTAATTATGATCCGTAAAAAAAAATATCTGGGTCAAGAAATAAACACAAAATTGAATTATCCACAAAAAATGTTGACTTTGCACATGGTTTTAAAACCATGTGCAAGGCATTCTAAACAACCCATGGTTTTATTGTACATGGTTTAGGAGGCTTTGCACATGGTTTTAAACCATGTGCAAGGCCTCCTAAACAACCAACGTTTTATTGTACATGGTTTAGAAGGGCCTTACAAATGGTTTTAAGACCATGTGCAAGGCCTCCTAAACAACCCATGGTTGTAGGAGGGCCTTGCATATGGTTTTAAAACCATGTGTGGGGAAATGATGCATTGTTCGTTCCTAACAAAATAAAAAATAATAAAAAATATTATATGTCGGCCATAAATAATATTAAATATTAATAATAAAAATATTATATGTCGACCTTAAATAAAAAGATGTGTCTTTTGGTTTGAATCAAATTGATGGATACCTAAGAAGAGGTTTGCACCTCGAGATATTTGATCCATCTCGGCGCTTGATAGAGCCTAGGATTTGGATCTACGCTAGTGTATGAGTCTTCAACTAGATTGTTATCACATTTATACTCATCACAAACCTTTACACATACGAATTACATTTAAATTGTAATTATTTACCAATAACAGGGTAGCCATTATTAGCTTGGTGACGTGAATGCCAATTATCCAAAATTCACATTTCAAATTGAGATTTGAAAGATTTTTATATCCCACATTTCAAATTTAAAGACAAATATTTTCATATCCCAAATTTCAAATCTAAAAACAGAGAATATGCAGCTTTGCTGCTAAGCCTTGTTTAAGTTTCATTTAAAACCTGATTAATTTTTTAATCACCTTCATCCACTAAAACAGGTCAATCCCAAGAACATACATGATGTGGGCATTGTTTTAAACATATGAGAGGAATTATTTAATAAAGCCTATGGTGTGTTAAAACATATATGAATAGGCCTTTAATCAAAGTAACGAATGGGATAGAATCACTCCATTCCATGCACACTATATTATATTCAATGGAGGATTCTCCTATGGGGAAGTTTTTCAAGCACTTGATTCCAACTTAATCACCGTGATTCTGAAAATAGAAGGTTCAAGCTTGAAAGATCAATTTACGCTGATCGCCTTATGCAACACTATATAAAAAAAAATCATATCCAAAACATCTCAAATCAGTCAGGAACAACATGGCTTCCACATACCTGTTTATACACCAAGCTTAATAAAAGTTTGATCAAATAAAATCCAGCTTAGCAATTGCCAATTGTTAACAAAATCGGTTCCCCAAAACTGCTCACATTGGTCCATAGTGAAATCATTCGAAAGACACTTTCAATCTATATTGCAATCTTTTAAGTATCCTCATTATATAGTTAATGATACGGTGGTCCGTTGGTGGGGCTATATGGATTTCATTCCTTCCATCTGGGTTCAATTCCATTGATACATGTTTTGGTTTGGATGTCCGACTGACGATTTGCTCGACTACCGACCTACGAAATGTGGGGAAGTTGCATTAGAACATTCCTTAGTAAATCCAACACAAGTTTTGGTTGGCAAGAAAGCAGGTTCTCCAGTTGGAGAAAGATATGAAGTTACCACCAAAAGTGTAGGGGAAAAATATGAAGTTACCACCACAAGTGCAGCCCAAACTTTGAGTTCTCGCCACAAGTGCAGCCCGAAATTAAGATTTCTCACCTCAAGGGTGGAAAGAAATGAGATTTCTCATGTAGTCGGTTAAACTCTAGACTATTTGCATCTTTTCTAGTTAGTTTGGTTGGAATATGGCAACATGATTGGTCGCTAAAAATGCAATTTTGATTGTTGAGTCTACAATTTTGATTGCAGAAATGGATACATGAGGTAGATTACATTTAGGGTGTCTCTATTACCTCAAGGGCGTCGATTATACAATTTTAATCACTAAAGGCTATCATTTTGTCTTTTTTCAACCAAATTTTGACAAAAAAAATATACACCAAATTCCAAGTACAAATCATCTAGGATTTAGCTTACTCTATTTCTCACCGCACAGATGGCCAAGAAGTGAGATCTCTCACCGTAAGAGCGACGAAGAAGGAAATCAATATTCAACTAGCTGCAGGCCAATTAATGCAGCTACAATAGGCATGGTGCCCGTTTAATCTCAAGATCCAACTGACACCATGCCTGCTGCAACCACATTAATTGGCCAAGAAACTAAATCATTTTCACCGACCAAGAACATGACTTTCCCAGGATGCTTGGCCACACACGAATAGGATATAGGTATTATCTCAACGGCCATTCATGGTTTCCCGACTACTGGAACAAAACAAGTGAATGCCCAATCACTTGAATAAATCAAATAGCGATATAGTTAAGTGAGGAAGAAGCTCCCTCCTAAGGTAGGTGAAAAATATTTTACATGCAACGGAGTAATAAATGCTGGGACGACTGCACTGTGAGCTATTAGATCTCAAATAGATTGAGATCCAACGATTCACAGTGCTGCCACCGCAACATTTATTACTCTGCTGCATGTTGAATATTGTTCTCCTTCAAAGTAGGAAAAGAAAAAATGCCTACATGGCAAGTATGTCCCCTTAACCTTTTCCAAACAATGTTTTAAATTTCAAATGTTTCTCTAAAAAGGGATTTAATGAGTAGATGGTACGTGGACCTTTTCCAAACAATGTTTTAAATTTCAAATGTGTCTCTAAAAAGGGGTTTAATGAGTAGATGGTACGTGGATAAGTGGGGAAGCATGAGGGTATTCTAGCTTAGTTTAAGGTGCATACACTTAAGTGAAGTGCTCGGATTTTAGTATATTGAGGATTAAAAGGGTGAGGTGCATAAGGTTTAAAGGGCGTAGGTTAGCTTATGACTTGAGGGTAATTAGGATAGGATGCATTCATTTTTAGGCGCATACAAAGTATTTGTCATAGGATGGATAAACGCATGAAGGTTAAGACAAGGGTTTAATGGTTTAGTGTTTTGTGTTTCATTTTTATTTATATTTATTATTATTATTATTATTTTAAGTGTAACTTTTAATATTATTTTATGTTTATTGATTTAGTTTCATCATTATTTTAGTTATTAATAAATGTTAAATAACATAGATAAGGTTAATAAAATATTTTTTCTTATTTTTAGGTAAGTGAAGATTTAAGGGAATAACATAAAATGCAATGAGCTGTGAAGATTTGTTAAGACAACCATAAAAATTGGTCTCATAAAAGGAAACATGGAAGATGAAAACAAAGTTGAATATTTTGATGATTAATGTTTGCACATATTTTGATGATTGATGTGTCATGAATGATGATTGTCAATACACGATAATCGTCTAATGCTCTGGCGACAGATAATGCATGATGTGTCTACATGTGACGTCAGCCATAATTTAGCCATATTTGTTGATTCGATCATCTATTTTGAGTGTTCCTTACACCATCAGAAAGGTATCGATGAGATCTATGCATTCTTGGTTACGATTATTTCCTTTCATATAGGCTAGGAAAATTCCAAGACACAGAATAACTACACCATCGACGGCTAGAAGCCTGTTATGAGACAAACATGGTCCAAACTTATGCCATCACATACATGCACATGTACTTGTGATGATTGTTTAGTAATCGTAACACAAAATTATGCCTCCAAAAGACATGTGAAAAGGCACGATAATAGAATCTATTTCGATGCTAGGATGACCAATATAAGTTGCAGAGATAACATCAACAGTGTCTTGAAGACGGAAGAAATGCACTATTAAAAGATGAATTTTCATAATCGGAAAGCATTGTCCTCTGGTCAAGATGAAGTGAGACACATATTCTCATGGTTGAAAACGATGATTTGCATTTAATGGGATCATGTTGTATCAAAATCAATCCATGTGACTGAAAACACTAAAATTTAATAGATGGAGTTGAAGAAGTCATTGCAACAAGAAGATTACAGAATGGTTGAGGAGGATGCAAATATAGGAACGGGGTTAACAGTCTCGAACAATCATGTCACTGTATCAAAATGTATCCCTTATTATAAAACCCTAAATGGTGGATTAGGTCACGATGGGTGAAACCCAATAAGGAATGGTTGTTGGGACCGAATCTTTATGAGTTCCCTACTCCGAATGGTTTGAGGTCTGATTGGGACTTCTTACCCAGGAGAACCCCTACTGTTGACCCTAGGTCATTTTTACATGTCAACAAAGGGGGCACATGTCTTCTCATTTCCACAAAACCATGGGAATCCGTCCCATATAAACTCTTTGTTTCCCAATCCATTGAAAACCATAAGAACTATGACCATAATTCTTTATGTGCAAATCATTCCCCTATCCACACAAAACTGTAGAAACTCCGTCAAATTATTCTTTTGGTAGCACCCCTTGGTCACCCTTGATCAAGGTACTTGAGTCCATCTAACCCCAACATTGTTATGCTGTCATTCACCTTATCACATTAGTATCGTGTTTCTAATAATTCCATTCATTACACCCTCTATTACACCTTGGATCATTACTTGAAGAATGTTTCCGTCAAATACTCACCCTATTTACATCGATCAAGGGAAGTCATTAAACCCACGCTTATCAACTGGTCATGTGTTAGGTCTGTCAATACCCTAGTTGGTTACAAAATGATCTTGGTTCTTGTGATAAGATCCTTTCCTTAATATATGCTTCAACTCTCATCAACATTAGATCACTCCATTATGAGAGTTGCAATGGTTACAGTTGTACCTTGGGGCCCCTTCTCATCTATAAAAGGAATATCCTCAAACTAACTAGGGAGAGTCGCCAATGCTCCCTAACTTAATGGACTCCCCTATGCTAGACACCAACAAGTCTATTGCATTAAGGGGAGTTGTATGTTTTGATGGTATAAGTGTTTACATTTATGATTCATGGTAGTAATACGTTTGGGATAGTGAAGTTCCATCCAAAAACTTCACAATTATTCAGATCCCCCATCCTAGTGGGATATTCATGATCATCAACAATTTGGCTTCTTCGACACTAGTAACATCATTTATAGGATTCATTTATTCATAACACACTCATACAAGGATTAAAATTGCCTTCATCCTTGTAACAATAGTGTCAAGAGTTGATCCCACACGATCTTAATAACTTATTATAACATGGAGAGAAAGAAATGATGATGCATTCTGACTCTGTAGTACCCTCCAAACCTCATACATTAGCTTGAAGGCCTGCCAGCGTTATCAGAATTCCTTCAAGAATTTGAAGAGAAAGAGTTTGAACCATAAAGGGTATTGGCCCTAGATGTAGTAATGAAGGCTACCTCGGCCCGATGGTGAGTGGCGCACAAGCAGACGATCCATGACTGGGGACAGTGTCAAAGATTGATGATGGTGCGCTTCGGCGATTCAGAGGTCTATCATGCTAGGAGATACGATGGACAAAATGACCCCACCAGTCATTTGATGGAATGTCAAGCCTTATGGGCATCGTGACCTAAAGATGAGTGGGTCCATGCTTTTTTTCATACTCTAGATGAGATGTCGAGATCCTGGTATGTAGCAGCAGAATTGTGCAGAACTATAACCACTTGGGAGGATTTGTCTGTTTTCTTTACGCAAACCTTTAGTTTTCAGGATGCCAACCCAGAGGTACATAATGCATTGCAAATCATCTGCGACGTAGTGCTGAAGGTTGTCCCTGTTGCATACCCAGTTGATCCACATGCGCACTGCTCAATAGAATCCATGATGACATGTTACAATCTATATGGGGAACCTGGAGATGATGATGAGTTGCAGAATGTTAATATTCCGGATTCAGAAGGAAACCGCGATGTTGCAATGCCATACATACCGACGGATTCGATGAGTCAGCCGTTGAAGATCAGGAAAGTCAACATTGGGTCAGAAGAGAACCTGAAATTTGCCAATATCGGGGACTATTGGTACAAGGAAAAAATGACCAAAATCACAGATCTGCTACATGAATTCCAAGATCATTTTTCGACGCAGTTCTTAGAAATGAAGGGGATATTGGGGGACCTGGGGGAGATTAAAATCCCATTGAAACCAGATGCAAAACCCATGCGATAGAGGCCATATCGGCTGAACCCACGATACAAGGACCATGTGAAGGCTGAGATTGACTAGATTCTGGATGCTAGGATCATCGAGCCTATAGAAGAATGAGAGTGGATAAGCCCTATGGTGGTTTAGGATAAAAAGACCAGTGAAGTCCGCATTTGTGTTGACCTAAGAAAGTTGAATGATGCCTACGTACATGATCCGTTCCCCACTCCGTTTACAGATGAAGTCCTTGAAGGAGTAGGTGGTCAAGAGATGTATTCCTTCACAAATGGATTTTCGGGGTACCACCAGATCTGGATTGCAAAGGAGGATTGCCATAAGACCATGTTTGTCACTGAATGGGGTTTTTTTCAATATAGAGTCATGCCCTTTGGGCTGAATAATGTGTCAACAATATTTTCTTAGGTAGTTGTCACTGTGTTTAAAGACTATGGGATGATTAGGGACCATCTTGACAACTTGCGATTGATGCTAGAAAGGTGTCAACAACATCAGATTGCATTAAATTCTAAGAAGTGCATTTTCTATGCGCCGTTCGGAAAGCTGCTCGACCACATAGTCTGTAAGGAAGGTCGGTTGGTTGATCCAACGAAGATCGCGCTAATTATTAGTTTGTTACCTCCAGCGAATGTGAAGATGCTTCGGGCGATGCTGGGGCACACAGGGTATGGCCTTTGTACCCATATTGGTGTTCCTTGATTGGAACAAGGAGTTCCATGTGCATGTCGACGCATCTTTTGTTGCGCTGGGGGTTGTGCTTATGTAATCAGGTGAGGGCGACCTGGATCACCCGATCACATATGCCAGTAGGAAGTTATCATTTGCTTAACAAAATTACACAACGACTAAAAGAGAAGGCTTGGTGATGGTTTATGCCTTGCAAAAGTTCAGGCACTATTTTTTAGGCGGTCACTTCAAGATGTCCACTGATCATTCCACCTTGCAATATTTGGTCAATAATCCTATGTTGGGGGGGGAATTTGTCGGTGGCTATTAATTTTTTAGGAATTTGACTTTGAAATAGTTTTGAAACCAGGACGATTGAATGCTGGTCCTGATCACCTGTATCGCATTGAGACCAGAGAAGAACCTACCAATATTGATGACAGATTTCCAGGTGCACAACTGTTCCGTGTCAACATCACAGATGATCATTATGTCCCAATCATTTAGTTCTTGGCCACTGGTGTTGCCCTTGAGAACCTGTCAACCAGTCAGAAGAAGTAGTTGGTAGTAAAGGCTTCAGATTTCCAATTGATTGCTGGACAGTTATACAAGCTTGGACCAGATGAAATCTTGTGACGGTGTATCCTACCGCATGAGCAAGGGCCAGTTCTAGAAGAAGCACATGCAAGAATCACTGGAGGTCACTATGGAGGAAGGGCTATTGCATGGAAGGTCTTGCATGTCGAGCTATGGTGGCCTACGTTGCATAATGATGCCGCAGACTATGTGAGGAGTTGTGATGTCTTCCAGCGCATTGGTAAATCATCGCGGTGGGATGAGATGCCGCTTGTGCTGCAGGTAAATCTACAACCTTTTGATAAATGGGTCGTGGATTTCGTGGGTCCCATTAATCCACCAGGGAAGAGTACTGGTGCACGATACATCATTACAACAACTGACTATATGACTAGGTGGGCAGAGGCCACACCAGTTGTGGATTGTACTGCTATGACAGCAGCAAAGTTCATATTTGAGAATATTATGACATGGTTTGGGTGTCTCAAGATATTTATGAGTGACCTGGGAATTCATTTTATCAACTGCACTATGCGAGCGCTAACTGAGGAATTGCAATTGCAACATAAGAAAAGCACACCATACCATTTGTAGGCGAATGGGACTATTGAAGCGTTCAACAAGATTTTGGAAACAACGTTGGCAAAGGTATGTAATGCTAATCGCAATAATTGGGACTTGAAAATTCCAGTAGTACTATGGGCCTATCGCACCACTTGTAAACAATTGACAGGACATACATCGTTCAAGATGGTATATGGGAAAGGGGCGGTCATGCCCATGGAATACATTGTTCCTAGTTTACGCATCGTTGCGGTGACCAGCATGGATGATGCAAAAGAATTAGAAGAGCACATTGCACAGTTGATCCAGCTTGAAGAGGACCATTTTATTGCAGGATTCCACCAGCGTGTTGCGAAGGATCGACAGAAGGCGTGGCACGATTGTCACATTAAGCATAAACAGTTTGCGGAAGGAGATTTGGGGCTGTTATATGTCAGCAAGTTCATGAAGCATCTAGGTAAGTTACAGATGCACTGGTTAGGCTCGTATCTTGTTCATTCCATTACTTTTGGAGGTGTAGTTCAGTTACAACAAT
>LPNX010283475.1:140196-151009 GCA_001517045.1 Pseudotsuga menziesii | reverse complement strand
TATATATATATATATATATATAGAGAGAGAGAGAGAGAGAGAGAGAGAGAGAGAGAGAGAGTTAGAGTTTTGTTAGATAGCAGCAAGGTGAGCCTAGGGGAAGAGGCCGCGCAAGGATAGAGTTAGTAGTGATGGAAAGGAGACCACCTGCGACAGCCACAAGGATGTGGGTTGGTCAAATTAGTAATAAATGCAGGTAGTTAAAACAGTTAGCTGGTGGCACTTATTGAAGCAAAACGCATTAATGGTCGATCCGACCATTAGAAGATTAAGATTTCCGACGGATTTGGTGTCATTACTGCTAGATTTGGTCATGATGGACATGGTGGATTTGGTAATGATGATTTCGAATTGGGAAGTGGCTATAAAAAGCGTGTGGGACATGGAAGGAAGGCCTTGTTCAGAAAAATTCACTTGAGTGAGTAGAGTGTTGCATTTAGAAAAGTATTGAGTGTCAGTTGTTGAATAGAGGTGTAGAGTCATCAGGTGCATAGTAAGGTTTGGGGAGTGCGGCATGTTGAGCGACCCCGATGCAATTGAGATTTCCAGTGAACAAGAATCCACCATTTGGCCCATGGTCGTTGAGGAAGAATTCATGAGCATACTGGTAGGCTCTTCGTCGATCCCCAAAAGAAAGTGGCAGGCTTAGAAGCCCAGTTCCACGCCGCCGTAGAAGAGGCACACCCGCACTTCGACTAGAGTGCAAGGAGAGGGGACTACACAGACCAGGCCATCGAGCTTAGGAGGTATAGATTCTGTGGCACCCAAGGGCGTCTCTGTTAATGATATTTTGGGAAATGTCACTCCAACGTGTTTAGAAGCAAAGCCGAGGCAGCCTACGAAGAATTAGAAGTATCCACCAAAATTGTCGCCTTTGCTGGAAGGGATGACTTGCTCGGTCGCTATCATCCGTGCCTTGATCAAGTTGAAATTTGAGGACCATGATTTGCTGGTTCTTAAATATGTCTGTGATGAGCCCTATGAATCAGTTCCAACGGTGCCTAGTGCACCGATTCAGCAAATTCCTCAACCATGGGCGAGCGGGTTGAACAAATATGGATTGTTGGGACTCATCAATATGCCTCACTTTGGGTGATTGAACAAAGCCCATGCATGCATTAAACAAATCTTGGCTTGCTTTCATGGTGGGATGCTCTAGTTGAATGAGCATATTATAGTCATAGTCGACTTAATTGCGACCATTATGGGCTTGCCAAAGGCTAGGTAAGATCCGGTGCAATGTATTCACTGGCGGGATACTGACAAGAATCTTGCCAAGAAGCTGAAGGAGAGATTTGGCTTGCAGTGTGATGGCCACGCCTATCGTATCGACAACATTAATTCATAAGCTGTGCATATCAGGGTGCATATTTTGGCGAGAAAGATTGTTCAAGGAAATCAACCGGTCCAGTGTAACTCGGGCGTGGTCGCATGTGCACAAAAATGTGCAGAGGGCATGCAAATGAACTGGTCCTTGTTTCTGCTCAACTAGTTGCTTGACGATGCTCTTGGTGATTAGGTTGGGCGACTATTTTCCTACAGTTGGCTATTAATTCTCATTGCGCTTGTCGCATGGATGGAACCTGAATATTATTAGTCGATGGCAGTTGATGCAGTGAAGGTGTGCCGCGGCACACGATATCAGAATTTGTGGTGGGTTGAAGAGCCCAGTCAATAGGAGGACTTTGTGATCCACTTTTGGGTCTATTGGGAAGCGATGCAAGTCACAACTGTCAAAATTCCCCGCTTATCCTAGTATGCAGTGGCTCATTTAGTTTGCAATCGGGCCTCATTCCATTTATATCTAGGCACAGCGGGACCCTCACAAGTAGTGGCTACCTATGGCCTACAAAATTACTGATGAAGAATTGGATGCTATCATTCAGGAGTGGCTAGCTAAATGGCATAACCCTATGAGTCAAGAGGAACTCTCCAAGGAGCCACCACCTGATGCCCCAGACAAGCCTGTCTAGAAGGAACTGAGTGTTCTCGACTCTGACAATGAGTCATTGACGGACCTTGAGGTCAAAGCACAACGCATGCAGGAGGAAACTCAAACAAAATGGCGCCAAGAATATGATGTGGGCAGCGGTACCCAGTCAAGGATGGAGGACCAACTACAGCGGCTCATCAAAGTGGTCACTAACTCCTTTGAGGCTGTGATGTAAGCGATACAAGAGTCCAACCACGAAGAGTTTGTTGTGGTAAGAGATAGGTTGAATTCTAGTTTTGATGTTGTTTCCATGCAGACACCCAAGAGACATGTGATGTAGGAAGTCCCGTTGATCAGCACCAAGCCACGAGATAGGAACGTTCAAGTTCCCCCATCTGCGATCGACGTGGGAAGTGAAAAAGTGAACCTATTACCGCAGAAGATCCGGAGCATTGCCTTGGATATTAATAAGTTACCTGCTCAAGCGCTGGTGGAGCTGCAACATGTTTCCGCCCAAGAATTGGCTGATAGGCAGACGGAGCTTATTGATGGATGTGTGCAATCACAGATCGCAACTGAGAAGCTGGAGAAATAAACTGAGGAGATGCATCAGGTCAGGGTGCAGCTGGTGGCATAGAAGGTACGAGAGATTGAGGCATTGAAGATAGCACAGGCTGAGCTGCAGTGCAAGGCTACCGAGGAAATCACTGAGCTTAAGAAGGCACAAGACCACCTCATCATTGAGAAGGCACAACTGTGCATAAATGTTGGTGAGGTCGAGCAAGCTGTTAATGAGGCTTGTCAACAGATCTTTGAGAACAAGACCAATACTACTGCAATCACTAAGGCCAAGCCACTTAGGGAAGTTATTTCCCAACTCTAGGTCACCAACCTTCTGCTCAATGCCCTGGTCCATCCAGAAACGCTACCAAAGCAGGTTACCGAACAGAAGGCTACTATCGAGGAGATAGTGGCCCAATTTGAAACCATGGATGAAGAATCAAAGGAAATCATGGAGGCGACGATGCAGTTCTGGCAAAGTGTTGTGCAAGATGAACAACTTGACCAGTTGACCATGCAAGTGCAAGAAGTTGAAGGAAAGTTGACGACACTGAAGACGTCGCTGTGAGAATTTCCGCTCATGGTGCATATCATGCAGTTCGAGGAGTTGAAGGAACTACAGAAGAGAGATTCCCGTGCCCAAGAACACCAACAAAAGCGTCATGCCTAGTTGGATGAAATTTCAAGAAGTTTGCGGGCAGTTGGCTGTCAAAGCAGTCGCAACGCTGCAAGCAATGCAAGAAAGTTGAAAGATGGTTGATAGTGAGGTTGGGGAAGCACACCCTGTGCAGCAGAATTTGCTCAACTGTCAAAGCGTGGCCAAAAGAGTCTAGCTCTAGGTTCGAGAGATCTCACAGTAGTTTGAATATTTCAAGGACAAGACATCATCATATACCCTGTCAACCTGATGTGGCTCGAGGANATCATCATATACCCTGTCAACCTGATGTGGCTCGAGGACGAGCCATAAGACTGTGTTGGGGGCCTGTTGGCATGGGTTTTGGGTAAGTGAGTTGTGCAGTGTCGTGGCACCTGCACAAGCTCATGTGAAACCACGCAAAGCCAGATTAGTGCGATGGGCGGAAAGATAACCGTTTTTGAATATTTAATGTGTTAATTGACCACGTTTTGTGAACATAGGTCATTAGCGGTTAAAATTTGGTTAGAAGTGGACCTTTGATGTAAAGGCGGAATCCTATATATAGAGCTAGTTTTGCAATTGTAAAGATACACATAAACACTTAGAAAGATCAGACTCGTGATCATGTTCAGCGCGAGACAAGTCAATCTGTTGCGATCTGGCTATGGTCTTGTTGAGTCTTCTATTTGGGATGATCTATGATCTGTCTATGTCATATACTGAATTTTGGGATGTAATCGGTCTCCTGCTATGGAGAAGAATTATTTGTTTTGGATCTATTGCGTAGAATTAATATGACATGGTGGTTGTTGCATAAATATTGTCTTCTGTTTTCCTGTTTTCTCTGCTACGATGTCAATGAGAAGTGTATTGAATTTGTTTATGATTTATTGATGTTACTGCAATGAACTGATGATGCAATCTATCCCAATTCTGTTAAATGATAATTGAAGTTGTTTTATGAATGATACCGCTGCAATAAATGAATGATGTGATCTGTTTGATCTATAGTTGTGAAGATGAATTGTGATAATTGTCTTAGCTTTGTAATTTGATTATTATGTTGTCGAAGTCACAGATTCCATATATTCCCTTCTTACTACCGAAAACTCAGTTTCGACAGCTTTCCCTCAAACATCTCGGGTGAGACTTCGCCCGCCCTGTGGATGTTGCTGGGCAGGGTAAAACTTGTCTGGGCCGATGCTCAGGGAGATCACGCTGGTTGGGCGTTGATAGAATGAGAACCCCTGTCGACGAGGCTTTAGTTGGTAGGTTTCACCTACACTTTGCATCATGTGTAACAATGCAGGAGTAAGAAATTATAAGTCAGACAAGTGTTGATGTTTGGCCTCATCTATTATACCAAAGGTAGGGATCTACTACCTGCAAGCATCCATAGCCTCGACAAAGTTTCATTTTTAGCCATTTTTATGTTTGAATCATCTTATCCCATTTCGCACTTTTGGGTTTATATATGTATATACATACTTTCTTTACTTTCTTAGATAATTTCCATTTTTACAACGAGTAGATGGGGAAGCATATTCGGTAAGCCCCTTAAACTGATGGGATGGTATGTAGAGTCATTTTGATTTGTTATGCATTGGCATCCCTCAAATTCCACCTTTGGATTGACCACTTGAAAACATCATAGGATTTAGCCAATTAAGTGTGTGTAGTGGATAAATCTCACTAGAAAGTAACTGAAGGACACCTAGAGTCCCTTTAACTATTATTCTCATGAAATATCTTTTGAATTTATCAGTGTTTCACTACAATAAGGATCCCACTATACACTTCCAAATCTCTTGTAAGAATGCTTATATGCAATCCAAATCACTTGTAAGAATTCTTATATGCAATACTTTGGTGTTTAGAAAATAAATGCATGTCGTTCATATGATTCCATTGCGTAGTCCTTTAACTTTTGAACCCCAAAAATATTAATTGATGGGTTTTGAGTGAGCTATCATCCAGGGTATCTAATTCCACATATTCAACTTTTGAGTTTGCAAAGAAAAATACATTCAAAACTTAGGTTTAGAAAAATGGATATTTACAATCAAAGAAATGACTACACTAAGACAAATAAATCTTTAAAAATAAAGTCAATTTAAGTTACATGCCATGAATGGGAAATATGAAAGAAAATCAACAATTAGTCTTAAATTTTATCCCCCCGTACCCTACCTTAGAGAATAACTGAAGGACACCTAGAGTCCCTCTAACTATTATTCTCATGAAAGATCTTTTGAATTTATCATTGTTTCACTACAATAAGGATCCCACTATACACTTCCAAATCACTTGTAAGAATGATTATATGGGTGCAGCCACGGAGGTGGGTTACAATTTTTGGCAAGGCAATTTCGGCAAAAAGCAAAAAACGCACCCTCGATCGAGGGTTTAACAAGCGCTCGATCAAGGATTTTTTAAACCCTCGATCAAGCTAGTGGTAAACCCTCAATCGAGGTATTGATCTCTTGATCAAGGGTTAACCGATAGCTCGATTGAGGGTTACATAAACCCTCTATTGAGGTCCAGACCTTGATCAAGCTTACGACCTCGATCGAGGTTCGTGTTAAAAAAAATTATAAAAAAGGTTGCGGGAAGTTATCGCCATTTTACCTCTGTTTTTTTCACAGAAGACCCTCGATCGAGCTACGAGATACCTCGGCTAAGCTGTTGTGTCCCCGGAGTTGTCCACTGAGCTATTGCGCAAGCCACTCCCACCCGTATCTTCCACCACGATGTCGAAGCAGAGAGGTAACACTCAAACCTTGGTTTTGAAATTTAAATGAAATTTTACTTTTTTTTAATGTTTTAAAATGTTAGGTTAAAATTGAAAAAATTAATTGATATAGATGTTTTTAGGTTAGTTTTTTTTTGTCTAATATGTTTGCAATGTGTGCCGGCAAGCAGAAATGCTGCCGGATTTTTATAAAATTGTAATTGAAAATTTTATATATTTAAAATTTAATTTTTTGTTTTATATATATTTTGTCGACCAGTAGCGTTTATGTTTCCGGATTAATTTTAAAATGTGTGTCTGGCAAGCAAAAATGTTGCCCAAAGTTTTTCAATCCTCCGAGAATACAGGGAGGATTGAAAAAATTCAAATTTGTTAAATTTAAAATTTAAAATTTATAGTTTGTATAAATATTTCTATTAACCGGCAGTGTATATGCTGTCGGTTTAATTTTTGAAATGTGTGCTAAGCAAGCAGAAATCCCGCCTAATTTTTTTCAATCCTCCGAGAACACACAAAGGATTGGAAAAAATCCTAACCCTAGACGTGAGACAATCATGAACCTTAAACCATTGTAGGAATTTATCTACACAACCCATATATTTTACTTTAAATATTTTGATATATATATATATATATATAATTAAAATAAATTATAATTAAAATTAAAATATTATATTAATTCATATTTTTATTTCTTATAAATATTTTTTTCATAATAAAATTTGATATGTATGTTTTTACTTATTAGTTGACATATTTTGATTGTAGTTTATTGAAAATTGTACTTGTGTATTTACGATTAAAATTTGGATCTTTTTTTTTTGTTTTTTTAAGGAAAAAAATATTAATAAATAAGTGTGTAAATTTGAAAAAAAAAACAAATTAAAAAAATAATAGAAATTCATGATTTAAGTTTTTTTTTAAAGAATATTTAATTAAAAAATGAATAAGAATCTATAATTTAAAATAAAATTATATTTTTGATATTTTTTAGAAAAAATATATAGATTTATATTCAACATTTTGAAAATTATAAATTATAAATATAGAATATTTTAAAATAATAGTAAGATATATTACTAATAAAATATATAAATTTATACATTAAATTATAGAAAATCGGAATTGTAATTTATGGTATGTTAGAGTCTTTAGCAATCATAGTTGTACCTAGGCAAATTTCTTGGTAATAGTTCCTTCATATTCATGTTGGTCAAAGTTCCAATCAGTAAGTGTTCATTTGTTAGTTAGATTTGCTATCAATCATAGTTCTCATTGGTCAAAGTTATTGATGATCATATAGTTCATATCTTCCATTGATCATATTTCCCTACTCAAAATTCTTAATATCACAATTCCTTGGTTATAGTTTGTTCTTTCAATGTTCTCGTCAATCAAATATTCTAGTTATGAAAGTTCCTTAAAACTCTGGCCAACATGAACTCTAGACAACATTCATATCGGTAATAGTTCCTTCATTGATTTCTTGTCATTCAAAGTCCCTAGTGGTTAGAGTTTGTTTGTTAAGTATATTTCCTATCAATCATATAATTCATAGAATCCTAGCCAAAGTTCCATTGAATCTGGACTTTCTTGCATCAATGTTCCCTACATCAAAGCCCCTACTAACTAGAGTCGCTATTAATAATAGGTCCATATTTAAATTTCCTTGTTAAGAATTTTCCCTAGAATGATGATCAACATGAACTTTGATTGTTATATATACTAGCATTATTTTTTGTAATTGTCAAAATTCCAATTTTGATAATGTTAATAGTTTCAAAAATTTATTGATCATTGGTTTAGTAATCCATACTATGACCAATAGAAACTTGGATTCCTTAACTATGGTCGACAAGAAACACTACCTTTGTTAAAGTTCCTATCAATCAAGGTTCCTACCAATTAGAGTTCCTATCATGCAAAGTTCATGCCAATCAGAGTTCTTTCCAGTCATAGTTACTTCAACAAAATGTTGGTCACAATTCCTATAAGTAATGGTTCCTTTATTAGTCAAATTTCTTGTTGGGAATAGTTCCCTCATAGTCAAAGTTTTTAGTTTAGAAATTTCCTTGGAATTATGATCATTGAGAACTCTAAGTGATGTGACCAATGCCAAGAACATAATATTTTATTTTTCAACATTAATCATCATGCTCGTAGCTATAAATAATATATATCAATAATAAGTTTGATCTTGGTAATTCCCAATTGATTGCAAAGAAAATGAATGTCATCAACCAGTGGAAGATGAGTCAAATGAAATGACCATCTCTCCATTATTCTTTAATACTATTTTTTGAATCGAGTTGTTACGTTCCCTCACCTTTTCAAGTCTATGAAATTGTTTTGTGTTCAAAAGTTAGAGACTATTAATTAGTTTGGGATGAAAAGTTAGAGCTTCGAACTAAGCGAAAACCATGAGTCCCAAGAACACTTTTGCATTCACACACATGACATGAATGATCAAGCTCAAGTATTTGTGAAAAAAACCTTTGCATGTGCTATTTCCTTATTGATTGTGCTCACACTCATGATCATTTTCCCATTATTAACGTGCACCATGTGATGATATATTAATCATCTCAAATCTACATATTTACTATTGAAATATTTATCATTTATCTTATATTGTATGTTGACTACATTTATTATGCCTTATTTCATGCAGATGCATCTCTATAGTGGGGTTCTTTGGTTTGTCAAAGGCATAGCACTGGTGGATTTGCGGCCATTCCTTGCCTCGGAGGTCGGGAGAGGACTCGTTAGTATACAATTGCACATGATGTACTCTTTGTTGTTAGTTACATCAAATTAAATTGTTTCACATGTGTATATTTAATCATCAACTTCTATGTCTCTATTTTCACAGGTTCGCCTAGGCGTTCTACGCTAACACACTCTCCTGCTAGGGAGATAAGCGACAACCACTCTGGCACCCTCTCCGTGCATGCGAGCGGTGATGAGGATACTGTTGGTGTCAGTGGGGAGATTACCCATGAGAGAGGTACATTAAATGCATATATATATTTGTTTCAGTTATCTGTACCTTTAATTTATATTGATTTCAAATTCATCTATAGTTGATGTATGTATTTTGACTGACATTTTTGTTTTCATTTAATTTTCAAGTGCTGCACAACATGCCCTCGACCCTCTTGAGGAAGCAGCATGGGAGGATGAGATCACATGTATCACGCTGCAGGACATTACCTGTCAGCATGAGTGTTTGTGGGTTAACGTCCGCTCCATTATAGACCACTCTCCCGCATCACGTTTGATGTGGATGATGTTAGAGGCAATCGACAATCTATTAAAGGTCTACAGGTCCATTAGACCATTGATTTCTCTTTAGGCCTCTACATGTCAAATAAGAAGGGTCACAATGATGGGTCTTGATAACTGGGTTGTAGTGAGAGATGCAACAACTGGCCATGATGTGAAGGGAACATTATTTGATATCCCTCATGACCACAGCTCTGGTCAACTGCTTAGACTCAAGGATTTTAAGCTAGAGGCTCCAGCACCATATGTATATGAAAGGTTCATTAGAGCATGGGGCATGTTTCCCCACCTTGACAAGGTCCCACTATACTTCGCAAAACATATATATGCAAAGTTTGTCCTGGATATGAACTCAGATTACACCAGCACACCCTTGACCTTCTATGGTGTTGGTGGGGGATGCAGTCATGTGCGTTCTAGGGCTAGGAGAGACCTTGGAGCTCAGCCAGAGCCAAATACTTTGGTAGGTCACCCTGCCAAGACCATGCTTAGGACAGATGATGTAGCTGAGTCATCTCAGCAAGCGACTAAGGAGCGTAGTGCATTGGCAAAGATGAGACGCATGGAAATGCATGGTACCATGATGGCTGTGCAAGAAAAGAGACACATAGCACCCACTGCACCTATAGAGCCTGAGTTACAGTGGGTGGCTAATGATTTTCTCAACATTATTGATCACGACACAGTGCTACAGTATGCTATTATGGCCCATGATGCATCTTTTGGACTGCATCATAGATGCAGGCCTCGATCGATGGGATAGGTATATGTTTATTATTATCATTTGATTGTCGTCATTTGATTGTGATGATTGTAATGTATCCTCAAATGAATCATTTTTTAACTAGTGTTAGACCTCCATGCAGGATCTTGGTTTCATGGAGGTCCGGTTTGGTAGTGATGCATCTGTTTTAGGTCCCGCTGCAGTTTCGTCTGCCCACGTCGATGAGGTATGTGTTAACTGTCATCCTAAATTTGAATTTCTAAATGAGTCAATTGTTGAACATGTAATATTTTGGTTTGTTCTAACTTTCGTCAATTATCTTGTTTGAATATTGTACAGGATAGAGGTAAGGGCATTGCACATCATTCTACACAACCCCACTCAAGTCCTACTCATGACATGCCAAATCGACGAGGTACTAGTTATTATGTTTGAATTGTTTGCATATTTATGTTCAGATTATAATTTACATGTTCAAATTGTAATTCATTAATATAAGTATTTTCATGTCATGGAAACAGACGTAGACACAAGTAGCTACAGATGAGAGCATTGAAGTCGTCGTGATGTTTATGGATGAGTGGGATGCTGCTTATCAGCCGGGTCCTAATGAAGGCTTGTCTCGGTAGATATCCAGCTTCCCAAACTTGACACTCAACTCGAACAAGGTGAGTTCATAGATCTGTGTTTCACATATATATTAAATTTTTGTCACATTCTACATGTAATTTAAATATGTGGTATGTAACTGACTTGCAAAGTTCACGGTTTTAACTTCTGGAGTTCTCAGACCTGGGCAATTTTCTTTATGATGTGCATGAGCAAGGCTAGGGGCATAGTGAAGCTGGTGGTAGAGTCCATCATGGTCGATCTCTCGATCAATGGAGTATGAGTGATTAGTAGACTGTTATTTGTGGA
>LPNX010283475.1:125653-138995 GCA_001517045.1 Pseudotsuga menziesii | reverse complement strand
AAATTTACAACTTTACAATGTAATATCTACTAGGTGCAAATTACAACTACAATGTAAAATTTGATTTCATATTTCAGAAGAAATTTTGATTTGCTACATTTCAATGTATCAAAAGTGGCATGCATAACTTTCATTCATCTGGCCAACGAGCTATGGGAATGCACGTCTCCATAATACGATCATGGTCAACTACTGACATCTTCCATCTCTTTGGTTCACCCCTCTTCACCTTGATTTCAATGAGATGTATCTGAGCTGCCACCACCAAATGACTGTACTGACAAGATATATATCCAGGCATGAAATATCTGTAAAAAATATAGTCACCTTGTTTTCTCACTTTTTCAAAAAAGTGGCCCATCACAACTAGGTCACCAACTTGGTACGTGAACTCTCCATCAACATAGGGCCGCACCAACCTTCTTTTGATTTATGCACACCGCATCAAAAAGTATGCCACATGCTCGTCATTTCTCGGTGGTGCAATTACAATAAATACATCACTTGCATCAATATTTTAAAATATTAAACAAATCTTAAATATATATATGCATGTGTACAAGACTAGAGGTTTAAACATTCAGTCAACTATCATGTACCTTGATTAACCAAATAAGAAACCTGATCATGATCTAGTGAAACCACTGCCTCGTCAGTGTGCATCTCTTGCCACATTGGAATTGGATGTGGCCCCTTTGTATAAAGAGGGACACATTTTCATTGCTTGACATATGCATCGTTCACGCAATGATTGACCCCCAGTCCATTGGCGTCAATGCAGAACTCACAGAAACATGCATACTTCCTCATTTCAATGGAAAATATGTCGCCCATGTCTTTACTACAAACTAAATGTATTTCTCTTGTACCAGGTATAGTCTCGCAATACCATGGCGTGGATCTATTCACATCGCCAAGGGAAACATCCAAAAAAAACCTGCATCGAATAAAAAACATCACACACACATATAATACAAACACATTTATTAAATTCCAATTAAGTTGTTGTTCCTACCTGCACACCGGCCTTGCTTCTTCATGACCTTGGTGACCCAAATTTTGTATGCACCAATCAACTACTTATGCTTATCACTTGAGTCGAGATGCACTATGAATCATTTGGTACCTCCAAAGTGCTCATTTCACGCATGCACCTGCACCATTATGTTCACCCTTTCTGTGCCCTGTTTCAAAAAAGCTCCAGGTGTGTCGAATACCTATCTCTTTGTGAAGACGACTCAACCAATAAAAGGAGCATGCCGATTTGAATTGCCCTGCACACCCATTTGACCAAATCCATTGTTTTGTAAATGACACCCCATTCTTTTTGAATGAATCGTAAATCAACCCAAAACAGTGTTGAACAAATAATGTGTCATTCTCACGATCATCACTGACATAAAAATGGTATTCCTTGATCACATCGCTTGACTGAGGAGTGCTATCCCTACCATCAATGCCCGCCTGAGCATGTCTATACAATACATGTACGAATATGGACACCTAGTCGGAGTGATAATACTCACTTTGTATCTCTCTCTGAGGAGCAAATATGTAATTCTCAGCAAAGTCTACCACTGATAGGATTGTGCCTAGCTCAAAAACCTCACGAGAATGCTTAAATTCTAAAGCTTTCCACTTAGAACTGTGGGAGCGTTTAATGCATTTATAAATCTGACTTTGAAACTTGCCCATGAAGTCTGAAATAGGAATATCATCCTTGAGCAAGTCGATCCTCTTAGATGGAACATGTGAAGAAGATGATGGATTCATGGAGACATACTCATATCTCTTCCACTTAACTGTGGTATCTGACAAATCATGGTGTGTTGGATCGATAGGAAACTTCCTATGGAACAATGCAAAATCACCACATTCATGGAATCTTCTCCTACCTACACACCTTTTAATGAATAACATATTTTTAGGATTCCTATTGCATAGTATCATAGAAATAAAATCCCGCACTATGTGAGGAGTTGGTTCACCATCCCAATGTTTTTTGCAAAAATCCACAAATGTGTCATAGTATAACTGGAATTCAATGTGGTATCGACAACAACATGCGTCACGAATCATACTCGGCCTAATATACCATGGTTTCAACTTACTGAACATGGTAAATGAGATCTGGACACCGGGATTTGATTCTTTGAATTCCTTGAACAAAGCAACTCCTGTCATCTCCATAACATGCTTGCAATGCTCCTTATAAATGCCTCTGCCAGAACGCTATCGTAGGACATGTTTTAGATCTGGTATAGCACGAGAATGGTTGTCCCAATACTTTATCACCTTCTCTCTAATGCCCTCTTCCAACATGTCTTTATATGCTTCTCTACATATAAGAGCCCAACAAGAAGCTTCATCGTTTTCATCTATCTTTACCCTAAATTTAGTGTATTTGTGTAGTGTTGTTCTTGAAACGTGGATCATCTTTGACATTGTTACGACCATTCGATTTCTTGAGGTGCTTCGTGCCACAACAACAGTTGTAATTTCCCTACGTGTTGTTCACTTTTCATATGCTTAGCTAATACATCAGTATTTCATTTCATTTTCATAACAAAAGCATATAAACAGGATCACTGAAAAAAACAGTTTCACAAGAACAACACAGATTTATCCTGGGAAAACCCTAAAGGGAAAAACCCAGCAAAAGCTTCCTCAATATAGATGCCCCAAAAAGATAAAAGGTAAAACCAACAAGGATATCAAAGCCTGATCCTCCTCCTTCTCCAGCTACTTCTCTCTCTCCACTAATGTGCTACACAAGTGAGAGTGTGTGTGCTCCAAATGAGGAGTTCTACACCTCTATTTATATTCATCCGTTCACTTTAATTAACCCATCCGACATGTAGGCTCAATTTAATCATGTAGGCTCGAGTTACACATATAGGCTCAAGTAACCACACTGGGGTGCTAATGACCCACCTTTACAATTAGAGGGGACTACCTCATGACTCTTATTAGTTCTTCCGATTAGAAGCATCGGGGTACAAAGTAATACATGTGGTTCTCCCGGTAGGACCATCGGGGACCACAAAAGATACATATAGAATATTCTTCGAAGTTACAATATTTCAACACTCCCCCTTAATGAGAAGGGTATTCTACAACAACATCAACAACAACAATAATAGGAGAGAGAGATAGGACATCATCAACATCATCAGGGTAACACATCTATAAATCATTGGAATCTTTTCAACATCATGTAGTCTTCATATTCTATCTTCAGTCTTCAGCAACATCAACACTTTGACCACTTCGATCAGCAACAACTTTGACCGCTTCGATCAGCAACATCTTTGACCACTTCGATCAGCAACATCATCTTCAGCACTTTGACCTTTTGATCAGCAACATCATCTTCAGCACTTTGACCTTTCGATCAGCAACATCATCTTCAGCACTTTGACCTTTCGATCAGCAACATCATCATCATACTCTGATCTTTCAAACAACAACATCATCATCATACTCTGATCTTTCGAACAACAACATCATCATCATCATACTCTGATCTTTCGAATAGAAACATCATCATCATAATCATCATACTCTGATCTTTCGAACAACAACATCACCATCATCATACTCTGATCTTTTGATCAGTACGTCATCATCATCATACTTTGATCTTTCGATCAATAACATCATCATCATCAACAACCTGCAATCCATAGTATGAAGACGAAAGTCTTTGGATCACTTTTGGACCTAAGTCCAGGGATGATACAATCCTACCACATTCTCGACAACCGAAGTCACTGGATTTATTACGTGATAATTAGTCCCTATCACTTTAGGACTAGGTCCAAGGATGATTCAATCCCACCACATTCTCGACAACCGAAGTCACCGGATTGATTATGGGATAATCAGTCCCTATCACTTTAGGACTAGGTCCAAGGATGATGTAATCCTACCACATTCTCAGGGACCAAAGCCTCTGGATACCTTTCTGAACCGAACTTCAAGGATGATGCAATCCTGCCACATTCTCGGGGACCGAAGCCTCCAGATACCTTTTTGAACCAAAGTTCAAGGATGATGCAATCCTGCCACATTCTCGGGGACCGAAGCCTCTGGATACCTTTCTGAACTGAAGTTCAAGGATGATGCAATCCTGCCACATTCTCAGGGACTGAAGCCTCTGGATACCTTTCTGAACTGAAGTTCAAGGATGATGCAATCCCACTACCCACTACATTCTCGAAGACCAAAGTCACCGTATCTATTCTGGACAGATATCCCAGGATGATACAATCCCTCTTCATTCTCGAGGACCGAAGTCACCAGATCTATTCTGGACAGATGTCCCAGGATGATACAATCCCTCTTCATTCTAGAGGATCGAGGTCACCAGATCACTTTAGGGAAAGTGCCCAGGGATGATACAATCCCACTGTAACATTACTACTCCCCCTTTCGTGGAAGGTCTTTTCGAACAACACCAAGCTTGTCCCGAAAGTGTTCGAACTTTACTCGAGACAGAGGCTTCGTCAACGCATCAGCAACTTGTTCATCAGTACTCAGATACTGGAGCTTTATGGCTCCCTTCTGCATCATATCTCGAATATAGAAATACCTGATTTCTATGTGCTTCGATCTATCATGGAATACTGGGTTCTCTATCATCTTTATACAACTTTGATTATCACATAGAATCACGGTAGTGTCCAACTCTAGGTTGAATAATCCTGACATCAGCTTTCAAATCCATATGGATTCACAACTAGTAGAGCAAGCTGCTATATATTCTGCTTCAGCTGTGCTTAGAGCAACACTAGACTGCTTTCTGCTAAACCATGAAATCATAGCAGATCCCAGACTATAACATCCACCTGAAGTGCTTTTTCTATCTAAGATACTTCCAGCCCAATCTGCATCTGTGTAGCCATACAATCTATACTCATGGATACCATCATAGTATAGACAAAAGTCTATAGTCCCTTTTAGATATCTCATCACATGTTTTGCAGCTACTAAGTGAACCCATCTTGGTTGAACAAGAAATTGACTCAAGGTGTTTACAGCAAAACAAATGTCTGGTCTGGTATTTGTTAAATACATCAATGACCCAATGATCTGTCTGTAGTGAGTCACATCCACTAATTCTGATGGGTCATCAGCTAACAACTTTAGTTTGGAGTCCATGGGTGTTGCCATGGCTTTGCATTCCAACATATTGAATCTCTTTAATATCTCTACCGTATACTTTCCCTGGTTGAGAAATATTCCTTCTGAACTTTGCCATACTTCTAGACCTAGGAAATAATGCATTAACCCAAGGTCTTTCATTTCAAATTCTTCTGCTAATTTCTTCTTGCTTTTCACAATTTGTTTCTCATTCCCTGTCAAGAATAAGTCATCCACATATAACAACAGGATGACAGGTTCATCTTTTACAACCTTAAGATAAATGTTAGGATCAGCTTTACTCTTGGTGAAGCCCATGCTTGACAGGAAACTGTCTATCCTTTCATACCAAGCTCTAGGAGCTTGTTTCAGGCCATACAAGGCCTTCTTCAACTTGCATACGTGAGTATGTCTATCTTCAACTTCAAATCCTTGTGGTTGTTCTATGTATACTTCTTCTTCGATCACACCATTCAGAAAATATGTTTTCACATCCATCTGGTGTAAGTCCCACTTCATCATAGATGCAAGTGCCATGATAGCTCTAATCGAAATATACCATGCTACTGGGGCAAATGTTTCTTCATAATCAATTCCCTCTTTCTGAGAGAATCCTCTGGCCACAAATCTTGCTTTATAATTCTCGATACTTCTGTCAGCTGCATGCTTTATTTTGAATATCCATTTGGAGGATACTATACTCTTTCCTTCTGGTTTGGGAACTATATCCCATACATCATTCTTCATTATTGACTGGTATTCTTCAATCATTGCTTCTACCCATTCTTTCTTCTGTACAACTTCTTCATGGCTTGTAGGTTCTTGATCTACAAGATCACACATCAAGGCTACATAATTGGAAAAAGTCTCAGGCTTCTTTATTTCCCTTGTGGAGCCTTCAGGAGCTCCATATCTTTCTACCTCTCATATAATTTCTCTTGTCCAAGCAGGCTTTCTCTTTCTTGACATCTCCATCATGGGAGGTTCTTGTGGTTCTGCTAAGTCATGTTCTTCAGGACATCTTCAGGGAGATATGTAGTTTCTCTATTTCTAGGAGATGTCTCTTCTTCATACACTTCTTCATGTTGGCACTTCCTAGATCTCTTGAGGGCTGTCTCTTCATCAAAGGTCACATCTCGACTGATTTCCATGTGATGCAATCTAGGAATATAGATTTTGAATGCTTTGGATACTTCACAATATCCAACAAATATCTCCTTCTTTCTGGAAGGGTCTAACTTGGTTCTTTTCTCTTTTGGTATATGAATATATACTGGACAACCAAATATCTTGAGGTGACTTACCTCAGGCTTCTTTCCTGTGAACATCTCTTATGAAGTCTTGAACCCAAGAGCACTGTGAGATATTCTATTCTGCACATACACAGCAGTTCTTGCTGCTTCTGCCCATAGATGCATTGGAAGATCTTGATCATATATCATTGTCTTCACTGCCTGCATGATGGTTCTGTTCTTTCTTTCCACAACCCCATTCTGTTGAGGATTGTAGGGAGTAGTTAGTTCCCTCTTGATTCCAGCATCTTTGCAAAAATCCTCAAACTCTTTTGAGGTATATTCTCCTCCATTGTCTGATCGGAGTGTCTTTATTTTCTTGTTTGAAAGATTCTCTATCAAGGCTTTGAACTCCTTGAATTTATCAAACACTTCACTCTTTGCTTTCAAGAAGTATATCCAAGTCTTTCTTGAAAAGTCATCAATGAATGTGATATAATATTCAAATCCACTTAAGGATGTAGAAGGCATTGAACCACATACATATGAATGAATCAATTCCAACGTACCTTTTGTTTTAGTTTCACTCTTCGAAAATGGATTCTTGATGTTCTTTCCCTTCGCACATCCTTTGCAAATGCCTTCATGCTTGATCTTCATGTCTGGTAATCCCATCACTACTTTTTTCATATGAGGTAGAGCCTTGTAGTTAATGTGGGAAAGCCTTCTATGCCATAGTTCACTAGGGTCAGTGGACTCATGAACAAAGGTTGTTTCTGAGTGCCCTTTGAGTTTATACAAGCCTCCTTTTTCTTCACCAATGATGATTGCATCTTCAATATTATTTCCTTTGGGCCACATGAGTACTTGGCCATCTATGAAAGCAACTCTGAATCCTTTATTATCTAAAGCTGAGATAGAAAGTAAGTTCTTCTTTAAACCAGGTACATATAATACATCTTTCATCTTTAGAGAATTACCTGAATCAAGTTTGTAGCTTGCTTCACCAACTCCTTTGATCGGATATTGATAGTAATCTCCTAGGGATACTTTATGAGGAGAGATTCTTTCTTCAAGTTTGGACAGAGTTTTCTTTTGTCCCGTCATGTGCTTTGAAGCACCACTATCAATCAGTCAAGTGTCTTCTCCAGGTGTTATAGACCTAGAGAGTGCAGAGAATAGTACATACTCTTCTGCATCTTCTTCTCTTGCTTGCTTTCTTGGAGGTCCTTATTCTTCTTCTTCTTCTTCTTCATCTTCATCTTCTGCTAGATGAGCATGATATCTTTTGTTTTTGTTGATCCTCTTCTTATATTCTTGCTTCTTTATAGGACAATTTCGAGCAATGTGTCCTATTTTATCACAATGAAAACATTGAAAGCCAGAGTAGTCTTTATTTGGATGATTTTCCCTTCTTCTTTGGATTCTTCTAGGAGGTTGAGACTCCTTGAAGTTTCTTCTCTTGAAGTTAGATTGACTTCTTCTTTTCTTGGTGTGAGTGGCTAGGGCTTGATCATCTTCCTTTAGTAAAGCTTCTCTGTTTTCCACTCTAGTCTGTTCTTGGATGCAGTCTTCCCATACTACTTCAAACATCATGCTTTCTTTTCTGGCATGCATCATCTGGATGAAGGATTCCTAGGGTCTAGTGAGACCATTGAGAGCAGTCATAACCAATTCATCTTCATCAAGCTTATCTCCAACAACTTCTAGTTTCTCTTTGATCTGAGAAACCCTTGTGAAGTAGTCTTGGATGGATTCTCCATGACTCATCTTGGTGCTCTTCAGTTGAGCTCTTAGATTCATCTTCCTATTGATGTTTATTCTCTCATACATTTTGCAAAGGACATCATACATTTATTTTGGAGTCTTCTTGGATGACACTTGACAAAGTCAACAATAATCCTTTGTGCTCTAATCATATCCTTTCTGTGCTTCTCCTTGGCTTCAGCTTCTTCAGGTTCTGAAACTTCTTCTTTGACATAATTATCAAGATCATTCTCTTGGAGAATGAGACCAATCCTATATTTCCATGCTCGAAAATTCTCTATGCCTTCTAGCTTGTCCTCAAGCTTAATACTTGGGGCCATCTTGTCAGAAAATCACAAAAAAATGAAATTTTGCGGAATGAGAAACTGACCTTACCAGGAGATGCGCTTGAATGAGGTGAGTTGACTGGTGTGCTTGGATTCTGGAGATTTCAATTCTTCACCTTTCAAATCAGACTTGCAAGATTCAGCTTCTGCAGTTTTCTGGTTCAACAGTTTTCTGGTATAGCTGTCAAACTAGGGTTTGAATTTTCCAGAGACTCACACATCCAAAAACTGTGATTCCAGGCTCAAAATATGCACTCTGGTAGGGCGCAACTTTCCATGCAATCAGTTTTCTGAAACTCAAAATTTTTCCCAAAACCCTAATTTCTTCCTGGGAGAGAGAGAGCGCTATATTACCTTTTGAAAGCTGTCCTGTTTAGGGTGGCTCTGATACCACGTTAAATTTTCATATGCTTAGCTAATACATCAATATTTCATTTCATTTTCATAACAAAAGCATATAAACAAAATCATTGAAAGAAACAGTATCACAAGAAAAACAAAGATTTATCCTGGGAAAAACCTAGCAAAAGCTTCCTCAATATAGATGCCCCAAAAAGATAAAAGTTAAAACCAACATGGAGATCAAAGCCTGATCCTATTCCTTCTCCAACTACTTCTCTCTCTCCACTAATGCGCTACACATGTGAGAGTGTGTGTGCTCCAAATGAGGAGCGCTACACCTCTATTTATATTCATCCATTCACTTTAATTAACCCATCCGACATGTAGGCTTGAGTTAATCATGTAGGCTCGAGTTACACATGTAGGCTCAAGTAACCACACTTGGGTGCTAATGACCCACCTTTACAATTAGAAGGGACTACCTCATGACTCTTATTAGTTCTTCCAATTAGAAGCATTGGGGTACAAAGTAATACAAGTGGTTCTCCCGGTAGGACCATCGGGGACCACAAAAGATACATATAGAATATTCTTTGAAGTTACAATATTTCATCACGTGCAGCATTGATATCATTTTTTCTTGACTTTACAAATGCAGATAGTGCAGTTGTTACATTTTATGTTACATTCTCACATGCATTTTTATTTTTAACATCCTTAAAACCCAAAAACTTTGTGGCACGTTTTAATTTTTTGTTTTTTTATCAATCCATGTAGGATTTGAGCTTCTGTGATCACTGATTGTTGTTCAAAGTACAACTTTATTATGTTACTAACATGCTCTTTGATTGTTCGATCAGGGGTCGGGTTCCCGAACTCTTCTTGAGTGGAATCATCCAACCCTCTTAAACAATTAGCAACCATTCCAACATCATTGAAGCTCCCAATTACTCTTGAGAAATTAGAGGGTGCACGATCCTATGATGACTGGCTAGGATCTAGCAATAAATAAATACAATCTCAAAAATAAATGAAAACTCAAAAATAAATACAAGATCTTGGAATAAATACAAATAAATGCAAGCTCAAGAATAACATTTTATTTTACTTATCATATTGTCATTGTTAGTTAAAAAATTAACAAATAAATGATATAAGCTTGAATATTGAGGAATGATGGTTGTTGTAGTAACAAGAGATGAATATGGACCCCATTTTAAATCTGCTTATTAATGATTCAAAGGTAGTCACGTGGCCACCAAGGTTGTCTCAGGCTTGAGTATTCAGGTAGTACCCCTCACTTCACGGTGTTGGTAAAACTGCTAACTACTTGGCCACAAATGACAACGCTTTGGTTTTCTTCACATGTGGGAATCTAGTCAATCTGGTAGGGGTTGTTTCCCTTTTCACTTGGCAGGTCCTCTCAATGGCCAGCTACTTCGGGATTCCTGTGGTACTCCTCATAATGAGTTTTAGGGAAAAGGCCAAGTACTTCCCATAGTTGTTGCAGATGAGACTTATGTCCCAAACCGGATGTTATTAAGTAAAATATCCTTACCTTAAGTAAATTGTAATTTCATTGTAATGTGATTGTAATTGTAATTGTTGATTTTCTTTGAGATCATCATTGTCATCAATGCTTAAAGCCATATGATTCCTAGTCATTTGTACATGATTGTAATGCAATGCAATTGTAATTGTTTAACGTAATTGTAAGTGTTAAATTTAATTGTCATTGTAATTGTAATGTAATTATCATCATTATCATAATGTAATGTAAAATTGTATTTCTATTTACTCTACCTTACTGTCCCATGGACGTAAGGATGGTGCTTATGCACGTTAATGTGATTGTGATTGTAATTGTTGATTTTCTTTGAGATCATCATTGTCGTCAATGCTTAAAGCCATATCATTCCTATTCATTTGTACACGATTGTAATGTAATTGTAATTGTTTAATGTAATTGTAATTGTAATTGTAATGTAATTATCATCATTATCATAATGTAATGTAAAATTGTATTTATATTTACTCTACCTTACTGTCCCATTGACTTAAGGATGGTGCTTCTGCACGTTAATGTGGTTGTAATTGTAATGTGATTGTAATGTGATTGTAATTGTAATTGTAATTGTAATTGTAATTGTTGATTTTCTTTGAGAACATCATTGTCATCAATGCTTAAAGCGATATGATTCTTAGTCATTTGTACATGATTGTAATGTAATGTAATTATCATCATTATCATAATGTAAAGTAAAATTGTAATTTGAACACTATGAAAATGCTCATATATGAATATGAAATTAAAATCATATTAAAATCGATGAAAGGAGAGATAAGGCTATAAAAAATATGAAGAAAATAAGTGCAATGATAAGGTTATATATGCATATTCATTTAGAACTAGATATTATGCTATCTAATATTATGCATTATATAATTATATATATTTATAAGCCATTCTCTAATTTCATTGGACAACTCTAGAGATACTCATACTATAATACACTTACTTTGTATATATGTAATTTAGTGTAGTGGTTAAACATTTTTTTTTCAATTCTTTCACAACACATACCATTATTTCACATGTACACAAGTGGTTTTAGAAGGTTGTATATATACATGCACATACAATGTATATAAGTTTATGAATTAATTACAAAATTATAATTAAATTCTAAGCAATTTAACATGTATATATATATACAAATTATGAACTAGAACACTATGAAATTGAATTTATTATGCAATATGAAACTATATGAATATATGAATATGAAATTATATAAACTAGATCACTAGGAAAATGAAATTATATATATGAATATGAAATTGCATAACTTAAATAAATTATACCAATATTGTTAGCAATGGAATTTAATTCTCCAATTATAGGTTGATTTGCAACTTCTTCTCTTCTCAAGATTGCTCTTTTTTTCCTCTTTCTTTCTCCATCTTTCTCTCTTATTTCTTCGGCGTTGCTTTGATTCCAAGAAGATATTTTGCTTCAACGCTTCTTGCTTTCCATTATGATCAAGATCAATAATCCAAATTCATACCTACAACGATATCTAAACACAATACACAATGATAAATTTGCATTAGACCACAAGAATTATTTCAAATAGGTTAGTCAACTGTGAAGGATAAAATTAATAACATGTTTATGTATTATGTTTTATGTTTATATAGAATTTTATTTAGGAATTCGGGTGGGAAATGAGTTTAGGAGGGTGGCTGGAATGACATTAATGCCATCAATTCCTAATTCCACTCCCAAGAATTTTTGTATGATTTTTTATAAAAGTTGAACCTCGATCAAGGTCGTAGCTCAATTGAGGATTTCAGAATTACCTCGATCGAGGTTTTAATGAACCCTCGATCTTGATTAACCCCCAATCGAGGGTCCATTAAAACCTTGATCGAGGTATTTAAATACCTCGATATAGCTTCATACCTCAATCGAGAGCCTGAAAAATAGAGAATTATCCCTCTTATAGGAAAATCAATGTTTCTCTATGTCTTCTAGGGGTGTAAACCCTGCCATTCATGGCACACAACTGAGCGGAGTTCATACTGATAGATTCGTCACTAAATCCTCTATCCATTGAGATATCATGCATGCGTTTTGGCTTTCATATGGGTTTTTTTTTAATTAGTTCTAAAATTTATACTTAGAAAACTAGACAACAACTTCGAAGAAATTCAAAGAAAAATCTGCAGGGTAAAATATACACATCAAAAAATTTCTTAAAAATGCACAGCTCACACATCGATGTGTCCTCTTCAAAAGGGTATCTTTTGTTTTTCAGTTTTTGAAAAAAGTGCAAAGAACACTGGGATGGACACACACATGTATAAAATGATGTTGAAATCAAATGTGGTCACTTTCAAAAAATAATAAATAATTGTATATTGTGAAATAAATTAAAAAAAAAATATGCAGACCACAATGCATTTTGTGTAAATCATGCTCATATATATATATTTTAATTATTAATGTAATATTGAATTATTGGGGTTGGAAATGAGCCACTTATTAACTTCTTCAAAATTTTAAGGTCACACAGTTCATTAAATGCAAAATTTCACACATTAAATGACATCGGAATATTTAAAAAAAAATATCATTGGGAAGCCAACATAATATTCTACAATTTGTTTTTTAACTGCAAGTCGAAATTCACATGGAATATATGCGTTTCGAGGGCTTCTATCTAGCACATGAGTAAAAAATCATGTTTTCATCGCCAAATTTGGCCAAAACGTGTTACCCACCTTCATGGAATCACCCATATGCAATACTTTGGTGTTTAGAAAATAAATGCATGTCGTTCATATGATTCCATTGTGCAGTCCTTTAAATTTTGAACCCCAAAAAGACTCAATCGATGCATTTTGAGTGAGCTATCATCTAGGGTAGCTACTTCCACATATTCAACTTTTGAGTTGCAAAGCAAAATATAGTCAAAACTTAGGGTTAGAAAAAGGGATATTTACAATGAAAGAAATGAGTACACT
>LPNX010283475.1:5045-125519 GCA_001517045.1 Pseudotsuga menziesii | reverse complement strand
CCCCCCCCCCCCCCAAAAAAAAAAACAACATATCACCAAATACTCCCCCGAGTGCATATCATGTCAACTAAGATGCCTCCTTAGTTCTTGTTTAGTTGATGAATATCCTTCCAATGGATACCTCTCACAATTAATGCAAAAGATGAGAGTAACACCAATATGAGAGAAATAAAATCATTTTAAGAAAAATCATGTTGTTCTCACCTTTCAAGTACTGTGCATGAATATATAAGACTCCATTGGAGACATTACCTTTTCAAGCATATCAAATATTTCAAACCCAAAATATGTTTTAGTTGTTAAAGAGTCAATTCTAGGATTCATAATTCATAATTATCTTAAGCATAACAAGATATGATTGATACAATAGAGTGGATCTAAACTATACTTCACATAAGGATGTGACAAAGGAAGAACCATTATGAACCAACTGTCCTCCAAGCTCATAAGTAAATTTTATTGACCTTGTCTGTACAAATCAGTATGCAACACTAAATAAAACTTAATGTTTCAGTTTACAAGAAAGCCATACCTATATGGGTGCTTAAAATCTAGTCATACAATCTTACCAATTCCATATACCCAAGGCATCGACAGAAATGGGAGTTAAATTCCTTTAATTTTCTTATGATCATAGCGATTAATCGCTTGCTTTAAGCGATGCTAGTTGAATATGATTCTTTGATTAAATCACCATCAATTTATTGTGGACTAATGTTTTCTTTCCTACAACATTCTAGAAATCCACTGAGGATCTCCCAATCTCAACAAGAAAACTCGTACTATATATTTCTTGCAATATGTCAAATATCTTATGGTTGGATGTTTTCATGGTATTCAAAATATTAAATACCTGCTAGCACTTATGGTTTCTGATTTCTAGTCTTTTAATTGTTGTTAAGCCCCAAATTTTTTGACTGATATGTGGAGATGTATCTTGAAATACATGCAATTGAACAATATTTCATCCTGTCAATGCCATAGGGAATAATATTCCATTTTTGAGTTCATGAGTTTTCTATTCTACCTTTCCCGAGAATGCATGGCCTTCAACAACAACAACTTGTTCAAATGTTCCTAGCTATGTTCTTCATCTTACCAATTTCTGATTACAATACCAAGGTAAATTATTGATTTGAGGAAATTCCTCTTTTAGGATCCTACACATGTCTTACCCGTGAACTTAGATTTATACCAAGTCCAACCCAAAATTCAAGTTTAAAACAAATAGAGAAAATTATTATCCACAATGGATAAATTATTCAAAAACTATTGTGCGAAAAATAACTAGGAGAAAAATAAGTTGTCACAAAATTGAAACTCAATAAAAAAATATGGTGGCTTTATTCCAAAGATAAACTAAAACAAGTCAAACTCTTTATTCAAAACCAAAAGAAATATAAAACCTATATTATGCCTAACCTAACCCACACTGGCTCAACAAATTCTATTTGAAATCATAGAGCTAGTGTAATCGTCGAAGGACTTGCAATCCTACAAGGATGTCACAGTCATTCATAGGTACACAGGGTTGTTATGTTATGTAATACATTACTGGAAAAATTATATCTATAAAAAATCTATTCACAAAAAAATGATTTAGTACTCGTTGTGTCGTGGAAAATTTTGAGCGAAAGATAATCCAACCAACTTACAATAATGTTGTGGAAACCCAACAGGAAGGCGCAGGAATCTTGTACAAATATTGAGGATGTATGACATATCTCATCAGAACTATAAGTTGAATATCTAGAATCAGTGATCATGGGAAATGTATTGTCATTTGATTCAAAAAGTGGAGTAACGATTTGAGGACTTGACAGAAGCATCATCTGACGATCAAATGCCTCACCATACTCATTAACATTATTTTGTTAAACCTAAAATTGCTTAAAATCAACCGTGTTACCACCATCAATATATAATAGACTATCATAAACAAGTGAAATAGCAGCAAGGCTGCTTATACCTTCCGTTTAGAAATATTTTAATGCGATAATGTATATAAATTGAAAGTTGAAGTAATTATGAAACATTAAAAACTTGCAACAATGTATTACTTGTTGCTATGTTGCTTATTTTTTGATGTGACGTTATTAGTTGCTATGTTGCTTATTTTTCTATGTGAAATTACTTGTTGCTTTGATGTTGATGTGTTATTTATTACTTGTTGTAACTATGTTGCTTATATTTCTATGTCAAGTTAGTAACAAAGCTGCATGATACCCACCTCTTAAGAAAAGTTTTGTAAAAAAATAGTTGTAAAAGAAATGACAAGTAGATAATGATAAAATGTACACAACTCTTTCTTAATTAGTTATAGAGTAAGACCTTGAGATTAAAGATCCAAAATAAGTTTACTTGTAGTTGTGAATTTTCTTTGCCTACAGTTTGTTCCGAGAGTTCTCATGATTTGGCTTACCTCCTCATCTAGGCTTTCTTGTCAGTTGCATTTGTGGATAGGAAAATCTCCGTCACTACCAATTTAAGAATTAAGTTTATGGTCATTAGATGAATCATGGGAAAATCTCCGTCACTACCAATTTAAGAATTAAGTTTATGGTCACTATCAAATCTTTATGGTCATTAGATGAATCATGGGAAATTTATTGCTTAGATGAGATCAAAATCTTAAATAGAAAAGGACTAATGCAACTTTATAGGAACTAACTAACGATATGGAGCATTAATTAAACTACCATACATCTAACACTGAGTACAATGGTGGACACTTGAAGTAAGAGTACGTCAAGCTAAATATTCTTGGATACCCATAATATAGGGATTATATGCGTTATTACTATATGAATATATAGTAGAAGATTGAAATGACATTTCTCCCACGAGGGATCAATAAACTCTTCATTAAAATAACATAGAGAATATAAAAGGTAAATCAAAGGCATAGAAATAAAATAGGATTTCAATAAGCATGTATAATAATACCCACATAAGCTGAATACTTTTTGGGGGATGTAAAACCAAAAGTGGCAGATAGGGCTAAGTAAAGTAGTTGATTTATTTGTTCTAAAACGCTAATCAGGGATCTTCACAACAGGCGGCAACTTGTGTTATTTTAGTTAGAGCTTACCTGGTCTTTTTAGTTAGCCTCAACCCACATAAATGGCTATTTAGACATAAAAATGCTTCATGATACACCTACACGAGGATATTTATTTGTATTTTAGCACGATAAAGCCAAAGGCAGAGCCAAATGAACAAAGCTTGGCTAACCGCCCCAACCGCAGGAGCCATGCCGAGAGAGCAGACAATGCTAAGTGCTTTTTACCCAGCGGCCGAACTTAAGTGAAGTGGTGTCAGAACCAAAATGATTAACAAGTTAGCCAAGTCCTGTGCCGATTTTAACTACCCCATCCCAACATAGACAGATGACAGACTGAATGGACGACGGGCAATAGCAAAAATCATATACATAATAATTTATTTGTTCAAAAACACTGATCAGGGATATTCATAACAGGTGGCAGACTGCATGGACGACCGAAATCATCTACATAATAATTTATTTGTTCCAAAATGCGGATCCAATTTATTTGTTCCAAAATGCGGATCAGGGATCTTCACACATGGAAAACAGGTGATAGCAAGTGCAGTATTAACCTCCATTACCTTCATCAAAATATATGCCAAACACTTATTATTCTCTTGTTAACCTTGAAAAAAAATATGCCTAACACTTACTCTTCTTATCATGTTAACCTCCATTACTTCCTCAAAAAAAATATATATATATATACCCAACACTTCTTATTCTTATCCTATTAACCTCTATTAACCTCCATTACCTAATGTGATATGATAATCTTGTGATTTTGTTTTGTTATTGTGATATGATAATCTTGTGATTTTGTTGTGTTCTTATAACGATTTTTTTATAAGCTAAAGATTAAACTATGAGGAACTCTTTTAAAAAAAACTTGTAGTTCAACTCCGAGCTACAACATCAACGATTCGGCTCCACAGTTTTGCATCACCTCCCTGTACGGTAATCAAGGACATCAGAATCTATGTTGTGTGCAGACCAAGAACCACATTTAAAAATACTCTCCTCTCGGCTTTTATGTTAGTGTAATGTCCCATCGTCCTCAGAATCCTGACTCGTGGAGATGCATCTCTTGCATGTAGCGTTTGTGCACCACACTGAAGCCATGCATTAAACCTGAGCCCTTGGATGCAACGTGCTTCAAAGTGAACAGGAAGATCTGATCAGATTCATAAGCTCGTCTTCCCTTTTCGCCCGGAATGTTTGTCTCTTTCTCCTTTGACAGTCCTTCGTAACTATGAATCCCAAGGCCTGTAGGGACGATGAATGGGTGTGGCTGATGGAGAAAATCGGTCTCGAGTACTGGAATTCCCCACCGCCCAAGCCGCCAATACAGGAAGCTCCTAGGAGGGTCGAGGATCGAAACCCCCCGCTGCCCAAGCCACGAAGATAGGAAGCTGCTACGAGAGTCGAGGAAGTTGAAGAAACTCTTAAAATTATACCACAGAAATGGCCTGGTCCTCCTTCCAATGGTGAAGACCAGAGGCTTCGCAGGTCTGTTAGATTGAAATTGAAAGGCAAGTGCCGCGGTCATTGCCTTTACCCATCAATGGAATATATCAATCGAGAGGCCTGGTTGGCGAGCTGATTTTTTCTTGCATTTTCAGTTGGAGAGAATGCTGAGCTTGGTGATCAATTTCCTTACAGGGTTGTAGTGTATTCAGTAAGGTTTCTGACTTCACTATGTCTGTTTTCTTCTTGATGCGTTAAATTCCTGCAATTTGTTCTAGCATTACGGCCATTTTTGTCCAGGCTATGGAGTGTTTGTTTTTGTTGAATCCTGCATCAATCTCAACTCGTTTAAAAGTGTTATTTCCCGATTTGGTCGCTTCTTTATATATTTCTTCAAGCTTCGGCGAAATTCTCGCCATCCTTTCCCTCATTCTTGTTTTTGTTGAATCCTGCATCAATCTCAACTCATTCTAAAGTGTTCTTTCCCAATTTGGTTGCTTCTTTATATCTTTCTTCAAGCTTTGGCGAAATTCTCGCCATCCTTTCACTCATTCTGTAGCGTCTTGACCACTTTGGAGGTTATTCTACTGCTTTAACCGTTTTTTTTGCAAATGCAGACAATTGTCCCTTATACATAGCACGAACTTACTTGTTTCTTTACCTGCATGTGTAAATGATGGGTTCCTTTTTACTCTGTCATGTTTTATACAGTTCACGCATTGCAATTTGTCATGTTTTATACAGTTCACGCACTGCAATTCGAATAGGGACATATTTTAATGCCTTGAAAAGGTGCTCGTGGGGTTTTCGTCGATATGGCCTAGTAATATCTCAGTAGCATTGGTTTTACAGGGTATTTTAATATGTGCAGGCTCGAATGGCAGTGATTTTGTGGCTCAGCAAGACATTAATTAGGACACTTTAACAAAGTAAGTTTGGAATGTTTTTGTGATAACATGTCATTATGTGTCATTCATTCTGCATCATGGTTTTAACTAACTTACTTGTTTCTTTACCTGCATGTGTAAACAATTAACGGCTTGCCATGTAGATTTGTAGATTTACAACCAAGTAGCATTTGTACGAGACTTTACTGTCAAATTGTCAAATTTTGGGGGAGTCCTGAAATATCGAAGGAGGCGTTAGCAGCGAGAAATACTCCTGTGAAGAATATCAAGTTCCCAGGGTTAGATCTTAGCTTTTAAATAATCAGGATGTTTGTGAATACTGTGAAAATATTGCGTGTAATGAAGAGTTCAGATGCTGGTCATCTGGGTGAGTATTCCAAGATGAAGAAAATAATTCCAAAAGTCTAGAGAAACTCCATTACAATTTGAAAACATGATAGGGAAACCATGCCTAAAGCAATGGTGGATTAATATATAGAACTTGCAAACTCGGCATAGCTCTTCTTCGAACGTGAAAGATCATCGTGCCGGAGACTGCGGCACAGAACGAATTTCATTGTAGTCTATGCGCTTCTGCGCATTCGTCCTCTGTAGCTTCATTCACTATTGACGGCCCGGAGTCTCCATCGAATCTCGGCAAAAACACTACTAAATTTTGTCAAACTCCATGAAGTATCTGAAACCCTGCTGATTTATGTTAAACTCGATCGCAGAGTCCTCTTACTGAATTATTTGAGGCTCCATTAAATTTCACAAGATCCGACTCAACTCTCTCAGAAGTATTACAGTTAGTCAACCCAGGATCATCATTATGTAAATGAAGGAACTAATAGATGAAGTTGGCTACAAATGAGAGAGCATAATTTCTCTGGTTTTGAATGTAATTAATTGTGTCTGAATTTTGACATTCAACTCTGTAGAACTCTAATGGCTTGTATTCGTCATTATCGATAATCTTTTAATGATTTATGTTGTTGTTGTTGAGGCATAATCTCAGAACCCCTTCCGTTGTCATGGAGGGATGGTCATGGAATGGCATCATGCCATGCCATGCAATGCCACGCCATGCCACTTTGTTGACCAATGGATGTTTCATAGCATTACAGGATTTCCCTTGCCTGAGGATAGCGATCCTTAGAGCACGGTGAAACTGCAATATGCGTAGTTGTACGATGTAAGTCCAAAAAAATCAAAAGGAGGTTTATATAAAATTATTTCAGAAAACTTATTTATTTGACGCGAGGCAATAGTAATTGGCCTAAAGCTACGTGGCAATGGGTAAATTAATCATTCATTAAAATCACAGGCATATTAATTGGCCTAAGCTACATGGCAATGAGTAAATTAATATTTATTTTTTAAATATTAATATATTTGTTAATTCTGACAAATAAGCCAAATTTATTTTGCACACCAGATAAAATTAGTCTAATCATTGTATCAGACCAATCAAAAAATAGATAATTTATTATGTAAAAATTGTAAAAATAATTTTAAATATTAAAAAAAAACAGTTTAATACAGAAACTCATAAAACTTTAGTTAAAATTAGGATAAAAATTAAAACAAATGCAAGTCAAAGGAGCATGCGGACCAAGCGATCGCTATATAACATGCCGACGGCAGGTATAATAACCTTCTTTTGTTCCAACCCATAAACCAAATCAATATTAGACTATTTTTATTGGAAGTGTCCATAAACAGATTGTTTTCCTCTTTATGACTTGGAAATTGAACAAAGGGAACCTTTACCCCATCCTCGTTCCTATCATCTTTTACCATATTGAACTCTGCCCCAAAAGGAGTTATAACATGAAGGTATTGAATTTCTCTCTTAGAGCTAAGGTCCATAAATAATTTTGGATACATAACAAAGATTTATAGAACGGAGGTGATTGAAATCTTCCCCATTTTTAGAATAGTATTCAATATCATTTACTTAATTTTCCTCCTTAGGATAAATATCAATATCTAAATCCTGATCTAATGATAAATTCTCAGTTAAGATTAGAGGAATTTGTTCAAGAGTTGTTTCAATAGGAAAAAATCCCAATATCATGATTCCTATTTTCATTAATCAAAACTTTTATTTTCTTAGTGGAAATTGAATCCTCCTCTACGGGGTCAATTGGCATTATTGGAAAATAAAAAAACTCCAAGGAACAAACTGTGAGTCCATTTTGATTACTTCCTTTTACTTATTCAAAAAAGTTGTGAGGACAATTCAATTTGAGGTTATCATCTTGTTTGTTCATAAAAGTTGATGTATCCATAGATTCTGAAGTTTCCTCACATATCATTATGCTTGGTTCATTCACAATTAGGGTGGGAATTTGCTCGTCTGAATCTAAACTAGGGAATGAAAACATATCCTTTTGTAAATCAGACTCATTATTATTCTGCAGATTGGATTCCTTTACAGGGTTGTTTTGCAAATCAACGTCTATTAGGCTAACATGTCGCTTAAAGAAGGATATTTCTTGATTTAGAGGGCCTAGTGGAGAATAACTTTGATAATTGAAATCTTTCTCACCATTCATTAACAATTCATAGTTTTTAGGCAAAGAAAGGAGATGTACATACCATTCAAGCAATGCTTGTCTTGGGGTTTTGTCATTTTCGTGAATTTTTTAGAAAATTGTAGCCATTATCGATATGAAATTATCATATGACTCGCCTTGCTGCTTTTCCAGATTCCCTCAAGCTGAGGACATAACTCTTCATTGTCATGATTCTCATGTTCAGGTATAAAGACTTCCATAAACTATCTCCAACTATGAATAGACTTGGGTGGAAACGCTTTGTAGAAAGCTTGAACTCGTCCTTCCAATGTGAGGGTAAACAACCTGCAAACTACATTCTCTTCAACAATATTGAGATTTCGACAAGTAATGTCAAATTGATTAATATTCTTGAATGTATAGGTCTTCCTTTCACTATCAAACTTACATTTAGACAAGATATCTATTGTATTCTTTGGAATGCTTCCTTATGGTATCCGGGAATTAAAAGTGTGTTCCAATACATGGATAAGGAGAGAATCCATTTGTAGTTAATGCAATCTATAAAAAATGACTTCATGTGGGTCTACTTGTCTTCCGCCCTCCTTTTAGTTCCAAATCTGTTGATGATTCGAAATGACCTTGGTGAATAGTTAGGTTCTCATTGGTAGAAAGCCAAGATTCGACCTTAAACCATTTAGAAAAGGGAACATGTAAATATTATGGCCCAAAAATCATTAATGATTTGGGGTTTTACCGTCTACGAACCGATCCACCGTTTATGGTTTTCTAAATTAAAGGATGAAATACAACTAATCTAAAATGAAAAATGCAAGCATCCAAGCATGATAAAATTTGCAAGAGATAAACATAGATCCATACATGATCCTGTCAATGACCCATGAATTAGTTCGTTGAGAATAAAGACAAAAATATGGGAAAATGATTGCAAAATCATTAACGGTTCTCTACTCGCAAATGAAAACAAACATTTTTAGAAAAACAAAAATAAGAATGCATCAACTACACATAAGATCAACATGCAGTGTGAGATACAATCCCACACAATTCCAATGTGTAACAAATTCAATAAAATAGTCCACAACAAAGACACATAAGGATCATAGCTTCTCGAAAAGTGACATGGCCAAAATTAGCTTCACCTAATTAACAGTTCAACAGATGTACATAAAAATTTAGAGATCTAAAATCCCATTCTTTGATGTCCCCCTATTTAGTATTACTCCCTTAGAAGTTGAAAAGTCCCTCTACATAACTGTAATGTTTCCTTTTTTCCAAATACTTTTCATCTGCCCTCACTTTCTTAATATGTATTTTTTTAGCATTTTCCCATACGACGTAGCTTCACTTTTAGGGGAAACTTCGATCACATTTAAAATGTGTACTTTATCTAAATAATTTTCCCTCAACTAAGAATGTGTACTTTATCTAAATAATTTTCGTCTTTCGTGTTCTTCTCTCTTCTGCAACCTAGAACTTGATCCTTTGTAGTGATGATGTTTCAGCATGAATTTGGTTTCTATTTCCATAATCCTGTCTCTTTAAATCCTTCAGAAATATATGCTTGTTTTCTAAATCCCATTCACCATGTTAGTTTGTGTCTGCTAAATTTTCCATTGAAAACTTAAAATTTCTCATACATTTCATGGAAACAAAATTACATAATTAACTTATTTTGAAATCAATTTATACCTTTTATTAAATTATTTAATAAAAGGAATTACACATCTCAAAAGCGAATGTGGTTCTGCTTTTAAACTCCCACTTATATTAACCTTGTATTAAATTTTATTAATGTATTTCCCAATTGAAACACCCTTCCTTAAATAAATTTTAAAACATTCGCTAAAAAGATGCGCATAATTTTATGCAACATTCTCTAATAAGAATTATGTATGTACCCCATTACTTTAATCATACTCCATAAGACAAGTGTTTTCTTAGCTTTCACGTATGCATTTTCAAAATGTGCTCACTATCCAAAAGGGTTTGTCTTCATATGTATTAATTACGCCGTACGTGTTTTCACAATGAAAAAGGAAGTCTCAAAAGATTCCTTAGGTCCCTAGCCATTAACATTTTGACATGTGTCGCTTGTTGATTGGTAACTTTGGTGACTTTTTCCATATCACACCATGGTTAGAATGCTAGTTAGTTATATCCAGTGATCTGGAAAATAGCGTTGTTAGACATGCCTTGTGTCTCATTTTCACTGTCAAATGTCCACTCAAAGGACATCATTGTTGTGCTGATCAAATGCCCACCTGTTACAGCTGCTCCTGTGCATGATTTATTGATTGTCCTTGCCTTTTTTTCATCCATGTATGCTGATCAATTTTTTGTTTTTTTATTAATGCACTTCAATTGGGTTTCTGATTCTGCAATCTCAATTCTGGAACTTCTGTCCGGTAGATGACAGGTGTGTTGTGTTATACGACTGGCGCTGTGTGTGAATGGATTACTTGATTTACCGCATTTGCTGCAGCAATATCGATTTTGTAACTTGTCTGGTAGATGACAGGTGTGTTGTGTTATGGGACTGACGCTGTGCGTGAATGGATTGATGGACTGAACGACCGGTCCTAGAATTTTTTTTTTGTGAAATTTCTCGGAATTTTCCATAGCCCTTCCCAAGGTTTTGCGAGTTTTGGTTCAGCAGTTTATTTGGGTTTAGTCTAAGATTTGAGACCATGGATTTTCTGCCTTTATGCTCTTAGTTTGGGGTCTATTTGGTCGTGGTTTTGTTTCACTGCTGCTTCAGTTGATGAAATCACTTTGCCCATGTCCCTTCATTCACATTAATGCTTCATCAATGCATTATTAATCCATTAATGCAAGAAAGTTTGTCATTTGATTCATACTTGGGACTATCTCTTCATTTCTTCTCATCTTATGACAATCTCCAAGATCTTCTTGCAATACTTGTTTTACCGCATTTGTTGCAGCACCTCCTTTGCTTTCCACATATAAACAATCATAATGGTAACCACTATTTCTTATTGCTCAATTTTGTTTTTCTAATATTCATTTTTATGTGTTTCATTTACACTTAGAGTTTCTATCAGAGGATTTCACAACTTGTTAAATTTGCAGGTATTCCTTTGTTCTTCTTAATTATTTTGAATATTTATTGAGTTTGCTTATTATTATATGGTAATAGACCATTGCTCTGTTTTAATTTAATGTGATTGTGCCTCTGTTGCAAAAATATTGTCACATGTATTGGTTATGTCATGCTCTGTCAATAAAATGATAGATATTAGTTTTTTGGCTAAATGAAAATGTTGCTTATGAGACGGTGAAACACTCTTGGTGTTTTTTAGTTGACTCTTACTCCTGCTCTGTTGCAAAATGGTTGTGACTTGTATTGGTTATGTAATAAATAGTGATTAGGAGGGTAAATAGAGTTCATTAAAAACAACGACCTACATATTTCCCGGTAGAGATGATAAATATCAAATAATGGTGTAATACTCATGCTATCTCAATAAGATGATAGGTATTAGTTTTATGATGTACTTATTTTAGGTAAGAAACTGAGCCTAAAGATGCAAGGTCATTACAAAAATTTCCTGATATATCTTTCTTTATCCTTCTCCAGTACTGATCAGTGAAAAACTGTTGTTTAAAGCTTGCAACGTCAACTACCCAATTTCCCAGGTCGATATACAGAATGAAACCAAGTTTGGATAATTTAAAAAGACATAGGTAAAAGGAAAATATGCAACGTAACATGAGTCTCGACATATTGTACCAATTTAGAGGCCAAAATCTATTCCTGCATTTGGAGAGGAATAAGTTGCTCGAAAAAAATACGAACATTCAAATTATCGTGTCAAAATCAAGGTTTTTAGGTTTTAGATACCTAGACATAGAAAATCGAAAATAGAAACTTCGACATTTCCTTATTTAAAATTCAAAACTTCCGATATTATTTGGTGTTGCTTAATGGAATAAGTTCTGTGAGTCTTAGTGAAGGAATAACTCAACACAATCGCATAAATTAGCGAAGGAATAAGTTATACGAAAATAATATGAACAATCAAAATAAAGCCTCAAAATTAAGGTTTTCTTGTCTGATTCCCGGATGTCAAAAATAAAAAATAGGAACATTGACATTTATTTATTTCAAAATACAAAACTTTTGAGAACTCAAGTGTCACAAATCAGTTTGTGGGGGAATAGACACAAACCAGAATAATCAAATGTTCTGATTTTTGACGTTTATTTATTTGAAAATAGAAAACTTTCGATATCTGAAATGTCACAAATTGGATTTTCACGAATCGAAAATCAGAACATAGGACATAGGAACATTCGCAGTTCCTTAGTTGAACACATACAAATTCCACATTCTGAAATGTCACAAATAGAAAATTCGCATTTCGGAAATCGGAAGATATTGTGTTCCTTATTGTAAAATGTAGCATTTTCTAAATCCTAAATGTCCCAAATGGGAACATATGGTGTTTCTTTATCCTTCTCCAGTACTGATCAGTGAAAAACTATTGTTTAAAGTTTGCAACGTTGACTACCCACTTTCCCAGGTCGATATACAGACTGAAACCAAGTTTGGATAATTTAAAAAGACATAGGTAAAAGAAAAATATGTAGGGTAACATGAGTCTCCACAAAATGTACCAATTTAGAGGACAAAATCTATTCCTTCGTTAGGAGAGGAATAAGTTGTTCGAAAACAATATGAACAGTCAAAATAAAGCCTCAAAATTGAGGTTTTTCAGTTTTCAATACCTGGACGTAGAAAATCGAAAATAGGAACTTCGACATTTCCTTATTTAAAATTCAAAACTTTCGATATCCTCTTTGTCGGTATTCGAAAATAAGGAAATCAAACTTTAATAGATATGGTGTTGCTTAATTTTATAAGTTATGTGAGTCTTAGCGAAAAGAAATAACTTAACGAAGGAATAACTTAAAACAGTCGCATAACTTAGCGAAAGAATAGGTTATGCAAAAATATTATGAACAATCAAAATAAAGCCTCAAAATCGAGGTTTTCCTGTTTTTGATACCCAGACGTCAAAATTCGGAAATAGGAACATTGACATTTATTTATTTGAAAATACAAAACTTTTGATATCTGTAAGTGTCACAAATTGGATCTGGGGGAATAAACACAAACCATATTAATTAAATGTTCCGATTTTTGACATTTCTTTATTTGAAAATACAAAACTTTCGATATCTGAAATGTTGCAAATTGGATATTCGCAAATCGAAAATCAGAACATAGGACATAGGAACATGCACAACTCCTTATTTGAACACATATGAATTCCACATTCCGAAATGTCTCAAATAAAAAATTCGCTTTTCGAAAATTGGAACATATGGTGTTTCTTAATGGAAACATAACACATAGATTTCCAATTCCAAAATTTCAAATTCTTGATTCGTAACTTTTTTCTTCACAACTTCGATACATTTATAATTCCAATAGACAAACTGCAGTAATTAAATGTATTAATGAATAACAACAACTAGAATAATGAAATATTTTAATGCGAACAATTTTGTTCTTTATATACCCATTTAAGTCTGGTCACATGATTATTTTACATTGCAATTTTTTTTATTTCTTCATGCATTGTTTCATTCCACATGAAAAAATAACCATCATGATATGGAGACTATGCTAACTGAATATTCTATTTCACTATTGCTACATGGTGTTGTCAACCTATGCCCGCTGGTACAGGTCTCTTCATTAAGCCAAGTGAACTCAGTGAACTCCTCATCTATTCGGTTCCGAATCTCTATCTCAGATTGGCTTCACAAGCATGAGCTATTGCTTCCAGTTATATATAGTGATCTTGTAGAAATGGGACTACTAAAAGAAGGAACTATACTCAAAATTACCCAATGTACATGCAACATTGTACATAATTTAACATATGTCTAATTTCCTTGTTGTTTTTTTCTCACTTAATTAGTTTTACACTGTTCATGCATGAAATATTTTTGTCTCCTATTGAACTCTAACATACTTCATCTGATAGGAGTATCGCATTTCTTAAAATCAAGGTTGTAACAGTGGATGCAACAATTATTGGAGATCATGCACCTTACCATTTACTTGTACGTTCTCCCTCAAGGAGTAGTTCCTCTATTTCAGCCAACACTAGCTCAATAAATGAAAACCGTGGTTTTGCTGGATCGACTATCCCTTTCACATCACTCTCCTCTTCTAGCAAAGTTTGGAACATTCAGGGTCGAGTTACTGCCAAGACAAACATACATGAATATGCTAACCAATAAGGCTCTGGAAAAGTGTTTGTATTTTACCTTGTTAATACTTCTCACGATGAAATACATATATCTGCATTCAATGAATTGGCACTATCTTTGTATGACCAAATACAAATAGGAATAGTGCACATGGTATCAAATGGCACAATGAAAGCATCCAATCCAATTTTCAACCATTTGAAAAGCCATAATGAAATCTTTCTAGGGTCCTCCTCAACCATCCAAACATGCTTAGATGAATACCCCTTAATACCTTTATATTGATTTAAATTTAAAACTATTAAGGAGCTTCAAACTATACCAGCAAATTCCATGGTTGACCTTGTTGGACTTGTCATTTCAGTTTCACCTACATATACGATACAAAAATGGGATGGTTTTGAAACTGTTAGGCAATCCATTGGACTTTGGGACATGTCAAGCTATAGTATTGACATAACAGTTTGGGGAGAGCATTTCTAGATTCAAGGAGCTGAGTTTTCCATACTTTGCAGTTTACCTACTCCTTCGACGGTAGTAATCAAAGGTGGCCGTGTTACATATTTTAATGGAAAAAATGTTGGCACTATCTCCAACTCTACCATATTTATAAATCCAAATATTGAACAAACTTCAGTTCTCCAGAAATGATTTCATGATGATGGATTTCGTTCAGTATCACCCTCTTTGATCCGCAAATCCATTGGCTCTCATTCTAGTCCTCGTAAAATTATTACCATAAATGAGCTACAAATTCTTCAACCATTTGAAAAAGATGTTTGGTATTCTCTTGTTGCAACGATCACAAATGTTAACATGGATTATTTTCATTTCCTTGCATGTCCTCTTTTTGTTGATGGTATACATTGCATGAAAAATATTGTTGATAAAGTTGGAGACATTTGGCATTGTGGTAAATGTGATGGGGAATTTCTTGAATGTGACTACTGATACATACTAAAGGATGACTTGGAAGATGTAACTGGATATCTTCATGGTGTGATAGCTTTTGATGATGTTGCAAACCAACTCATGGGCATCTCAACAAAGGATCTATGTCTTCGTTGAACTGAATCAACATAAATTTTTGAAATAGTCTAGAGGATTTGCAACAAATAATTACTTCTTACTCTTTCAGTTAGAACAGAGATGTTCTGTGGAATTGCATGCCTAAAATTTGTAATTGTGATGGTTGAAAATTCATAATTAGCAACTTCACTAGAGACATAAATATATAATTTTCTTCAAACTAATAGATAAGCATATTCTTTATTGTCTTTAATGAATCTTTGGCTATCTCAGCAAAATACCCGTGTCTTCTCATAATTGGATCAGCATCGATTGTTCATATAGTCCAGAGTATCTGCAATAAACAATTACTTCTTACTCTTTCAGTTACAAGAGAGACATTTTGGGGAATTGTACACCTAAAAGTTGTAATTGTGATGGTTGAAAATACATAATAATCAGCAATTTCATTGGATAGATAAATATATAGGTTTATTCAACCTAATACATAAACATATTCTTTATTGTCTGTAATGAATTTTTTCTCCAAGTCAGCAAAATAGTTGTGTCTTTTGTCAACTGAATCACCATCAATTATTCAAATACTCCAGACGATGTGCAAAATTGCGAACCTAAAAGTTGTAACTCTCATGGTTGAAAATACATAATCGACAAGTTCACTGGATACATAAATATATACATTTTTTAGACTTAATATATTTTCATATTCTTTGAAAATACATAATCGACAACTTCACCGGATACATAAAATTATAAGTTTTTTCAACTTCTTCGAGTCTCATATTCTTTATTGTCTGTAATGAACATTTTCAATTGTCTATTTTAATTGTCTTCATTCTCTATTTCGGAACTTAAGTCTTGTAAACAACGGGTGTCCTATCCGTTACAACTAGTGTTGTACATCAATGGATTGATTTTTCAGTTGCGGATCGATTTGGAATCCATCGGTTGTCCTAAACAACTGGTCCTGGAAATCTCTTTTTATGGGGTTTCATTGTCCTTTGCTACACTTCATTACTCTCAATTCTGCATAGCCCTTTCCAAGATTTCGTATTGTTTTTGAACAACTTATTCCTCTACTAATGCAGGACTAGATTTTTGACTCTAAATTGGTACAATTTGTGTAGACTCATGTTACCCTGCATATTTGTCTTTTACATATGTCTTTTTAAATTATTCAAACTTGGTTTCAGTTTGTATATCGACCTAGGAAAGTGGGTAATCGATGCTACAAACTTTAAACATAAGATTTTCACTAATCAATTCTGGAGAAGGATTAAGAAACACTATATGTTCCCATTTGCGACATTTAGGATTTAGAAAATACTACATTTTACAATAAGGAACACAACATCTTCCAATTTCTAATCCGATCCATGATAATTTGGATATTGGAAATCGAAACAATATGTCCTTTGGTATTCCTCTTTGGTATATATATGTATTCGGGTATGTGAATATATATTATTTTGATATTTGATATTTGATGTATATATACATCTATTCAATAAATTCATAGTCAATTTATCCAATACGCAATACAAAGTTCAGGCATTTTTACAATGTTTTAGCGCCGAAGTGAAAAGGTGTGTATTTGTTAATAATCCTAAAAATTATATAATCACATAGCTGACTATCACGTTAGTGTGTATTCCTGTGTTAGGAGAGGAATAAGTTGTTCTAAAGCAATATGAATAGTCAAAATAAAGCGTCAAAATTGAGTTTATGAGGTTTTCAATACCGAGACGTAGAAAATCGGAAATAGGAACTTCGACATTTCCTTATTTAAAATTCAAAACTTCCTATATCCGATTTGTCGGTATTTAGAAATAAGGAAATCAAACATTGGTAGATTTGGTGTTGCTTAATGGAATAATTTCTGCGAGTCTTAGCGAAGGAATAACTCAAAACAATCACATAACTTAGCGAAGGAATAAGTTATGCAAAAATAATATGAACAATCAAAATAAAGCCTCAAAATTGAGGTTTTCATGTCTGACTCCCGGACGTCAAAAATCAGAAATAGGAACATTGACATTCATTTATTTCAAAATACAAAACTTCCGAGAACTCAAGTGTCACAAATCGGTTTGTGGGGGAATAGACACAAACTATATTAATTAAATGTTTCGATTTTCCTAAAATGAACTTTAAAGAAATATAAACAAAAAAATTCACAGCATACCCATTTTCCAAAATCGAATATTGAAAACCACAAATTTGAGTTATTGTTAAGGAAATTTTGCATATCGATGCATTTCAATTTCTGACATTTCAGATAGTGGAAACCTGAGACTCAAGTTTTTGTTCATATGATTTGCTAGCTTCCTAGTTCCAATTTCTGATATTTTTCGGATATAAGAAACCGGAAACATATATCCTTATACGGTATTCATATTTGATATATATATACATATTCGTATTTGTAGCTACATATTATTTTGGTATTTGATATATATATATACGTTCAAATACAACTTTCAAGCACTTTGACATTGTCATTGATAATGTCTACAACTGCAATGAACAACGTCCTAGCTTACCATGTTTTGTTATTGTCAAATTCTTGTATTACGAAGAACCCTTACTGTATGCTTTCAATCCTACTTATGTTCCAACATCTCCTACAACAAGGACATCTCTTAACGTATAAATATTTTAGATCACCTCTTATTTCCTTGAATTAACTTAAAAAAAAATCGAAAAAACATTTTCGCATTTTTAATTTTCGAGACCCAAAACATGCAATCCAATTTCCAAAATCCGATATCTGATATATTGTAATTCAAGTTTTTCTTACAGTTATTTGCTGTATCTGTGATCTCCAATTTCTGAATTTTCAGATGTTGAAAACTCCAGATTCACGTTTACGTTAAAATAATTTACTGCCTTCTCGATTCCGATCCATGATATTTTGGATGTTGGAAATTGAAAAGATATGTCCTTTGGTATTCCTATTTGGTATATATATGTATTCGGATACGTGAATATATATTATTTTGATATTTGATATTTGATGTATATATACAGCTATTCAATAAATTCATAGTTAATTTTATCCAGTACAAAATACAAATTTCAGGCATTTTGACAATGTTTTGGCGCCGAAGCGAAAAAGTGTGTATTTGTTAATAATCCTAAAAATTATATAATTGCATAGTTGACTGTCACGTCAATTGTTATCATAATGTCATCATAACCCTGCCCCTTTTTTCTATAAAGTCATCATATTAATTACAAAAATGACTGCCACTATCACTTATTATTGAGTGAAAATAATCACCGTGGTCTAGAATCATTAATACAATTAAATTAGGCATGCTTCCCGTTGCATCTCAAGCTGCTTGAGATCAAACAGACACCATGCCTGCTGCAACTGCATTAATTATCCTGCAGCAGCCTGACTATTAATCATGCTTATCATGGTATCAATATTTTCTTGTTTTGAGTACCCCTGCTTCTATACCATACTGCGTATAAACCCTATACTAATCTTATGTTGCTTATTCATTAACTGATCGTCATTATCACGCCCTCCAAACACCAAATCTTTCAAATCTAAGATATTTCAGTACATTTAAGTGACCTTTCGCGTCATCCAAGAGATAAGGCAATTATATACATATCACATTAATCCCAATATATACATATATACTACACATAAAAAACCGGAAGTCATAATAACATTTCATAAGATTTAGTCAATAAATAAATCCTCCTACCAATATTTCAGTACAATTATATACATATCACATTTTGTAAGATTTAGTCAATAAATATAACCTCCTACCAATAAAAATATAATTTGGACCTCATTTATGGTTTTGTATCATACTACATATAAATCCTATACCAATCGTTTGTTGCTTAATCATTAGGTGATCGTCATTCTCACGCCCTCCAAGAACAAAATATTTCAAATTGAAGATATTTCAGTACATTTCAGTGACCTTTTGCGTCATCCAAGAGATAAGGCAATTATATACATATCACATTAATCCCAAGATATACATATATACTACACATAAAAAAACTGAAAGTCATAATAACATTTCATAAGATTTAGTCAATAAATAAAGCCTCCTACAGATAAAAATATAATTTGGACCTCATTTATGGTTTTTTATCTGCACAAAAATTGCACTCGTGAGCGTCATTATTTCCTCTCTCATGGCTGCTAAAGAAAAATTTCCAACATGGTGATATCAAAGCCAGGAATAGGAGGAGAAGGGAAGATACGTTCGCGGTCCTACTGCCAATGAAGGGGCTATAGTTTATGGAGTGACATCGGATTGTTGAATGAGAATGTTGCCAATTCGGATCCACAGAAACATGTAAGTGGAATGGATTCAATTGCAGATATGAGAAAATATGCATAACTTGCTATTTGCGCCTAAACAAATAATTTAAAGTTTCTACATTGTTATAGGTTATCCTACATTTTGAGCGCCTTTGTTGTCATTGCCATTGCATTCCATTTCTCTACTTGTTTCCACTTACATAAAGTATCATTATTTGTTTACTCTACTTCTCAGTTTTCTTCCAGCATGATGAGTACAGATATCATTATTTGTATACTCTGTTCTTTCTCACAGATGGAGATTTCTCTACACCCAAATTCTCCAACTCTCCATCTTTCCCCGATGCCTTCTTTTGGAGTATGATGAGGAGGAGAAGCTTAGGTTCAAGTGTTTTAGACTAAATTCTCTCGTAAATGTAAGACTGGAGAATATAAAATCCAACATTTTTCTACAACATTATTTAGAACTGCAAGCTTTTCACATTTATGACATTTGCAAATTTAGCTACCAAAACATATGGAAATGGGTGAAGATTGTAAAACAGATCTATGTCCAATGGAGCACTATAAACAATTACTCAGAAACGTGTTTATTCAAAATTGAAATGAGAGCACTGTAAACAATTACTTAGAAATATGTTTATCCAAAATTCAAACGATAAATATATTTTGGAGTAATATGTTTGCAGCTACACTAGTTTTTTCCTTGAAAATCGTTTCAGTTTCATATTTGAAATCTAATTAAACATTTCATATTCCTAAAATAGTTATTTTATTTATTGTTAATTATAAATTCAATTAAATGGAAAAATATTTCATTATTTTATTTTCGTAACTATAATGAATTTAAACTGAAAAAAAATATTATTACAATAAAAATCCCTGCACTTGCAAATTATTGTAAAAAAATATAAAAAAATGCCTATATGTTCATGAAAAATAAGCAAATTTAAACAGGTTAATAAATTATTATTATCTTTAGTTATCTTAAAATGCATCAAACAATACTTCTTTTGTTAATTATCGATTCCTGACAAAATATCCATTTCTGTCTCACAATTAAACTTTGTATCAATTTTTTTTATTGGTTTATGCAATTGTAGGTTACATTGTGTTTTTTTTATTACATGATGAAGGCATTGGAGAAAAGAGACATGTATTTATAAAGATTAAATCTACTCTTTCATAAATCTGTGTATGATGTCCAACTAAACTCTTTTAAGAATATGAAAGGTAAAGAAACTTTTTTGTGTGCACTTTTATTTAATGAAGAGAAAGAAATCGAGTATAGCTGTCGTATTCATTTCTTTTAAAAAATGAAAATAAATAAATGAAGGAAATTGAGTATGGCTGTTGTAATTTTTATTATTATCTATCAATAAAATAAATTAAGAAAAAATGAAGGACATTTGATATAATGCAAATTAAGAAAAAATCATATGAAGTTTGATATTCTTTCTGAGAGGGTGAACTGGACCAACTATTGAACAAATGTAGTTGACGATCTTTCCAGCAGCATACATGTTGTCTCAACACGAAAAAAAATGGAAATTAAGTATAAAATGTATGTGATGGTTGTATTTTTTTTTATCAATTTTCAATAAAATAAATTAAAATAATATGATATGAAATGATATTCTTTCTGAAAGGGTGAAATGGACTAGATGTAATTGCCAATCTTGCCAACCGCATACATGTTGTCACAACATGGAAACAAACTAAAGTCAAGATGTTAAAAATCAGAAATAGAACTTTGACATTTCTTTATTTGATCATACAAAACTTCCGATATCTGAAAATTCGAACACATGATGTTACTTAATGGAAAACATAGGACATAGGAACAAAACAAATGTAATTGTGTATCTTGCCAATAACATACATGTTGTCTCAATATGGAAACAAACTAAACTCAAGAGATAGAAAATCAGAAATAGCAACTTCGACATTTCTTTATTTCAAAATACAAAACTTCCAATATGCGAAATGTCGAAAATCGAATATTGAAAAATCGAAAATCGAAACATTTTGTGTTCTTTAATGGAAAACTGTTATTTGGGTGTGCTATATCTCGTACATCGGTAGATTCTAAACTTATTTACAAAAAATTATAAACAATTATAAAAATTTATTTATTTATCTAATGATTTCCAATTTTGAAGTACATCAGAACGTCGATAGCGGAAGAACAAGAGAAAATCCAAGGAAAAGTTAAGATTTTCGATTCTGAAATTCGGAATCTGGAAGGCAGGGAGTGGAAGCACAAGAGAAAATCCAAGAAAAATGAAGTGCCGAAATCGAGAAAGGTGATTTCCCAATTCATAACTTTGAATATATGGTATTTCGAATTCCGAAATTCGAAATAACCCTTAACAACATTTTGCGTGTTTCGGTTCAACAATTTATTTACGTTAGGTGTAATATTTTCTCCAAGCCTTTTCTTCCTTGAGACTCTTATTTTGGAATCTATTTGGTTGTGGTTTTGTTTCACCGCTGCTTCAGTCGATAAAAATCACTTTTCCCATGTCCCTTCATTCACATTAATGCTTCATCAATGCATTGTTGCTCGATTAATGCAAAAAAATTATTGTTTTATTCAGATATAGGGCTATATCTTCATTTTTTCTCATCCTATAACAATCTCCATTATATTCTTGCAATACTTGATTTACCACATTTTCTTTCCACATATAAACAATTGTTCAGGTAAGCACTATTTATGACTATTTGATTTTGCTTTGCTAATATTTATTTTACTGGATTTCATTTACACTTACAGTTTCCATCATATTCCTTGCTTCTTCTTAATTCTTTTAAATATTCATTGAGTCTTCTTATTATATGGTAAAACAATGTTACTTTGTTTTAATTGAATGTTACTACTGATATGTTTTAACTTCTTTCTTGACAACTTCCAGTTTCTTCACGCAAATTTCGATATGTCTATAGTTCAAATAGACACAAACTAGAGTAATGAAATGTGTTAATGAATAACAAGTTTAAAATAATGATGCACTTAATAAAGGAATAAGTTATGCAAAAACAATATAAACAATGAAAATAAAGCCTCAAAATAGAGGTTTTCCCGTTTCTCATACCCAAACATCCAAAATCGAAAATAGGAACATTGACATTTCTTTATTCGAAAATACAAAATTTCCAATTTCTGAAATCTTGCAAATCAGATATCGGGGAATCGAAAGTCGGAACATATACTGTTCCTTAATATAAAACATAGGACCAAAAATTCGATAACCAAACATTGAAAATCACAAATAGGAACTTCGACATTTCTTTATTTGAAAATACAATCTTTCGATATTGAAAATGTCACAAATCGGATCTTGGGGAATTGAAAGATGGAACATATGGTGTTCCTTAATTAAAAAACATAGTAAATCACAATTCCTTATTTGAACACATTTCAATTCGGCAATTTGGAACGTCGAAAATCAAAAATTCCCGATTCTGACATTTGAAGATATCCTATCCCTTATTGAAAAACACAGTATTCCCAGAATCCTAAATGTCGCAAATTGAAAAATGGAGAATCGAAAATCGAAACATATGGTATTTTCTATTGGAAAACATAGGACACAGATTTCCCAATTCGTAAATATCGAATTGTGGATTCTTAACTTCTTGATGACTTTCTTGTCAATTTTAAGAAGCCATCAATTCCACATTTTGTCATTACATCTCTTGTTTACTACCTTCCTTGTATTATGAAAATATTGATTATTGACGAATTTCTTTATTTCTTACCTTTTCCAACATTGTTATTGTATATAAATCACTTTTGTCTAAAATCAGTGAGCAAATTTCCATTTTCATTTATCTTAAACATTTATTTCTAGCAGCATTGTCAGATATATACAAAACTGCAAACTTCAAATGTAATGAATGGCAACATTACTATTTCAAAATGTCTAGCAAAAATAATAGTAAAAATAAAAATATGGTCACTATACCACAATTCTACAAAAATAACTCAAAATTGATATAACAAATTTAACATAGAACATAACATGAGTTATTTTATTCAATTGCAAAACATTACAATCTTTACCCTGTCTGTTCCCATGGTTAGCAGAATCATGTGTAAAAGCACATCGAGAATGCTTTCTACATTTGCTATGTTTCTACACAATCACCTCTGTGAAATATTTTAACATTCGTTGTGTAAATATTGTAACGTAAAAAAGTATTTAATATTTAAAATAAATACAAACTTATTTGTTTATTTAAAAATTATATAATTACTGTAATTAACGATTCTTTTGAATTTCCTCGTATTATTATTATTATTATTATGATAGAGAAGACAACTATTAGTTCACAATAGATAATTACTGTATTTAACAATTTTTTTTGGTAAATGTAGATTGCTATTAATAAACTATACAAAAAAAAATACAGAATATCGAGAATTCTTGTCAAGTGAAAATAGTGGTCTAACAACCACTCTAAACGGTGGAAAAAAGAAGAAAAATTATAAATTCTAAAAGTTAAATTTTTTTATTAAAAATGAATTTAATTTTTTAACTTTAAATTTATTATTTATAAAAGATGGTTTCGAAGAAATTAAATTTTTTATCTGGCAGAAATAATTATTGCTCATGCTTGCGTACTTAACTGAATGGGTTGCCAAATTGAAAACATTGATTCAAATCAAATTTTCCAAAGGAATGATCCAAATGCAGAAAATAGTGTAAAAAGAAAAAAAAAACATAGAGAAAATGCACATTGCTGCACAGGTAAAGTTTAAACAAAATTACAGAGAAATTCAAAACAACCACAATAACCCATGCGACACATTGGGTGCTACGTACAAAATTACAAAATATCTTGAAAACTAAAAACCAACATAAACTTAAAAGAAAACAAAAGGAACAGGAATACACAAGCTCATGGGTTAGAACCATTGATAGTGATAGCTAGATCTTGCATCTCTTGTGTTTCCTCAATGATTGGACAAGACCCAAATACCTCCTTGTCTGAAGATCATATACTGGTCTTCACCGAAATTACATCTGCTTTTCCCAAAGAGGCAACCGCTTTCCCCATATAAGCATCCGCTTTTCAACATAAGCATCTGCTTTCCCCACAGAAGCATCGGATTCACGAGCTCGTTTGGAAAGCTGGCTAGACATAGGTGGAATCGTATATGTACCAGGCATCGTAGGGTCAACATTCATTGAACTAGATCGAGCCATAGATAGAAATATGCTACCTCCGTTACCCAACAAGTCAACTCCATCTGCTAATTTTTTCCAGAATCCCATGAAATTTCTCTGCGTAATCACCATATCTAATTCCACCATATTGGTTGTAGCCTGTGAAATTTTCAACTTAGTTTCATTCCATCTGGCTAGCATTTCCTCCATTAGGGTGCCCATCATGTTTTTTACAATCCAATAGTGGTTGTGGCTACCACCATCAATGTCACGAGCAAGGTTCTCGTTTACGAGCCGTGTTTCCCAGTCATCTATTATCGACTGAAATTGAGGAGAAATGTCATTGTTATAGCCATCTACCTTTGTGATGCGCCCCCCTCATTTCCCATGACTGTGACCATTTGCAACACGATGAGACGTTCCATGCTGCTTGGACATACTATAATCATTGAAATGCAGAACAAACCAAAGAAAGGAAGACATAACGGTTTTTGCAACAAAACTGCCCCAACACCCGAGCACTTAGCCAAACAATAGTTGAACGAAATGAGGGAGAAAGATTCATGACGACACTAATACAAGCAAGAGAAATGATAGCCATTAATGGAGAGAAAATACCAAGCGAAATTGTACTGTAACGAGATAATGAAATGACCGCCAGCTTAAATTGTGCCTTAGCTCAATATCGGCGGTGTCTTCCATTCAAGATGATACATGCTGACAGAGCTTCTCAATAGGGATTAATTAATTCCATCTCGAATTAACCGTACCAGCTATCGCATACATAAAAATGTTGTTTTAAACTTGGCAGAGAAAGAAGTTACGCATAAAATTTAATCATCACCGTGTTGTACCTAAATTCACGAATCGAACCTACTATAGAAGTGGAGGTGCCACTCTTCATGATGGACATGACTACTGAATCAACTGTAATCCAAGCATTAAAACTCAATGAATGATCAACTTGGCCAGCCTGGACAACAAGACCTGATTCATTAATGCGTAATGAGTGCAGAATAAATCTCAATGCGATATCATTACATCATCCGCATTCGGGGTTAAACTCCATATTTATTAATAGAAATAATTGTTATTATTCAATCTATAAACTTGACATACCATAAATGCAAATATTTATAATAAATTATTATTCTTTAAAATCATGACTTTTTAACTCATATCTTATATCATATATATATATATTAACAAATTAAAAACACATTATATATAATGTTACAAAAAAAAATCTCACATCGGAAACGGGATAATTTCTTACTTCCCAGTAACTTCAACCAAAAAACTGTTAGATTTTAGATTGAGTTTTTGAAATTTAAATATTTTCTTTGAGTTTAGTATATTTGAAAAAAAGAGGGTTAAAATTTATTTTAAACATTGTCTGGATCTTTTAAGTGGCACAAAATTCTGTTTAAATATTAAATGATATATTTAAAATATAATCTATTTTGTTATAAACATAGGATTTCCGAAATTCTAAATGTTGGAATCGGAAATCGGGGAATCAGAAATAGGAACATAGGGTGTTCCTTGTCTCATTTGTAAATTTGATTTCAATCTACATTGCTTGATTTGATGAAGGAATAGACTTCCGGTGTGACGAATTTACACAGATAATAATAGATGAGTAGATAAGACAGTCAATTGTTTATAGTTGCATCGATTTCATTTTGTAAATCATTGTTTCCTGTGTTAGATAAAACTCGTGAAGAAGAATTTCACTTTGTAATTACCTCGACATTTTCTTTTAAGTTTTTGGTTCAGATTATAATGTAGTTTAATTTTAATATTCAAGACACACTCTCTATTTCAAATTTTATTTAAACTGATAGCAACTCTGTTTCATTTTATTTTTATTCTGACACTCTATAGTTGTTAATTTTGTTATAAGTTGATGTAATTTGACAAGGTTTTTCACAGTTTAAATGGATTTATAATTATAATGAAAACTAAGTAATGATTTTAGGAAAATGACATAGATCTATGTAAGACAGTCAAATCTTCGTAATTTATTGTAATATTATTTTTTCAATTTCAATTAATTTATAATTATGAAAATAAAATAATGATATATTTTCAATTTAAAGAAATTTATAATTAAAAATAAATAAAATACCTATTTTAGGAATATGAAATCTTTACGTAAATTTCAAATATGAAATCTTGAGGCCAAAGCCGAACCCTCTGGTCCCGTAGAGGCTTTTCTGATTTTCGGGTATCAGAAACCAGAAATTCCAGTTTTCGTTAATGTTATTTGGGGTATCTGTGATTTTTGATATTTCTGAAAACGAGATAATTTGTTGCCTTCTTGATTTCAGCGATAATTCAGATTTCGAAAATAAATGAATTCGGATATAAAAAATATTATTCTTTAAATCATTAAATTTAAATTACTTTCTAACGCATATATTATATCATATATATTAAAAAATTAAAAACACATTATATATATTATAACAACATTTATTTTATAATATTTACTTCCTATTTCTGATTATCGATAATTCGGATATGAAAAACGAGATAATGTGTTCCCTTCACAATTTCAACGATAATTCAGATATCAGAAATGAATGATAATTTTTTCCTTCCCCATTCCCATTCACAATATTTCCCATATAAAAAACCATGACACTCCAACACATCAAGGAAATAAGAACAAATTTAAACTACATTAATTATTTCTTGATAGCTATAATTATTTCCTACTTAAAATAGATCCAAAAGTCATTTCTAGTGTACCAAGGTAAGTCACAAAGCTTCAGTTGCGGAAAGACATAATATTTTTACCCTCACGGTGTTCCTTTGCACCTCTTGGCGCAAATTCTAGTATACAATAGGTCTCCTTTAATTAAATTTTATTAATGGGTTGGTTGGAGTTATGGTTTATCGATGGCATGAATTAATATACGATATTTTATCTCACTTTAAACATTAATTATTTATTCAATAACTTTAGAACAGTAAATATACATAAATTCAAATCATAATCATAGAATTTAATGTGGAAATTGTTTTCAAAGAAAACCACAAAAGCTTATCTTCATAAAGTCATGTAGGCACCAACCTCTTGTTACAACATTTGTAGGAACCAAAACTAGTGGAGACACCAATCCTCTCAAATGAGCACTGACTCAACAATATGTAGGCATCAACCTACAGGAGATACCAATCTCCTCAATTGGGCATCAACTTAGTAATATGTAGACACCATCCTACTAAAGACACAAATCTCCTTAACTGAGCACCAAATCAGTAATATGTAGGCACCAACCTACTGAAGAATCAGGTACAAAACTACCGACATAATAACCTCAAAGATAACTTCATAATCAACTTCAATATTCTACACAATTAGCCTCAAATAATCTCCATAATCCATCTTTGATCTACTTCAATATATGTCTCTAATCTGCTTCATAATCTTCCTCTAATCTACTTCATAATTTGCCTATGATCTACTTGATACTATACAAAACCCTAAATTGTAGAGGGAATATCTCTGAAATTGTAGTGAACCAGTATACAAAACTTGTACCCCAAGTACTTAAATATCTCTACTGCATCTCCTCCAAGGTTCACTATCTGAAATATTCTAGAACAAAAGTTATAGAGAAAAATCCAACCTGGCCTGTTTGAAGCTGATTTCAGGATCAATAAGAAACTCTAACTTCCTAAGGTCATATCTCTAAAAATATAGAAAACCAGAATCTAATACTCATACCATAAGGTCTTCAATATCTTTGTTTCATCTCCTCCAAGGGTCACTATCTAAAACTTCTAGAACAAAAGTTATAGTGAAAATACCAAATTGACCTATTTAAAGTTGATTTCACGATCATTCAGAATCCCTAACTTCTTGAAGTCATATCTCTGAAAATATAATGAACCGACATTTGGAACCTATACCACAAGCTCTTCAAGATATCTACTTCATTTCCTCAAAGGGTCACTATCTAAGGATTCCTAAAATAAAAGTTACAATGAAAATTCCGAACCGACCTGTTTAAAGTTGATTTTATGATCATTCATATACCCTAACTTTTGGAGGTCATATTTAAGATAATATTGTGAACCAACATTTGAAACTCGTACCACATGTTCCTAAAGGTCCCTGCTTCATCTCTTCCAAGGATCAAGGTCTGAATATTTCTATAACAAAAGGTGTAATAAAAATTCCAAACAGACATGTTTAAAGATGATTTGAGGATCATTTAGAAACCCTGACTTCTTGGGGTCATGTCTCCTAAAATATAACTAACCAACATCTAAAACTTGAAAAACATGTACTTCAAGATCTTGTATACATATTCTCCAAGTGTCATGGTATGAAATGTCTCAAAAAAAAGTTATAGCAAAATTTCCAAGATTAGTTAAAAATATCCTTGTTCAATCTTTTCTCATCCTCCTCTTCAAATGTTGCAAACATTTCCACTAGTGTGTCTCTACTGTGATATCTCCATGTCTTGGATGACTGAGTGAACAAATGAAGAAGTGATCCTCTTATTTTGATCCTCTTATTTATACAGTTCTTAGGAGCTTTTAGGGGGGATGCTTCTTCTTTTAGGGTTGATCTCTTTTCAAGGATCCATAAGGGGGTCTTTACCCCTTCATTCTTCTTTCTTTCCTTACAAGGTTGGCACATAACTTATCTTCAATATATTCACATCCAATCATATCCTATATTTTCCAAGGACATGGCTATTTTTACTCCTCATTAATCTAAGGTGTACTCCTTTTCCCAAAAAGTGTTGCAATTGTGTAGTTTCTTCATATTCATTTGGTTTTATTGCCTCCACAATTGGGAAAGTTGGGTGTGCATAAATGTATTTACTTGGGAATCATCAGTACTTGTCTTTGAAGTGGGGGCACATAAATATATTAAAAAGTATTCATCTTTTACTTGGAAATATGTAGCCTCCCCTTGCATTTGACATCAAGGACGACAATATTTCTAACAATCTCCCCCTTTGTCATTCATGGAAACCCTTGGGAAACTTTACAACAATCCTGTAGAAACTACCCTTGTTTGCAATTCCTCTTTTTCCTGCAATTATCCCCCTTTGACATCAATGGAAAATGGATGCTCTTCCGGGCTGTGTGCACCTTTTGGGAACTGATGCTCCCCCTTTGACTATGCTACCTTCTCTTGCTTTTTGAATTTGTTCCCCTAATCTTCATGCTCCTTAACTTTCATCTTCTTCATGCTCCTTAACTTTCATCTTCTTCAAACTCCACCTCATTTTCTATCAGTTCTTCTTCATTTTTTATTTTTGAGAATAAATTATTCAAACTGATAGGAGTGTCTTTAAAATCCTTAACAAGCATGAAAGTTTATGTTTCATTATCAATTACAAGCGATCCCTTTCTTTCAAAAAATACACCGTCTTTGTTTTCCTTTTTCAAAATGAAATACTTGGTTTGGTTCCTTGTCATGTGTCTTGAACATCCACTTTCAACATATATTTTTTTTCCACAATCTTTTCTTTTTTCTCTTCTAATTTCCTCTAGAATTTTGTGTATTTCTCGTTATGTTTGACCTGTGTATTCTCTTTCTCATTGATTATGAAATTGATTCTACAAAACCTTTCTGTGTGACCGTAATCATTGTAATTATAGAAGATGAGGTTATAATTTAATGTGTCATAATTTATTCTTCATAATCCATGGACCTTTTTGTTGTTGTTTCTTCTACAATCTATAGCTTTATGACTAGGACTATAGCAAGGAAAACAATAACCATAAAAGTAACCTTGATATCTAGTTATGAAAGGTCTTCTTGGTGGTACACCTCATTTAAAATCATCCTTATCTTTCTTGAGTGGAAAATCAATCTTTTGTTGGTCATGATTTCATACGTTGTTGTTGTCTTCTTTGTAATTGGAGCTCTGAAGAACATAGTTTTTAGGATTCTCCTTAATTTTCTTTTCGGGTGACTTAGGGTTTTCATATTATTCAAATGTCTTATGGTTGTTGTCATAACCAATGCATGTTTTGATAAATTGTGACCTCTAAAGCTGAGAATCTCATAGAATTGCAACAATCTCTTTGAATTTCAAATTTTTGTTTTAGCTGGGTAATGTATCTTCTAATTCAGTTCTTAGAGAGGTAATTTCTGCTTCAAGTTTCTCAAACTTTTCTTCCTCTTATTCTAGTTGAAGTTTTTGTTCAATGATGATCCTTTTTTATTTTTCGATGCTATGTGGCATCTCTTCTTTTGAATTATGATCTTCTTCTTGATACTTTTGCAGTTGTTCCCTTAGTGGCCGGTTCTCTCTTCTAAGTTTTGTGATTTCATATAGATCACAAATAGGTTCCATTTCAAGATCAACTTCCTCATATGTTTCATAATGTTCTTCATTTCCTGTATCTGACCTTTGATTGTCTTCATCTTCTTCGTCAACTGACTTTGTTTCCTTGGAGACATATTCTTATTCATAATCAATATATTTCCTTGCAAATGGACATTGAGCAACAAAATGTCATGTTCCACCATGATTAAGGCATTTGGAGGATACCTTACCTTTGTATTTTCCAGGTTCTCCCTTTGGATTTGACACTGATCATGTTTCTTTTGTCTTGGATTCACAGCTTGAACAATCACCATATATCTCTTCATAAATATTTTGTATCTTATTCCAAATCTGTTTGGTTGATGTACACTTCTTTACCTTGTCAATTATCGAATTTGGTATTCTACTCAATATGGCATCCATTTCTTTTGTATTTCCTTCTCGTGACTGCTCTATAGCTTCTATATAACATGTTGTGACTTATTCTCAGATATCAAATCCAAAGGCCATCAAATATGTCTTCATTTTTATGCTCTAGAATAGATAGTTTGTTCCATTGAACAAAGGGGCTCTATCTATGCTGAAACCAAACGCCTCACAATCCATATGTGATCAATATCTTGATAAAAAAGCCACTAAAAAAACACACTAAGTGACTAACCATTGCGTGAAATTATACACAATGTCCTCGACCCTTGTCGATCACCAAATTAGAAAAACCCAAACAAGGTAGAAAATCAGTGTTTGAATATGGCAACTCGAAACCAAGCATGTGAGACTCAAAACAACATGAAAGACCATGAAAATGATACTTAGAGAATCAAGTAAATATTGGGGGGAAGTAGTAAAAAAAAAGGTTTTTAATGAGTCATTCAAGGATGTCAAAAACATCATCATCAACAAAGCTGTCAAATCATTCATCATTTACTAATTAATCCAAGTCACACTCGAAAACCTTGAATTTAGTATGGAGGCCCCCTTCTTTTCTCTTCTAAGGAAAAGAAAAGTAGGGGAGTTTGGTGTGGCCACAACGCAATCCAAAAATCTAGGGATTTCTACGGAAACAATGATTTATCTTGCAATGACCCCCTTTCAAGTGTGAAAATCCTAAAATAAACTCGGGCGTTGCAATAGAAGGCCTCCAATGAAGCTAGACCAAGGTCAATATTCTTAAATAATTTCCAACATGTGAATACAAGCCTAAATATCCATAAAGGGGTGACCAATGTCTCATGAGAGGGTAACATATGTGTGGATCACCTCCATTTCTCCTAGGATGTTCCACATAGGAAACTTCGAACACTTTGAACCATGCAAAATGAGTCAATAGGAAAGGGGATCTTTAAGTGAAAAATGCAATGACATCAAGCACTAGGTTTCTCCTTCTCCATGAACATTAACACATCATCAACCATACTTGAACCTTATATATCATGGAATAATTCCTTGGACACACCAAGGGACAATTATTAACACTTTAAAACTTAGGGAGTCCCTGAGTTGATTGATTCCCAATCCATAAATTGCACAAACAGTTAAATACTTGCATTGAATGCCAAGAAAAAAATACTTCAAGCATGCCAACATTGTCAAGAAAGGGAGAGAACACTCATAAGAATGCAATTATCCATTAGAAACATGACATGCACATCTCTAAACCAAAGCTTACATATACCCTTGTCCATCCAATGAATCATCCTATAAGCTTGATCTTTGAAATAAAAATCACAAGTGTAACACATATACAATATGAGAAGTAACAACTCCAAATGAAGAATGAGCATAAATATGTCAAAAGACCAGTGTTTAAAATTGTGAGGGAATAAAGATAATTAGAAAAAAAATCACCAAGGCATTACAAGATTTTATAATTTAATGAAAGATTTGCCAAGTTTTTACAATATTTTATAATTCAGTGAAATATTCGCCAAGATTTTACAATATCTTATAGTTTAGTGAAAGATTTGCCAAGATTTTACAAGATTCTATAATAGAATAAAAGTTTAGCCAAAAAATTATATATACATATTATATTATAGATAAAATAGCCTTCAATTTTTCCTATATATTAGGGAGATTCGCCCATTTATTATACATATAAATTCCAAGGGTGTTCTTAAAATTATCCTTGAATGCGATCCCTCGCTTTAGTCAAAAAATAGATTTTTTGTAGCCAGGTAACATCCTTTCCAAATAAAAATTGGTGAAGACCCATCTTTGGCAGATCATCTCTCTCTTATTTATCGTGACATCTTATCCAAGACTTGAGGGAAATTGGTGCAAGCCAGGATTGACTCAACCAACCCAACTAGCACTTCCAGGATCTAATGGCTCCTATAGTTAGCAGGACTGCCCAATTTAGCCTAATGGCCAAACTCTGCGTTAAAATTTCCTCCCCACAATTTTGCCTCCGCAATCGTCATTCCACAAATTTGTTTCCGCAACAGATTTTCCGTAGGCGGGTTGCTGGATACAGGATCTTGAACAGCCAACGTTGTGCTCCGCAACTTCCTTTTCACAACAGCCTTCCTACAAGTGGGTTGCGGGATGCTGGATGCGAGATACCAACTTCCCAAAGTTTCTCCCCTGCAACATCCTCTCTGCAATTTTCCCTCCTCAATTTCTCAGTCGTTAGATCTTTGTGGCCTTCACTCCAACCATTGATCTTCCTTTTGTTGCAGACCTCATTGATCTTTGCGGATCTATTAACTCCCTCGCAACTTTCATTGTGGGCTTCTTCTTGACCGTCAGATCTTTATCTGTAGACTCAATCTCGACCGTTCATTCTCTGCAAAACTTGTCAATGGAAGAAAATCTGTGGGTTGTGCATTGATCATGAAACTGATCAATCTAGCCTGTAATCTTCCTTATTCTTTATCCTAACACTATTATTCATGCATCTACACTCTACTTCAACTATTCAAGCACAAAATTGAGGCATGAATTCAACAACTTCACAGAAATACACAATGTTCAGGAAAATGCCGAAGCCGGCTCTGCAAAGATACACAATTCAACATAGCACATGCATAAATGCTAACAATCCTACAAACACACGATTAATCCTTCTATTTAGAAATCAAAGGAAAATGCACACATCTTGGATCTCTCTTCTTCTGACTCTTAAGAATATTTACAAGTAGGAATCAGACATAGGTCTGTCCTCTCTCTACAAACTCAGGATTCTAAATGCTAAAGAGCAGAACCCCCTCTACTTCTCTAAAATGTATATTTAAACTAAACTGCTACCCTATTCTTGAGTGGTCCTGTAATAGAAAATAAAACACTACTATGCATGGTGAAATGTCCTTGTCTAAGACAAAATACCAGTGGCTTGATCTCCACGCAAGGAGTCATGATCCGCAATGATTTACTATGCCACTAACAGAATATGACTCAGTACAAATGGTTACAAAAAAGATGCCACGACATGTAACCAACTCATCACATTGTTGGCATGCCATGATGCTCCTACATCAGAATTGTAAAGTAGAAAAATTATGAACTCATGTTCATTAGATCGGCTACAGTGAAACCCTTGGCTTCCAACTCTACAACGCTCATCCAAGTAGAATCCTCTGTTGGCCACTTCCTCCATTTGACGAAATACTCTAGATAGTCCTTCTTCCTTGTACTCTTCGTCACTCTAGTGTCTAGAATGGCCTCAAATTCCAATGGTTGTGTCACAGGCGTCTGCCTCACCCATTTTAAGTGTTCAGTAGGATCTTCACCTTCTATAAAGGTTCCAGTATCACTTGCTACAAAAGGATATAGATCTTCGACATTAAAGATTGGTGAAATACCCACTCCTATAGGCATCTCTAATTCATAAGCATTTGCTGAATTTTTTTTGAGTATTCTGTAGGGTCCAATCTTCTTCATCTTCATCTTGTTATACTCCCCTTTTGGAAATATGTCTCTCTTCAGATATGCTAAGACCAAATCTCCTACTTCATAGTTCTTCTCTCTCCTTTTGGAATCTACCTTGGTCTTGTAACTGGTGTTAATATGTTGTAACATTGCTTTCACTTGCTCCCGCAATTCACTGATTCGTGTTGCAAATTATTCTCCATCGGCACTGCTCTTCTCGAATTGACCTAAGTCACGAATTTCATACACTCCCTTTGGATGAATTCCATATAGAATTTGAAATTGAATCATCCTTGTACTTGTGTTTGGTGAATCATTATAGGCAAGCTCAGCTTGAGCTAACACTCTATCCCATTGATTAGGACTCTTCCCTATCAAACTTATTAACTTGTTTCCCATACTCCTATTGACTACTTCTATCTTCCCATCAAACTGTGGGTGATATGCTGAACTGAAATTCAATCTGGTACCCAACTTCTTCCACAAGGTTCTCCAGAAATGACCTGTGAAATTTACATCTCTATCTGATACAGTGCTTCTAGGTAAACCATGTAGTTTCACCACTTCATAGAAAAACAAGTTAGAAATATGTGTAGCATCACTAGTCTTGTGGCATAGAATGAAATGTGCCATCTTAGTGAATCTATAAACAACTTCGAAGATAGAGTCATGTCCCTTCTGAGTTCTTGGTAAACCCAGAATGAAATACATACTCACAGAATCCCAAACCTATTTGAAATAGGAAATGGCGTATACAATCACATATTCTGGATTCTACCTTTAGCATGCTGTCATACTCTGCATCTACTCACGAACTTCTTCTCATCATACCTTATCCTTGGCCAAAAATAGAAATGACCTAATTGTTCGAAGGTTTTATCAATTCCAAAGTGACCTGCCATACCTCCATTATGTTTCTCCTGTATCAAGTTCTCTCTCATAGAACAGTTTAGCACACACAATTTACTATTTTTAAAGAGTAAACCATCTTGAAGCGTATACTCTATCCATGGCTCTCTGTCCACCTCCACTGGATTCCTACAAGCCCTGTAAGCTTCCTGGAAATTAATGTCAGTCTCATACAAACCCCTCAAATGTTAAAATCCCAAAACTTGGATCTGATTCTCTTGCATAACCAACAGTCTTCTAATTAAGGCATCAGCTACTCTATTTGACTTTTCACTTATGTGTTTCAACACAAAGGTAAAGCTCTATAAGAACTCAACCCACTTGACATGTTTCAAGTTCAACTTAGGTTGTTGCATAATGTACTGTAATGCATGGTTATCTGAGTATAACACAAATTCTATGGGAATCAAATTGTGCCTCCAATGATTCATTTCTTGAACAATAGCTTAAAACTCCTTGTAATAAGACACTACAACAAATCCTAGAATTAGCGTCCCATTTAGTGTCCCTTTTTAGTGTAATTTTTTTTTACATTGAGTGGTCAAACTAGACGCTAAATGGGATGCATCATGGACAAAACTTAAATCATCCCAAAAAACGTCTTTTTTTGCTTCCTAAGTAGCATCCTTTATGACGTCCAAAATAGTGTCTCTTTTTTTGCTTCTAGAATAGCATCCAACTTTGCTTCCTAAACAATGTCAAGGTTTGCTTCCAGAATGGCACCCAACTTTGCTTCCTAAACAATGTCAAGGTTTGCTTCCCAAAATAACGTACTCTTTTGCTTCCTAGCAAGTGTCCACTTTTGCTTCTTAAATGACACCCCCGTTAGTGCCATATTTGCATCCTTAATTGCACCATGTTAGCATCCAAATTAGTATCCATTTTTTCTACAACTTTAGCATCCCATTTTGCACCATGTTTTGCTTCCAAATATGTGCCACTTTTCGCTTCCAAATTTGCACCAATTTTTGCTTCCTTTTTTGCATCATGTTTTTCTACCAAAATGACGCCAAATATTTCTTCTATTATTGCACCATATTTTGCTTCCTATGTAGCACCATGTTTTGCATCCAAAGTAACGTCTTATTTTGCTACCATATCAACGCATTGTTTGGCTTCATCATTAGCGCCATGTGTTGCATCCTTTTTAATGCCTAGTTTCCCGTCTCTCATGTTTTGGTCACTAATTTAGTTATTTTTAGTATTTAACAGATATTATAATATCATTAGGGCATGGAGGAATCGAACCACCAACCTCCTGCTTGTAAGGCAGGCGCTCTTCCATTGAGCTAGAACCCTTTAATAATTTGAGAACCTAACTTACAGAGTCCTCTATAATGGTAAAAAGGATCAATACACAACTTTGAATATCTAATGGTCGAACAAGGAAATAGAGAAAGAGGATTTTGTAATACCAGAAAGGACACTCATCAACATCAACAGTGTTGCATGTATCAGAAGATGACAATGTAATAGTACCAATTTGGTTACCTAAAATCATGTAGCTTGGGCATTCTGGTTATATTAGGAACTAATAAGCCATGTGATTAGCAATACACATTAGTGCATGCACATGACCAGAGAAAAAATCAATGTTCCACCAGTCTAGCTAGCATCCAAATTATGAGAGCCTAGTTACAAACATGTAATATCTTGCACCTTATTCTAGTAGACAGACAATTCTACTGTTGGTCCTAGCTGCATGTGATTACACACGAGATAAGCTATAACTTATGTACCAACATAGTTACCTGCATGAGATCAGTTCTAACAGAGCGGGGAAACAAGAGTGAAAACAAAGAGAGTGTGCCTTGAAACAGATTTTATATCATTGCAATGAATTGTGAATTATCGATTCAAGCATTTAAAAGCATGAGAATTGAGAATTAACTGCAGAAATGCATCTAGGAAATAACATGAGTTCTATAAGGAAACTTAATTCCAATGTCTTTAAATATTTGTAAGGCGCAAAAGGAATGGACCACTCACTAAATATGTTGGGGGTGGGGGTTGAAGGTATTATGGAAGGAATTTTCAGTGGAAACAACATACACTGAGAATCTACAATATCTTTCTGAACATAAAAAATGGCGAGTACAAAAGAGTAATGTGGCTGAACTACCTCGAGTGTCTAATGGTACTCATTATGATGAAGGGATCAAAGGGATCAAAAAGAAAGTTTAGAGAAAAGACTAGTACCATTTCTAAAATACTGACCATTCCAAGAACTCCCTAGGAACGGTTTGTTGGAGTCCATTTCTTGTCATTTTCTAGGAACTTTTATAAGCTGTATCCTTCAGGAGATGGGTCATTCCCATAAAACAAATGCAGTAACAATCATTCATCCCGTAGAGCATATTGTATGCCCTCATTTGGATATAAAGGAAATGAGAGTAAAGTTTAAGAAAAATCAACAAGAAGCTTAGGTTAGTCTGACCTAATATATTGCTAGTAATCAAATACTTAACAGAAGTCAACTATGATAATTCATCTAGTTATCAGTGAGAAGCTAAAGTTACTAGGATATAGATAGATATATGTACATATATGAGAACAAATTGGATACAATATGGTTGGATATGCATATATAAAAATACATGTAAAATATGTGTGAGCATGTAAAATACATGTATTTCCTAATATTTCCAGACTTTTAACAAAGTATTTCCCTTGGCTTAATGTATTTCCTGATAAAATGCTCTACAAAAATAGCTATTGACCCATTTTCCATTTTTCATATGGCATAGAGTTCCTATTCAAAACGTTCTTAAGCTCATAGCTTGGCCCAATGGAAGGGCGCTATCCTCAGTGGGGGTTATTGAATAGTAAAAAAATGTATAGCTGTGTTTTTTTCAAAATGTACAACTAACCAAGGTTTTCATAATTTCATATAAACTAAATGTGTACCTCGTGAATATGAGATCGCTTTTGAAAAATCCAATCCTTCCAACAACCTGAATAAAATGCTCCACCCTATCTAATATTACCTGCATGACAAAATGTTCCACATTTTAGTGTGATATCAGCTTAGTTGGAAATGCTAACTGTATCCAAACCAGTTAACACCCTTTCATTCAATGTTCAGTAATTTTAGACACAGGAGATGTCCTATAGCCTTGATAAAAATCCATGTGCATTTGAAATTTTAGAAAGAGAAAACATTATACAGCTTTAATGCCAACAATTGGATAAAGATGGTCAAGATGAACTCGGTATCATTTCCATCAATCTGGGGACATGAGATCTTGCAATTCAAGTGATAATTAAAATTTCAAAGGCCACACAACTTCAGATTGCAAGATTTAGAATACCAAAGTGAAAATATCACAATATCTAGTAACATATAGTGAAGTCCTTCGATCAACTTAATATTTGCCAACAAAAATTATATAACAAATGCAAACAGTGTCATAATACCTCACCTGCATCTGTCAAATAGACACCCATTGCACTGAATTATTTCTTGTATACAGCCATGATCAAATTAATTGCACCCTGTAAAATAGAAAATAACCACCAACAAATTATCTTCCAGGAGAATATTGTCACAGAACCAAAACAGAGAATGTGAGTTGTAAAACCAAATCTATAATAAACTGTCTACACACTAGAGATAATCATGCTTAGAAGTTAGAACAACAATCAGCTTGGACATAAAAATATTCCAAGCGTTTCAACTGAAATTAATTTCAGAACAGAATGTAAATTTAGATAATACTTATTCAACAACTATTTAAGGAATTCAAATAGAATATAGGAGGCGTAACATCTCTACATACAAACCTCACGAATTTCCAATGTAGGCATGTGTGGAAGGAAATGATTGCCAACAAAGAAACAGATGAAGACAAAATCATCCACAACCCGTTCAAAATCAATCTCCATTGGAGGTTTTGGAATCTTCATATCATACTCTAAATATTCACGTAAAACCCAGATGTTGACGAACTGCCAAATATTTGAGATATCAGAAACAAGTTAGATGTAAAAATAATAGTAAAACATCCACATGATCTATAATAATATTGAAACTTGGTTTAATTATCATGACCTAAATGAGACCGTTATTAGTATTAACGCAACCACACAACATTAACGAAAAGAAAAAACCTCCAAGCATGCATAATCAAAATCCTAACATAAAAAATTATACCTATATCCGACTTACCTGATAAGAATTTTTAGGATTAACATTCAGTTCACCACCTTTCTCATCAAAATCTCCTTTCTTTCGTTTTGGATGTCCTTCACATGCATTTTCAAAATGACCAACCTGGCCACAACGGAAGCATTTGTCTTGTTGTCCAGGCATAACCACAATCTGCACAATTACATATATAAGGAAAGAGGCAATGTTATCATATTCCTCTCACTATTTTCAAAGGCTATAGTAAAAGAGATGACAATGCGATCTGAATGCATTTCAGTCATACAAACCTATCAGGCAATTTAAAAATTTCATCTTGAACAAAGGTGCAACTTATGCATGCAAATTTCAATTTAAAAATTTCATCTTATGCATGCAAGAAGGTGCAACTTAAACTTTTGTTCTATTCTTTAAAAAATAGCAGATTTGTGTTCTGGTTATATGGAATTATCTTACATACAAAGGCACGGTTAGAGTAGAGATTACATGTTGTGTATCAACAACAATCAACTAGGGTGCATCTACTAAAGGAAACTATTAAGCACTGCTGCATATTATTGTTCTTAGAGAAGAGGAGGCAATTTGTTGCACAAATCAACAATCTCAACATGGAATATTACCAGTTAAGTAGGAATTAATGAAGCCTCATTCAAACAGAAAAATACAACTACTAAAAGGGAGGGTGAACTCTTACAATTTGGCTTCAGATCCATGCATAATTAGATTTAAACAACAATAGGGGAATGGTTTCCATAATACAGTAACTAAACAAGTTGTCTTGATGCAATGCACATGCATTCATACCTAGGTCGCATTGACCTAAGTCAATGGAAGCCTATAAAATAATGTTATAGTCTCATTGTAAAGAGATGAAATCTTAGAGATTGCTTATTGCATTTCCAGATTGGCAGTTAATAAAGCTAGTTTGTTAATCCACATTTTTTTTCTTTCTTTCATGTGCGCTTAAAATTTGGCCAATACATGAAGTGCAAACAATATAAGTAGTTGTTAGGTAGAAGACACGTGGATGGTATGTTCACTGGAATGTGAAATTAGGCCAATCTTTCGAGAAGTGATAATTATGGTTTAACATGTTAAAATATATGTTAACAGTTAAACACAGTCACAGGAAGTGCAACGATAAAATGATTTTGAAAACATACAAATAGTGGTGAAAAACATGACAATTAATGGACAAGACAGGGTGCAGTTGCATAATGGTGAGGACAAAAAGTCACAGTAGATTTATGAGTGCATGAGACAGCATTGAAGGTGTATGCATGTTGATTCGTACAACAATTACAATGGCTAATCAACATGCTATCAAACAAGCATTATATACTTCATTGAATATAGTCCAACTACGGAGGTGGATCAAATTGCATGTTGTTCTGAACAGTTGAACCTTAGTCAAGTAATAGTTTAAAGTGTGAGATGCAGATCAGTGCTGGAGTCAAGTAGGTCAACCAATTTATGTTTCGAAGGGGAAAAATAGAGTCATGCCAATGCTCTGGTTTCATGTAAGCAAGGAAACCTCAACATAACTTTTCTACTAGTACTAGTGTTCCATTAGTGAATACTAGAGATCAACGAGTTACTAGAATTTAAAAAAGGCAGTGTGCATGCCTTCTTAGGTCTGGGGCACACCTACCTAGCTTAATTGTGGCCTATAAAAATAGTATTTTATTGTAGGAAGGTCGGAATTTTAGATACTACCTATTGTATTTCTAGATTGATAGTTAATAAATATTTTCCATTGCTCCACCATTTCCTTCATTCTTTCATATGTATTTAAATGCTTGAATAACATATGCTTGATTACTTTCTCATGTAGGTTGTTAGGTTAATTTCCATATTTGATTATTGTATCACTGATCTGTATCACTTTTTGCAAGTTTTATTCATCTCCCTAACCCCTTAGAACTTGGAATGCACTACACCACCCCCTCGCTCCCTCATAATGACCAAAATAAACCTGAAGGATTGTTTTTGCATCGAGTATGATGGGTGCAAGGCAGAGTGGGATAGTCAATAAGGGAGAAAGATTATTAAAAAATGGATGAGAAAGACAATTTTGCAATTACATTCAAAATACAAAATGATGGAGATATCTAAATGAATACAAAGAAACACATTACAGAAATTGTTTCACTAAAGGGTTTGCACAACACTTGAGAAAAAGATTCATCCGAGTTGTACCATTTAAATTGGAAACTTGTTTCAATAAAGGGTTTTTCCAGGCCTAGAGAAAAAGATTCATCCCAACAGTACATTTTCCTTGGAAACTTGTTCCAATAAAGGGCTTGCACAACACTTGAGAGAGTGTGAAAGATACATTAGAGTTGTACCATTTGTCTCTGCCATCTAAAATCGTTATATGACATAGATTTAACTCAAAATAGGACCAAGCCAGTTGAAACAAATGGAAGTTCATCATATGACAAATATTTAGAACAAAACCTGCCGATATGAATGTGTTGTACACAAGCTTCTCCTCAACCTAGAAACAGAGTATGCTTTAGGATAGGGAAGGTGTTGATTTTGAGCTCAGCTGAGTTCATAAAAGGCAGTAAGCTCTTGCCCGTAATTAGAAGGGAAAGGCATTATGTGAGTTGTATTGTGGCTGTCGTAATTTGGGATAGCCTCCATTCTGTCCCTTGATGAGAGGAAGTTTACATAGAATATAGGATTGTCTTATTAGAATATTCCAATGTGTTTGGCATCCTATTGGGCATGAATTTTTTTCCCAAATTGCATTTATATCACTTGTTCGGTGGTGGAACTCTTTGCCTATGTGCATATGGAGGAATCCAATACACCATCCTATGATTTATATGTAAGATGGATTAATATAGGCCCAATATATTTTCCATATTTTCTCAATCCCAATACACAGTCGTTTTGGACAAAAGAAATTTCTGAGTTTCATGATACAATTGCATTTGATGGCCTTTGGATTGATATGCATGAAGTTTATAACTTCTGTAGTGGGATCACATGTTCCTTTCCAAAGAATGGGTGTTGTCCATGAAAAGATTCACAGACAGATTTTGCTTAGTTTGTAGCAATGTAAACACCACCAGATGGGATGATCCCCCTTACAAAATCAATGCTTTTGGAATACATAGACCATTGGGTAACAAAACAATGGCTCCTAGTGCAGTTCACTACGATGATATCTTGGAGTACAATGCTCCTTGAACAGAATAGAAAGGATGAATCGGCATAAAGTAAATGAAATTAAAAAAGATGACAGGCAAACAATGGGCAAATAACCCAAAGATTTAAACTTAACATAGGGATGCTACTGATGGGTACATTATGCAAGATGAAATGAGGAAGTTACTCTAGGGCTAAATGATCTAAAGGGGTTGGGATAAAAAAAACTATATGGGTGACTCATTGTAGGATGTAAAAAGAGAGTGACTGGGAATGCTATTGAAATAATTTATTGAGAATGATAAAAGTAATTTGTGAATTTATGTTTCCCTTGCTCTCCTAACAGATATCTTCCAAAATATTATCAGACATAATAGTCAATTGATAGTTCATTTTCCATGATTCAATATTCTTAAGTTCAAATACTCCCAAAAGGCTAGACACAGAGCCCATATATTTGGTTTACCACTAACTAGTAACTAAAAATAATAATGATAATGTCAGTGAACCCATTGACTCTTTTATTTGACCTAGAGCCCGTTGAACCCCCTGTTCATTCTACTCTATTTTTTCTAGTTTTATGCCACCGCATCTTCCGCAACAACATCAGATAAAGCAATAGAAAAGGCATAAGTTACGTTAAGTTAGGGCAGAGGCACAATAGGAAAACACTGGAACAACTGGTGGGTTGAAACTTTGTAGAGTACTGAATCAGATCGAAATGGATGCATTATTGATTTGGACTTTCCTGGTGAAAAGAGGGCAGGTTGGATTAAATTTCCCTTTTTGGTTGGAAAACAACTGGTGCAGAAAGGTTTTCACACTTACGCACAAGGATAGCAAAGAACACACTTAAATGGTATTAAAGGCTCCAGACTGTGGACAGACCTGATTGGACACATTGGACACATATTGGAATAGGGCATGCTCATGATTTCCTGTTAAGTATGAAGATTTAAACAAGATAGTGGACATAAACAATGTTGAATGACATCTAATATGCACTATTACTGAAGTACATCATATGGAAGGCATTGTTTTTGATAGTGGCCTCATGTTAAAAAAAATACAATAATTGCATCATCAATGTCTGTGACATGTCAATGGAAGTATAAGGGGGTCTTAGTAACAAGTATGTTTATCTTGGCCAGGGCTTAATAGCTGTGGAATGTGCATTTGAAAGAATTGTCAATCCAAAAGATTGTATGTTTATATGGATCATACTATATAGCTATCTTGGTTTAGATAGCCATAACTGTGCAGTCAGTATATAAATGTAACCTCTTCAGCCAACACCTTTTGATAATTCCAGCCAGATCCTATGGCATAATAGTAAATAAGAGATTGAAAGATCAATCTGCTAAATTTGTAAGACCAGGATTGATCTATACTCCACATTATCGTCTAATAGTGTAGTAGGATTTCCTTTAGTTATGAGAATATAGGGATACAAAAATCCATAGTTTCCATCCACTCAGAACTCTGATTGAATTTGATCCTTTTGTTCAGTTCACAATTAACCAAAACTTAACATAGAACTCTGATTTCTAATTATGATGTAACATAGAAGTCTGATTATGATGGAACTAATATGAAGGCATGGAAAATTAAACATAGATATATTGAATATATCTACATTCATATACCTTCCAATATTAAATCCCATTTTTTTAAGAATCCCTGTGAAACAAAGAAAGAAATGCACAGCACTGCAATCAATTTTCACTTCACTAAAAATAAGATTCTCTCGAAAAAAAGCCTATTGGGATAATCAAGTAAAGAAATGAAGGAAGTTAAGTGATTTACCTATAGCATGATGCACAAAATAGTGTTTCCTTCACAGAAAATACAAAATAAGAAAAGTACCTCAGCTGTATCAATGACCTTCTAGTGGCCATCCTTGTGAGACTCGAAAAATATTCTACCAGAACCAGGATCATTCCCTGAAGAACATGTTACAAATTGCCAATAGTGATTATGTCTGCGATCTTGGCCCAGAGGAATTGACCTATAAACATATAACTCTTTTTCTCTCAATCCTATAGAAGCCTTTGACTGTGCATGTGATTTTTCAGTTGTGTATCCAATTTGTTGTGTCACAGAAGTGTCCTAGATAAATGAATTATCTTGCGATGGCAAATAAATTTCTGCTGCTGCATTTGTATTTGTTGATGCTGATGCTAACAAATGGTTTGGAACTGATATCATGTTTGCTAATTCCTCACACTTGGGTTGAGGGAAAACAGCTACTTCAGTTCCCTTGATATCTATGCCAACAAAAGGGCTCCGTCCACCCTCAAATGCAATATTATTATTAGTTCCTTCAGAATTTATTCCTCCGAGTGATATAGCTTGAGTTCTAGAAAGTTGTTCTTCTTTTATCCATCTTTATCAAGTTGTTCCTCGGCCCACATTTGGCACTTCAAAGCATTTGCGGATTCTAGTCGTTCCTGTTAACAAAACAAATAAACAAAATTCAAGAAAAGTTTAAGCATAAATAAAATGAGAATTATCATCCTATTAACTTCAGGAGAAGACATCATGCTCTCCATTAAATGTTTACCTCAAGCACAACACATACGGTATTGCCTTCATTTTCCATGCCAATTAAAGACACAAAATTTCTTGCCAATATAATTGGGCAGACCACGGATTTGTAGAGTTGTACAATTTTGCTGATTTAAAGGCCTGCAATGAGAAGCCTTATGCATTGTGAGTATTGTATATCTACAAGGTGTTCAATTCAAAATAATAGTAAAAGACGAAGCAATTCCAAATTACTTAAATACTGCTTGTTTTTTTCTCATTGCTATGCTTTATAATCTTCCAACCAAATAAGACAAAAAGATCAGGTTGAAAACCCCTGGATAATGAGTATTCTTCACAAAAGTGATACTAATGTAAGTGACCTACCTCTACTACACTCATTTTAGGAGCATATATTGCCAAACACAAGAAAAAATCATGATTTGACTTGCCATATCCAATACCATTAACATAAGGCATCTCTGCATTAAGAGGTACCTCCAGAAAAAAGCAGGATGCATCACGATAACCTTGAAAAAATCAATTTATTTCTCTAATATTATTTGGTTGCAAAAAATAAACATGGAATAGAACAAATACATTAGCTTATGTTTATTCGCACACCTGGTAAATAGATTTCCACAATCTTACATCAAAGTAGAGCTTGTGTATCTATCAAGAGAATATGACCAAGTGAATTTGTTACAACAGCCAAACAACCACTAGGAGAAAGTGAAAGTCTCTGCCCTTTCCTCTGATCGTCTTTTAAACATGTCAGAAGGGATGCTGCACATGATGACAAACCAATTCATTTTGAAATTAAATTGGCTCTACTGAACAATGATATAAGTATAAACATGTATACAAAATCACAAATCAATGCACAATAAACAAAAAATAATTATAATTTTGAAGATGAGCCTTTTCCATGACACAGACACTAACTCTATTGGTTGTAAATAGTAATCCTCTAGTATGAACTGAAGTGATCCCTTAATGGATATTTTCAAAGTATCATAATGTTGGGAACATAAGAACAGTAAGATCATTCAAGAAGTTAATCTAAATCCACAGTACCATGTACATGCGTATAAGCACAAAAATTAAAAAACATGAGACTGCCTAAGAGTGTCTATTATCCACTTGGTAATAGCTATAGAAGACATATTAAACTCTTATCTCTTGTATCAATTTGAAGTTTCATCAATGGTTGTCCAAAATCAGCAATCAAAGAAGCAGATGTGGTTGTTGGAAGGCTAGTTTATGCAATTGGAATTTTCATTGGCACCTTCATTAGCACCTTCAAGTCGTCTTGCCTTGTGGAAGCTCCTTGAGCCACAATGTCACTTTAGTGACAAAGGTACCAAAATATGAGATTAACTTGTAAATGAAGAAATAAAGCATATACATCCAACTAAAACATGCCAATAGAATTCGAAAGGATACAAATGTACATATTGTATTTATTATGTGGAAAAGTACACCAAACAATCCTTGCATTAGTACTTCGATGACATGCCATGTTGAGGTGATGATTTGCAAACCCACCGATACAAGTAATAGTCCTCAATCTTTGAAATAACTTAGCATTTTCATATTCCACACAATTGGGTTTTGGGCCAAGGGAGTGGTTAAATTCATTACGGACCATGACAACCAAGGAAAATGAGAGAGTAAATATTGCAATACTTCAATAGAAATCGACCATAACTGAAAATAATTGGTTGTAGACATCCTAGTTATAGAATGATAATTAAGAAATCAGTTTCTTCTTACCCACAAATAGCATGACCAACTTCATGATATGCAACGAGACTTTTATTTTTCCCATCTGCCATCACCGTTCCCTCCATTCCAGCAACAATCCTATCGATAGAGTCATCTATTTCCTTGGTAGAAATTGTAGACTTCCCACACTGCCCAGCTAGAATTCCTGCTTCATAAAATAGATTTACAAGATTTGCTCCACTGAAGCTTGGGGTTCTCATTGCAATGAATCCTAGTGAAACATCACTATTAAACTTCTTATTGGTTCCATGCACTTTCAAAATTTCTGTCCTTCCTTTAACATCTGGTACATACACAAATACATGCATAAAAAACACATGTTCAATTCATTATGATGCCACTTTCAAATATAACCAGTACAGATTCAGAAACCACCTAGAAGAAAAACAATTGCTGGTTGGTTCTTAAAAATTGATAATAGACCTGTCTATCAAAATGCCCTTGACTCAACAAAGCAGAGTCAAGTATATCAGCCCTGTTGGTTACAGTAATCACAATGATACCAGTGTTCCCTTCAAAGCCATCCATTTCGGTAAGAAGCAGATTCAGGGTTTATTCTCGCTCATCATTTCCTCCACCTATTCTAGTTCCTCTCAGCCTACCAACTGCATCAATTTCATCCATGAAAACAATGCAAGGGAAGATCTAAAAGGGAAACTACCAACAATCCCAACTGTATTAGCAAAGTTCGAAAATTAGTCGAAAAAAGGGTAGACCTAAATTCTCTAGAAAACCCAACTAAAGGAGAAATGTACACCTTTTTCCCACCAAGGATGTCTAAATAAGCATATTCTATACCAATTGAAATGATCTGATTTTATTACTGCATTGGCATTATGACTAGATTAGTCTTAATCCCCAATCTTGTGGTATCAGAAAAATAGGAGGTGCCAATATGAATTTCCAGAGGCCAATCTCATCGATTGGTTTTCAGCCTATATAATAATAAACGGATGCACCTCATGCTATCACATTCCAAGGTTGGCCTCACCCTGGTTTCCTTTCTCGAAAATACTAACAAATAAGAAAATTAAGGGCTAATCTAGGAATCGCTCCAGGGAATTTCTAAGCAAAAAGTTCCAAAGCAACTATTCACAAACACCCAATAAAACCCTTACACTACAAATCAATTACCAGCAATCTGAGCTGCTGTTGTTTATCAAATTCAACAGTTAATGAAACAGAGAAATTTCAAGAATGGCTACTGAAACCCTCAATGAACCCAAATCTGGTAATTTCAAGAATTGCGGCTGAAGATGGTAGAAAATAGAAAAAAACAGTGACAAATCATACCTATTCTTCATTGATGGGCTGAGCCTCTGCCTATATCAAGATTTGATATGCCTCCCAAGACATAGCTTAAAGAATTACCCTGAAGACATGTGCTTTTTTACCAATAGAAAATACATAAATAAACCTGGTGAAAAAATCTTAAATGTTCTTCCTTAATGCGTAGTGCCTCTTCCCGTATCAAGATTTGAAGAAGACAATGGTTTTGATGGAGTTTTCTTCTCCCATCAATGAAAACCAGAAGAATAACTAATTTTTTTATAGCTAATTGGCATTTACAACCTCAAGTAAAAGACCTACATTTTCCCGCCAAAGGTTTTCACTGACAAATAACCATATAATGCAAAGATTGTATTACAACATCTTTTTGATTTTTTAGTTTTTGTATAATTATTTTTAAAGATTATTCATTATATTTTAATTAATATTATATATTACAAATAATTTTAATGTTATATACCTATTATATACTATAATTTATATCTATAATAGTTAGAATTACATATATTTTTAATATTATTTAATTATATTATATTATATGAATTAATATTATGATTAAATTAATATATAACCATATATTACACTAATACAAAATAATCAAGTTAATCAACCCCTCTAAGAATGATAAGGAATGGGCGCGTAACAGGAAATAATACATAACTCAGAATACATTAAAAAAAAAGTCCTAATACCAAGCAAGTTAGCAAAGCTCTATGTCGAAATTGTTTTCCATGTCGTTGTATGCCACTACCCTCTTTATTGTCTTACCAAAAGGCATGCTAATGAGGAAGAAGACCTAAAATTTTGGACTTCACCTTCAAAGAATGCCTTGCAATCACATTGGTAAGGAGTGATAAGAATATCATAAATGTGTCAAATGTTAGTTGATATTGTTAATTAAAGACTTATATGGTAAATTTAATATAATACTTACTTATACTTGTCTCTTACTCTTTGTGTCTTGAAACATTTAATATTTTAAGGTTGTCTCTATTCCTTGACCCAATTCGTATTATAAGGTGAGGATGTGCATGCATAATAATCTTTAGTTATGACTATGAGATGAGGATTTAAAGGGAAGAGGATGTAAAGACAAGTAATTTTTATATGTATTTTGGTGGCATTGAGGACAAATGTTGTGAGAAACCACAATATTTGGAAGGACAGAGGGAGATTACATCACGATCATGCCACCCATAAAATTAAAGACTATTCTTGAGCCAACAATTGTTTTTTTTTAATTAATAACAATTGTTTCTCCATATCATGTGCCCAATGACACTTCTCTATAGCAATGCATAAATTGACCTCTGCATAGTTTGTGATCCTAGCTACATGTCATTATTTGTATTTGCATGACATCGAGTGTTGTTTATAGTTGTCGTGAGTCCATGATATTCATGCAAGAAATTAATTCTTATAGAAAAGGACTCATCAAACTGACCTTTTAAATTTCATTTTGACGAAAAAAAGAGTGGACATTGGTAGCGAGTTTCACATAGGTAGTAGGCACAAAGTTTTGAGCTCGTTTCAGGCCTAGTAGTAGACTAGTAGTTCTTTTTTGTTATAGTCATAGTTGTTGACACATTTGCACGCTTTATATTGCAGCCCCAAGTGACTTGATATTCAGAGTCACATCTCAATGGCTAGTGTCTTGTAGTCATCAATGATTATTGGTCATCTTGCACAACTAAGCAGTGAGTGCATGGCATGAGTGACTGAGTGATTATAATTTATCATATTTTCAATATTTTGAATGATGAGTTGAACTTTATAGCATAGAAATTTTAACATCTTGAGAAATTTATATGGATGGGTAATTTCAAATGTTTCCCTTCTTTTGAAAGGTTGATATAAATTATTCCCTTCTTAGTTGAAAGGGTAAAATTCATATTTTAAATTTTTTTTAAGGGTAATTTTAACTTTACACTTCTGGGAAGGGCTAGAACCCTTTGGAAGGGCTGGGAAGGGTTCAATTTTGAATGTTGCTCACCACTTGAAATTTTCATTATACAATGGGTTTCGGGTGTAAAGCCACCCGTTTATGTCTGAACGAGTGATTTTATCAGCAAAACTAATATTGTTATTTTTTTTATGTTCTTAATATAGAGATTTTTTATATTCAAGGAAACCTTGTTTATATAACATGCTATATAGTGAGATTTGAATTCTCTATGGGGGAGTGTACTTTTTTTAGTAATAAAAACAATTTTTGTATATTAAAAAAACTTATGTTAAAGCTATAGCAGATATAATGATCAAAATATGATCATCATAGTCAAAATTATACTTGGTAAGTACTAACAAACCCAACATCGAGGAAGAGAGAACCACCCAAAAAAAATGGATCCAATCCAACAAATTTTCAAAATCCAAACATACGATAAAATTCATCAACAGATCTCCTCTTAATACTAAAATCAAATATTAGAGTGACTAATTGGAAAGAACAAAATTTCTGATTCTACAACGAGTTCCAGAAGAGAAAAGAAAGAAATTTAATCTACCATCCATATTTCACAGCTTCAGTTTTGAGAGAGTATCAGCGTCCACGTTCAGGTCTCTGTAAACATGATTGAAAGATAGAAAAGAAAAATATGTCATGAAGCATTTAATATTTTCTAACTATTGATGAAGCTCTAAAGACTTCACTATAACAATATTACTTTCAACTATTTAATTGGCATTCATTAAATGCTATTTTCCAAGTTTGTAGTCTCAAAATATATAAAGAAAGTGGTTTTACAAATCCATTTATAAACCTAAAAATATCAAACCCTAGCTTGGATTCTAGATCCTTGTCTGTAGTGCACCTCATTTTATTATTTGTTGTGCGTCCACGAATGCCTCCCCTTCCTCGTCCTCTTCCTCATCCGCCATCGGAGGCATTGAACTTGGAGCTATGAGCACTCATGTTTTTGGAATCCGATTGGTCTCCAAGGGAATTGAACCTTGATCGAACTGGCAATCCTCCAATGGCAAGATCCACTCTTCCCATGGCCAAGATCCTTATCGGTCAGGTTAGAAATATGTCACTCTCTCGAGTGGGGCATGGAAGTATATCCCCCTATCTCATTTTTTCCCCTAACAATAAAGAAAAAAAAGAGCAGAAAGACAGAGCATGAAAACACAGTTTGAATCCAAGGGCCTTGACCTACATATACGAACTGAACACAAATACTTCAAATTTAACCATTTGTTAAAGGAATGCAACCTCCAGTTTTTACGAGTTATGGTGATTGAAACCCTTGGCAACAAAAATCAAGGCTAAGTGGTGGAAGGAAAATGATTGAGTTAAAAAAACCACATATCGAATACATCGCCATTGGTCTCCTATGTTCAGATGACGAATTGAATGTCGACCAATGATATGTTGGTCTCCTCTGCTCATCCTATGTTGGGTAGAAATGAACCTTGTGCGCAGGAATGTGCCACAATGCCAATGATGATAACAACTCTCTCCGTTGTTGAATGCTATGCACTGTCGAATTCTCTATAGAAGTTAAGGAGGGGTTCAAATGGCACATTATCGAATGCTCTGCAGGTTCAAGGAGGGCACAGAGGCTTCAAAATGGTGGGGATGTTTTTTTATGTTATGTTTTTATTTATTTTTATATATGTTGTTTTGTTTTTTTATTATGTTTATATGTGTTATTAAATTTAAGATTATAATTGAAAAAAAATCGTTTAGTTATATCTAGCGTTCAAAATTGAACCCTTTCCAGCCCTTATCCCTTCCAAGAAGTGTAATGTTAAAATTTTCCTTCAAAAAAAAAATTAAAATCTGAATTTTACTCTTCGAATTAAGAAGGGCATAATTTATATCAACATTTCAAAAGAAGGGAAACATTTGAAATTATTCATCCATATAAATTTCTCAAGATGCTGAAATTCCTATGCTATAAAGTTCAACTAGTCATTCAAAATATTGTAAATATGATAAATTATTATCACTCACTCACTCATGTCATGCACTCACTTCTTAGTTGTGCAAGATTACCAATAATCATTGATGACTATGAGGCACTAGCCATCGAGATGTGACTCTAACTCCCAAGTCACTTGGCGCTGTAATCTAAAGTGTGACAATTTTTCAACAACTACGACTATAACAAAAAAGAACTACTAGGCCCGAAATGAGCTCAAAACTTTGTCCCTACTACGTATGTGAACCTTGCTACCAATGCCCACCTTTTTTTCTGTTGTTTGTCCGAGACCATCTTGCTTCATAGGCATAGGAGCACTCCCTATAATTTGAACACATTGCACAACAGAAACATTGCTAACGGTTCTGACATAAGTTGTTCTAGCAATCCTTGAACCAAGGCGCTATACTAAACCACTAAGAATTTGTTAGTATGATATGGATTTTCTTCGTTACAAATTAAAATCTATTACGATTGGAAGAAATCAATCGAAACACAATGACAATACAAAGGGTTACCATTGATTATAGAATGGAGTTGTAATTCGCTTAAACAACTCATTTCAATGTTGTATGATATAGAGTTTTTCCATTACAAATTGTACTCTATTGTGATTTGATTCATGGATTAAGAGTTGTGCTCAGCTTCCAAGTTTGTCACATCCATTTCCTTCTATATTTGAAACCCTTATCATCTTGGATTATAGTGAATAATATTCAATAGATTGAGCAAATGGATTCCTTATATCCTATGCAACAATATGTTGTTGACCCATCTTGTCATATTTTATCACTGGCCTTATACATGACCGCATCTCACTAAAATGTGTTGCATAACAACCCCTTCACAAGCTTTATACCAATAAATATTTATAAGCTCTCTGCATCGTATTTCCTTGAGATTTATAGCAACAACATTTGTGGAAATGCACCTCCTTACATGGGACACATGCGAGCATGCCTTCTTCCTAGGGACATATTGAAGAACTTTCCTAATTTTCTTCTTTCAGACAACAATCTTAGTTGTGTCCTTCCTTCTGAAATAGGAGAGATGATGAAACTAGGAAAGCTCGATCTGAACCCGCAATAATCTCGCTAGAACCATTCCTTGCAGGCTTTTATATCTCAATGAATCCTTCAAAAATAGGTAGTTTAACTAAGGTTTTAGATATTAGAGAAAACTAATTGTTGGAAGGAACCATATCACCAACTCTTGGCCATCTTGTGATGTTGCTGACAAGTTAACCTTGATTATATGGCTGATGTGGAAACACTTAACTATGATGATTTGGATAGTGTTTCAAAGATACAAAATAGCCAATAGTGTTTATAAAATAGTTTGCTAAAAGAATATTCAAAACATATTTCTTCAAGCACTACAACAAATATAATGCTTTCTGACATTGGAGGAGTCTTGCCTCTTGGTGTGTTTCTGTAATGTCTTGGTGGCGAGCGCTCAAAATAACTCCTAAAACTTGAATATCTACCACATCAAAATAAAATTATTCTGGTAGGAATTCCTTCCAACTTTGGAAATTTAATGAGGCTTTATGAATGCATACAAACTTGTCCCTTTTAGGAATATTCTTTTCACAAAGGCAATGGGACCTTGGGTAAAGGCGATCTGGAGATGGTGTATGATAACGTCGAGCATAAGATAAATGGAATATCATGATGCTTACAACTTAAAAGATAAATGTATCTTCATCAACTAGAACTATACTCTTACATTTTCCTGGAAATATTTCACCACAATTAGAAATATTAACTGGAACAATAGGTCTTCATTGATCTATAGTTTATAATCGCTCAATTTTCTTTAGTACATCTATTCCCTCAACAACTCTTCCAAAGAAGACATGCTTGCTGTAGATAATAATAAAAGGGACATTAATTATATGAGAGTAAAACAAACAATAGAGATGGGGAGAAGAAACATATCCAAATTAGTCAGACAAATGTTAGCCTCACCCCCTTAGTAGCATATAGACCAACTGAATTGGACTAAAGAGAACTGCCTACAAATATTTATCAGAATTTAAAATGTCAAATGGTAAATGGTAAAAATACACTGGTGTCTCGCACCCAAAGAAAGTAACCCATTATTTCAAGGTAAAGGAATCTTTTATTTCTAAAATATGAAATTTTCATATGGTGACACTCATGAGTCATGGATAAAGAGAAAATATGTCGATCACAGCCAACATGTAAAGCTGCTCAGACAAACTCAAGTGAATACAAAAAATCATAGATATGGAATCAAGTATATACCCATCAAGATGAGGTGTTGCTGCAAAAGTAATAAAGAACAAAGAACCATTGGTGTTCTAAGATATGAAATTTCCATATGGTGACACTCATGAGTCATGGATAAAGAGAAAATATGTCGATCACAAACAACATGTAATGCTTCTCACACAAACTCAGGTGAATACAAAGTATGTGGGACTTGATGGATTAATATTTTATGGGATCAACAAAAAAATTACTCATTGAGTGGGCAAAATAAAAAATGGAGCAAAGCCTAAGTATATCTCATCAAAAGAACCACTGCTAATTTTGTGCCCAAGTCTATACTTGTTGTTTACTGTTAGGAACCCATGTCAATCCCTCTATTTACTATGTTAGTATATTGTTGTTGGATGCATATGCTTTGTAAGTCGTCCCATAGTAATTGTTGATCCATAGTTTGTGTTATTGTTGTGAGGCGCATATGCTTTGTAAGCCGCCTGTAGTATTTGTTGATCCATAGTTTATATTGGCCCATGGTTTTGACCCATAGTATTGGCGCCCATAGTTTATATTGGCCCATGGTTTTGACCCATAGTATTGGCGCCTATTTTGGTATATAAGTGTGTGTTGAGGCCAAGGAAGGACGATGAAGTTATTTTGTATTGAGCTTGCTCAAAGGATGTTGCCCCCTCGAAGTGGCTTGCGATTAATATAAAAGTGATTCTGAGTTCTGCTGCTATATCGTGTGTTTTGATTACTTGTTTGATGCAGGTTCCTCACATCTGGTATCAGAGCACTTTCCTTGGCACACGTGGGAATTTTTTTTTTGTTGGGCGGCGAATTTCAGATCAATTTCTGAAAATTTTTGCACAAAATCAGAAGAAACAGATTGCATATCTGAATTCCTCTTTCAAAAATACGTAGTTTCAAAAAAAAAATCATCTCATTTGGAGTTCTAAAAGTGGAGATATCGCGGATTTAAAATCCGCAATTTTTCAGAATTTCGGTGACGGCCGCGGAAATTGCGGCACGAAAATCTTCTGACCGAGTGCCCAGATTTCTATTCTGATTTATGAGGAGAAGCAGATTGGTTGTTCTAGTTCCGGAAACATGCTATAATAGCGATTATGAGCAATATAGATCCGGTTTTTGAACATTGGGTGGAATTTCTGCCCAAATTTTTTTCTGTTGCAGGTTCGGATCTGGGAATAATCCCTCTCCACTTAACTGTGGGAAGTACTTGGGCATAAGCCCTAAAAATCATTGTGAGGAGTACCACAGGAACCCCGAAGTAGCTGGCCCATTGAGAGGACCTGCCAGCGAAAAGGGCAACGACCCCTACCTGATTGACTAGTTCCCACACGTGAGGTAAACCAAGAGCTGTCGTTTGTGGCCAAGCGGTTATTAGTTTTACCTAAGCCGTGGAGTGAGGGTTACTGCCCCAATACGCAAGCCGTCAGACAACATTGGTGGTTGAGTGAATCCCTTGAACCGATAGGAAGCCGCACATACCTGGGGTCCATATCTATTTTCAGTTGCACAATTGCAAATTTCCGCTGTCCAGAACTGTTGCCGGTCAGTTCCGCGCCATTGCAAATTCACCTGTTGCCGATCACTTCCGCGCCGTTGTAGATCCCTTCCTGAAAAATCTCCTGCTTATGGTTGTCACCCGCACAGGAGCAAAAATCATGGAGGAAGCACTTGCAGCCATCCAAGCCAAACTCCAGGAACTGGATGAAAAATTTCTCGGTCTCCGTCTTGAGCATTCAGCTATGAACACCAGACGATAGTCTGAGTTTTCATCAACCAATGGGTTCTCTTCTTCCAGCAATTTTCGCGGTCCGAAGCTAGATTTTCCGCGCTTCAATGGTACTAATCCGACTGGATGGATCTATCGTGCAAAACAGTATTTCAGCCTTCATAATACTTTTGATGTCCACCAAGTTCCACTTGCCTCCTTTCATTTGGAACAGGAAGCTCTTCAATGGTATCGTTGGTACATCAAGGCTCATGAAGAGTCAAAATGGCCTGCTTTTTTCCAGCTCCTTTTGCACTGATTTGGTCCGAGTGCTTTCGATGACTTCACAGGTGCTCTCACTAAACTTCGCCAAACTGGCATTGTGAAAGAGTATCAAACTGAATTTGAGAAACTAGCTAATCACACTGAAGGATTACCTGATGACTTCTACCGGAGTTGTTTTATCAGTGGTCTAAAGGATGCAATTCGCTCTGAGGTCAAAATGTTCAGTCCCAACACAATGATGGAAGCCTTGGGGTTGGCCAAGTTGGCAGAAGACAAGATGGCAGCCCAACAACGCTCCAAATCCTCTTTTGTTCCTTTCTGCAATATGGGTTCTCAACGACCTCCCATTCCGCCAGCTCCTCGCTCACCTCCAATCAAGCATTTGTTTGAAACAGAGATGCAGGAACGCAGAGAAAAAGGGCTTTGTTATAATTGTGATGAGAAATTCAGTCGTGGACATCGATGTGTTCAACAAAAGATCTATCTCTTGGATGTGGATTCTCCACCTGCCTCTGAAATTGGTGAAGAAGTTGCCGATGTAATGGATGCTCCGGTTGACACTCAGGAGCCTCCTACTGACCCTCCATCTCAGGAAAACCAACCCAAGAGATCCCTTCATGCTTTAGCTGGAGTCACTGCCCCCCAAACAATGCGGGTACGTGGTTACTTCAAGAAGCTTCCTCTTACAATACTCATTGATTCTCGCAGCACTCATAATTTCATTGACCCTCGGATCGCCAAACAAGCTGATTGTTTTATCCATCCTTGCTCCAACTTTGAAGTCATGATTGCCAATGGGGGCACCTTACCTTGCAAAGGGAAGTGTCGTAATGTGCGTATCTCTATGGGAGATTATAACCTCCGCTCTGACATGTTTGCCTTGACCTTAGGCGGATGTGATGTGGTTTTGGGCGCTCAATGGCTGCGCACACTTGGCCCCATATTATGGGATTTTGCTGAAATTTGGATGCAGTTCTCCCCCGATGGACACAAACACACATTGAAGGGATTACAACCAGGGTCTCTCAGCATCATCAGTTCACATCGCTTGGAAAAACTCCTTAAGAAGAGTTCCCATGGTGTCATTGCTCAGCTCCATTCCCTTCAAATGCAACCTTCAGCGGCCCCCACTACTCCTTTGGATCTCCAACAAATTCTGGATCGCTATACAGGTGTTTTTGCGGAACCAGTGGAACTTCCACCTTCACGACCAGAGGACCATCGTATTCAACTCCTCCCTGGTAGCATTCCTCCCAACATCAGGCCCTATTTGCGGAAATTCATTCTGGTATTTTTTGATGATATCCTCATCTACAGTAAAACATGGGATGAACATCTCCAACATCTGGCTCTTGTAATGCAACTTTTCTTTGATAATCATCTCCATGCCAAAAAGTCTAAATGTGTTTTTGGCCAAAAGGAAGTTGAGTATCTCGGGCACATTATCTCAGCACAAGGGGTTCGTGTGGATCCTGCCAAAATCGCTGCCATGAACAATTGGCCACCTCCTAAGACACTCCAGAGCCTTCATGGTTTTTTGGGGTTGACTGGCTACTACCGCAAGTTTGTCAAGGATTATGGGAAGCTTGCAGCTCCATTAACTGCGCTGTTGAAAAATGATGCTTTTACAGGGACACATGTTATTGAGCGTGCATTTGACAAGCTGCAACAAGCTATGTGTACTGTACCCGTTCTAGCTATGCCTGATTTTTCCAAGCCCTTCACTATTGAGAGTGATGCTTGCGGCAATGGACTTGTGCTGTTCTCCTTCAAGATGAACACCCCATTGCGTGCACCCGCGAAGCCCTTTCCAGTAAGAATTTAGCTGCCTCTACATATGAGAAGGAAATGATGGCCATTTTGCATGCAGTACAAAAGTGGCGACCCTACCTCTCAGGGACTCATTTCTGCATCCAGACTGATCACCAGAGTCTGAAATATTTCCTAGAACAGCGTGTATCCTCCCCAGCACAACAGAAATGGGTTCGCAACCTCATGGGTTATGACTATGAGATCACTTATAATAAGGGTAAGGACCATCTTGTGACGGATGCCCTTTCTCGCACATTTGATGACCAAGGTTCTCTTTCCGCTATTTCTATGCCTGTTCCAAATTGGTTGCAATCGGTTCAGCAGGGTTATGTCAATGACTCTTCATTATCTCACATCATCCAACGCTTGGCCAACAACCCTTCTGTTGTTCCACATGACTCTTGGGATGGTGCTTCACGGCGATACAAGGGTCATCTGGTGCTTCCCCAGAACACAGCTCTTCAACAAGCTATCTTCTATGAACTCCATGCTTCTCCGTCAGCGGAGCACTCTGGTTTTCTCAAAACGTATGAACAGGCACGGCGCAACTTCTTTTGGCAGGGCATGACAAGGACAATTCAATAGATGGTGGTTGAAGGTGCTACCTGCCAGCACAATAAGGGTGAAACAACACCCCTTCCGGGATTGCTCGAGCCCTTTCCCATACCTCCCCAGATATGGACAGATATTTCTATGGATTTCATTGACGGGCTCCCTAAATCTGGAGGGAAGACTGTGATTTTGGTTGTGGTTCATCGCCTCTCCAAATATCGTCATTTTTGTGCTCTCAGCCATCCCTATACAGCCTCTTTCGTTGCTCAAATTTTCCTGGACCAGATCTTTCGTCTTCATGGAATGCCTTCTTCCATTGTCTTGGATCGTGATGCGACTTTCACCAGTCATTTTTGGACAGAACTCTTTCACCACACTAGCACCAAACTGAAGATGCATTCAGGGTATCACCCCCAAACAGATGGTCAGACTGAAATTATCAATAAATGCTTGGAACCTTATCTTCGTTGCTTCTCCTCTGAGCAACAACATCAGTGGGCAAAGTGGCTCCCTCTCGCTAAATGGTGGTACAATACCTCTTACCGCACTGCCTCTAAAATGACTCCATATGAAGAAATTTATGTTCAGGCACTGCCAGTTCTTCTTCCTTACACCCCCAGCAGTTCTCCAGTTTAGGCAGTTGACGCGGTCCTTCGCATTTTGTGCGAAAACCTTCACATGGCAGGCAATCGCATGAAGCAACAAGCTGATCAGCACTGTTCTGAGCGCACTTTTGAAGCTGGTGATATGGTTTTTCTTCGTCTCCAGCCTTACAAGCAATCCTCACTAAAACTCAAAGGGCGTCATCAGCTCGCCCCAAAGTTCTATGGGCCATATAGGATTCTTCAGAAGATTGGGTCTGTTGCTTCTAAATTGGAACTTCCGCCTTCTTCTCGCATTCATCCAGTATTTCATGTCTCTTGTCTGAAGAAAGTTCTTGGCACCAACATCAAAGGCCAAACTATTTTACCAGAACTGGATAATGAAGGATCCATCTTTTTGGAGCTGGAGGCTGTCCTCAATAAGCGCACTCGTCAACTTCGCTCTCGCTCTGTCACAGAGGTCTTAATTCAATGGCACGGAATGCAGCCCGAGGATGCTACGTGGGAACCACTCCTCCAGATACAGCGACAATTTCCACATCTAAAGCTTTGAGGACAAAGCTTTTTCTAAGGGGGAGGGGATGTTAGGAACCCATGTCAATCCCTCTCTTTACTATGTTAGTATATTGTTGTTGGATGCATATGCTTTGTAAGTCGTCCCATAGTAATTGTTGATCCATAGTTTGTGTTATTGTTGTGAGGCGCATATGCTTTGTAAGCCGCCTGTAGTATTTGTTGATCCATAGTTTATATTGGCCCATGGTTTTGACCCATAGTATTGGCGCCTATTTTGGTATATAAGTGTGTGTTGAGGCCAAGGAAGGACGGTGAAGTTATTTTGTATTGAGCTTGCTCAAAGGAGGTTGCCCCCTCGAAGTGGCTTGCGATTAATATAAAAGTGATTCTGAGTTCTGCTGCTATATCGTGTGTTTTGATTACTTGTTTGCTGCAGGTTCCTCACATTTACGTGTGACTCCATGTCATGGGATGTTACAATTTTAGACCCTATGTGCACACATTCGAGGTTAATATGCAAATTCTAGTAACCACAATCTGTTGATGTATTTGTAACTTCGGAATGTATTCATCTATGTATCTTATGTATTGTAACCCGATGTTTATTCTGGGATGTATCTATTATGTATTTGAGTCATGTTGTCATGCCTCGATGTTCCAATTGGGAGGATCAATAATGTAAACAAGTCATGTCAAGTCATAGTGGGTAACTCTCCGATTGTGTAAGAGTTAAAGTCCCCGCAGTTCAGGGGAACTAGGGTTATTAGACACTCCTAGAGATGTCGGCTCTAGTAAGTAATTGTTAAGTGAGGCCGACATGTTGGAGTGCACTTCAAGTGAACGAAAGAATATAAATAGAGAGTGAGCCTCTCTATTTATCACACACATCACTCTCACACTCAAGTGTAGCGCATAGTTGAGGAAGGAGAAGACACTGGGGCTAGTCAAGAAGAAGATTACTGCTGTTGGGAGATCACTTATTGTTTTGGGGCTTTTACTGTTTTGGTGTTGATTCTATCTTTGAGGAAGTTGCAGGGTTTTCTCCTTTATGGTTTCCCCAAGGAAAACAATGTGTTCATTGTCTCTTATGTTTTGATTGTTGTGCTTGTTATTCTCTCAGTTAAATATCCTAATAATGCTAGCTTAATGTTGAAAAACTAACATGGTATCAGAGCTAACCTAAGAAGAAGACCCTGCGCAGCTGCAAGAACTAGGGCTTCCTAGTTTGTGGACCTTCCTCCACATATTTTCAGCAAAATTAAGGTGGAACAACTCTCCTCCTTAAGGCGCATCTTTCTGTTGAAGTAGAATCCAATTTTGAGGTTTTTCAGTTTTGGACCTGTCACTACTGTCGAAAATTTGGGCTTTTTACAGAAGAGGAATTTTTCAGTGAGCCCAAGCCTAGATTGATATCCTCCCCAAAATCGAAATTAGGGACAAATTTCAAGGCATTTGGGTGGACAGATCTCCAGAAAAGCAAAACCCTAGTTTGCTCCTGAACCAACTCTGCAGGATTTTAGCTCAAGTTCCAGATCCGACATCTTGAACCTGGTAAGATCTAAAATATTTTGTATTTCCATTTGAGGTTCTCAGTTAAGATGTCTCATCATACCAAGCTTGATGAAAAGCTTGAGGGAGCTGATAACTTCCGAGCCTGGAAGTATAGGATCTCCTTGGTCCTGGAAGAGAATGAATTAGACTCCTACATTCATGAGGAGGTTTCAGTTCCAGAGGGAGATGAGGCAAAGGCCTTACATAAAAAGAATATGGTTATGGCAAAGAGGATCATTGTTGTTTCTATTAAGGATCACCTTATCCCACATGTGTCCTCTCTCTAGACACCTAAAGCTATGTTTGATGCCCTAACCAAATTGTTTGAAGGGAAGAACATCAATCGTAAGAGGACCCTGAGAAACCAACTGAAGAATGTGAATATTCAGAATGCAGAAACTATCCAGTCTTACTTCACAAGGGTTTCTCATATCAAAGAAGAATTAGAAGCTGTTGATGAAGAAGTGGAAAATGCAGAGATTGTGATGACTATTTTGAATGGCCTTCCTAGGTCATGGGATGCTTTCATCCAAGGAATCTGTGCTAGAAAGAAGTTAGTCAAATTCAACAGACTACGGGAAGAGTGCTCCCAAGAAGAAGCTCGTATAGTAGCTCGAGAAGAGAAGATGGGAAGTGAAGATCAAGCCCTCACAGTTCACTCCAAGAAGGGAAGAAGAAAACCTCATTACTCCAAAGGTAAGAGATCTCATTCTAACAATAGAAAGGATCTATCTAGATTTAGATGTTATACATGTGATGAAAAAGGACACTTTGCAAAAGACTGTCCTAAGAGAAAGAACCACTCTCATAAGAAGAAGGGGAACAAAAGAAGACATCATGCTCATGTTGTAGAGGATGATGAACCATCCAAGAAGAGGTCTAGATATGAAAGTGAAGATTCTTCAAGCGAGGATGAATATATTCTGATCTCCGCTCTCACAGGTAACATTTCTCATGGAAGTGATGATTGGCTTATAGAAAGTGGGGCTTCCAAACATATGACTGGATTCAAGGAATCCTTTGTGAGACTATCAGAACATGAGTCACCTCACAAGGTGAAGCTAGGAGATGACTACCAATATCCAATAAAAAGTAGTGGGGAATCTTCATATAAATTAGATTTTGGTAAGTCTCTAACAATGAAGGAAGTATTGTTTATGCCAGGACTCAAGAAGAACCTTCTCTCCATATCAGCATTGGATGCAAAAGGAATGAGGGTTGCATTCATAGATGGTCAAGTCATTATGTGTCCTAGAGGAAATACTATCGATGATGCAGTAGTGATTGGAGAACAAGAAGGAGGTTTGTACAAATTGAAGGGCCATCCAGAACAAGCCTTGGTCCATGACACAGTAGAGCCAAATGAACTCTGGCATAGAAGGCTTGCATATGTGTATTACAGAGCACTACCTGTTGCAAGCAAAGCTGGTGAAGGTCTTCTAGAATTCCAAGCAAAACATGATGGGGTTTGCAAAGGATGTGCGAAAGGGAAGAATACAAAGAAGACATTTCCCAGCAGTGAAATCAAATCCAAAGGCATACTAGAAATCATCCACTCAGATGTATGCGGTCCTATGTCATCAAACTCACTAAGCGGGCATGCATACTATGTTTCTTTTATTGATGATTTTTCTAGAAAGACATGGGTTTATTTCATGAAGAACAAAGACGATGTATTCAGTAAGTTCAAGGAATTCAAAGCATTGATCGAGAACCACACTGAAAGGAAGATCAAGACTTTTCAATCAGATAATGGCAGAGAATTCACTTCGAATGAGTTCAAAGAGCTATGTAAAGAATCAGGGATTAAGAGGGAGTTGTCCACTCCTTATAATCCACAACAGAATGGGATTGTGGAACAGAATAATAGAACCATCATGGAAGCTGCAAGAGCAATGCTTCATGATCAAGATGTTCCTATGCATCTTTGGGCTGAAGCTGCCAGAACAGCAATGTATGTACATAACCGTACTCCACATAGAGTACTTGAGAACAAGACTCCTGAAGAAGTCTTCTCCGGCAAGAAACTATAATTCAGCCATCTCAGAATATTTGGCTATCCTGTGTACATACACATTCCAAAAGAAAAGAGAACAAAATTAGATCCTTCAGGAAAGAAGGGCATATTTGTGGGATACTTCGAAAGCTCAAAGGCTTACAAAATCTATTTCCCAGGATACACGAAGATTGACATTAGTAGGGATGTGACATTTGATGAAGACACAACTTACATCAAATCCAGAAAGAGACCTACTGAAGAAATTGAAGAAGCAGAAGTACCCAGAATTCATGACACAATGATGAACGAAGAAGATCAAGAAGAAGATCGAGATTTCAAGGAACCACAAAGACCTATAGATCCACCTCTAGAGAAGAATCCTCATAAGAGGTAACCTGCTTGGGTACATGAACTTATCCAAGGTGCAGAAAGATATGGGGCTCCAGAAGAGAATCACAGAGAAAGAAAGAGGACTAGATCCTGCTCCGGGTATGTAGCCTTACTATGTGATTTCATTGATAAAGAACCTTCTAGTTATGAAGAAGTAGTAAAACAGAAAGAATGGAAGGATGCTATGATCGAAGAATATCAATAGATCATGAAGAATGATGTTTGGGATGTGGTCCCAAGACCAAAAGGGAAGTTAGTTGTAACTTCCAAATGGATCTACAAGATCAAGCATGCTACGGACGGTAGCATTGAAAAGTATAAAGCAAGATTTGTAGCTTAGGGTTTCTCTCAAAAGGAAGGAATAGACTATGAAGAAACCTTTGCACCTGTAGCTAGATACAATTCCATCAGATCAGTACTTGCTCTGGCTGCAGTTATGAAATGGAAGATACACCAGATGGATGTCAAGATTGCCTTCTTGAATGGTGTAGTAGAAGAGGAAGTGTATGTAGAACAACCACTCGGTTTTGAGACACATGACAGAGAGTCTCATGTATGCAGATTGAAGAAAGCCCTGTATGGTTTGAAACAGGCACCCAAGACCTGGTACGGTAGAATTGACAGCTTTCTATCCAGTTTGGGCTTTACCAAGAGTAAAGCAAATTCCATCCGTTACTACAAGGTTGAAGATGGAAACCCAGTGATGCTTCTACTGTATGCAGATGATCTATTTGTGACAGGTACAGATGATTTGATTGCTAATATGAAGAGAAAGCTTGTTGCTAAGTTCAAAATGAAGGACTTGGGGATGATGCATTACTTTCTAGGTATGGAGGTGTGGCAGAGTGCAGATGGAATCTTCCTTGGACAAGGGAAGTATGTAGTAGAGATCCTGAAGAGGTTTGGGATGATGGACTACAAGGCTATGACCACACCTATGGCATCGAACCTGAAACTATTGAGTAATGCTTCATCAGAGTCAGTTGATGCTACGATGTATCGTCAGATGATTGGGTCATTGATGTAACTGATGAACACGAGACCAAATATTTGCTTTGCTGTGAACACCTTGAGCCAGTTCTTGACAGATGCAAGACATGTTCACTTGATTGCTACAAAGCATGTTCGGAGGTACCTGAAGGGTACAATTGATTATGGGCTCAAGTACGATGCGAATCAAAAGATTAACTTGGAAGGTTATGTTGATTCAGATTGGGAAGGCAGTGCCATCGATAGGAAGAGTACTTCAGGATGTTGCTTCAGTATGGGATCAGGTGTGATATCTTGGTTTAGCAGGAAGCAATCCTGTGTGGCACTGAGTATAGCTGAAGCAGAGTATGTCGCAGCCTGTTTAGGAAGTTGTGAGGCAGTATGGATATGGAAGTTACTGTCTGATATATTTGATCTCCAGTTGGATGCTACTTACATTATGACAACCAGAGTTGTGTGAAGTTGTCAGAGAATCCAGTGTTCCATGACAAGTCGAAGCATATCGAGATCAAGTATCACTATATCAGGGATATGGTGCAGAGGGGATTAGTGAAGCTCTAGTATGTTGCGACGGAGGAACAAATAGCTGATGTATTGATGAAGCCATTGGCTAGGCTGAAGTTCGAGTACTTCAGGGAGAAGCTTGGTGTTCTCCAGATCGAGGTTTCCTCCAAGAGAAAGTGATGAGACCCATAGCCATTCTGACATGGTGAGAGGATTGGTTCCTTCCATGGTCAGATGTAAGGGCTGAGCCATTCTGTCATGGTAAGAGGATTTGTTCCTTACATGTCAGATATGAGTGCTGGCCATTCTATCGAGTAGGACAGATGTAAGGGCAATTTCCATTCTAGGAATGGAGGCACCTAGTCAGTTACCAGGAACACTCAGTGTAGGACTGAGTAGCTATTCTGATGTGACAGAGGGATGTGTTCCCACTTGATCAGATGTAAGGGCTGAACCATTCTGTCATGGCTAAAGGATTAAGTTCCTTCCATGTCAAGATGTGAATGTTGGCCATTCTGACGAGTAGGTCAGATGTAAGGGAAACTGCCATTCTCTAGGAGAATGGAGACACCTGGTCAGTTACCAGGTAGCTCAGTCGAGGAGGACTGGGGGCCATTTTGATATGATTGCTGGGATGTGTCCCCTCATGATCAGATATGAGTGCAAGCCCTTCCATCACTGTGAGCAGGATGTGTTCCCGCCTGGATGGATGTAAGTGCAGATCCTTTCTGATGTGATTGAGGGATGTGTTCCCACGTGCTCAGATGTAAGTGCAGAGCCTTTCTGATGCGACTGAGGGATGTGTTCCCACGTGCTCAGATGTAAGTGCAGAGCCTTTCTGATGCGACTAAGAGATGTGTTCCCACGTGCTCATATGTAACTGCAGATCCTTTCTGATGCGACTGAGGGATGTGCTCCCACGTTCTTAGATGTAAGTGCAGTAGCCTTTTTGATGCGACTGAGGGATGTGTTCCTACGTGCTCAGATGTAAGTGTAGAGCCTTTCTGATGCGACTGAGGGATGAGTTCCCATGTGCTCAGATGTAAGTGCAGTAGCATTTCTGATGTGACTGAGGGATGTGTTCCCACATGCTCAGATGTAAGTGCAGAGCCTTTCTGATGCGACTGAGGGATGTGTTCCCACGTGCTCAGATGTAAGTGCAGAGCCTTTCTGATGCGACTGAGGGATGTGTTCCCACGTGCTCAGATGTAAGTGCAGAGCCTTTCTGATGTGACTGAGGGATGTGTTCCCACGTACTCAGATTTAAGTGCAGTAGCCTTTCTGATGTGACTGAGGGATGTGTTCCCACATACTCATATATAAGTCAGTGGATGAAGACCTACATGGAGGCTAGGCCTACAACCAACATGAAAAAGGGCTGGCTCTGTAGAACTTCCTGTGACGAGAAGAATCATGAGATAGATTGAGTGATGATCCAGATATAGTGATGATGCCCAGTGATGATCTAGATTGAGTGATGATCCAGATCCAGTGATGATGATCTAGTAGTGATGATCCAGATCAAGAGATGATCCAGATCCAGTGATGATGTTCCATGATGATCCAAATCCAATCCAGTGATGTTGATCCAAATCGAGAGATGATCCAGATCCAATGATGATGTCCCATGATGATCTATATCGAGAGATGGTCCAAATTCGAAGGATGGCAATGACTTGAAGATGAAGATGAATTGAAGACTCAGAAGACTCAAGATGCAGGTGATGAGATGATCCAGTTGATACAGAGAAGAAGACCAGTGCTGAAAATTGTGTCGAAAGAATACCTTCCTAGTTAAGAGGGAGTGTTGATGTATTTGTAACTTTGGAATGTATTCATCTATGTATCTTATGTATTGTAACCCGATGTTTATTCCGAGATGTATCTATTATGTATTTGAGTCATGTTGTCATGCCTCGATTTTCTGATCGGGAGGATCAATAAGCTAAACAAGTCATGTCAAGTCATAGTGGGTAACTCTCTGATTGTGTAAGAGTTAAAGTCCCCGCATTTCCGGGGCACTAGGGTTATTAGACACTCGTAGAGATGTCGGCTCTAGTAAGTAATTGTTAAGTGAGACCGACATGTTGAAGTGCACTTCAAGTGAACGAAATAATATAAATAGAGAGTGAGCCTCTCTATTTATCACACACATCACTCTCACACTCAAGTGTAGCGCATAGTTGAGGAAGGAGAAGAGACTGGGGCTAGTCAAGAAGAATATTACTGCTGTTGGGAGATCACTTACTACTTTGAGGCTTTTACTATTTTGGTGCTGATTCTATCTCTAAGGAAGTTGCGGGGTTTTCTCCTTTATGGTTTCACTGAGGAAAACATTGTGTTCATTGTCTCTTATGTTTTGATTGTTGTGCTTGTTATTCTCTCAGTTAAAGATCCTAATAATGCTAGCTTAATGTTGAAAAACTAACACAATCATGTCCCAACACCCTCACACACACTTCAACATCTACATGTGTTCTATCTCTGTGCATACACTTTGTCATCATGAGATTTGTGGAAATGACCATATTTTGTTGAAGATCTCTACACTAAACTAGAATATGAAAACATATATATGCACAATGATATTTAAAAAATTTCTTGTCAATTTATGGTTGTATCAAATGGTTCCCTTTAGTAGTAAAGTGCATTCTACATGCAACATAGGATAATTGCTTGACAAAATCAGTGAACCAACAACATACTTGGTTGTAATGATAAATAATCAAGTTTTATGCAATCAAGCACTAAAAAAATGAAGTCAAGAAATATAACAAGGATACCATATTTGGAATATATTGGGAAATTTGCCTATAATGGCAAGCTCAATAAAGGGTTTGGTTCTTGTATTTCATACCTGTAAAAATGACCTTATGGTCATTGGAGGCCAAATAAGACTTGAATGTGAAAATATAGAGTTGAATTTATTGCATCCTACACCTGAAGGAGGAGCTTTGAAATGGAATTTGCTAATAGTTAAGGAATATGCAAGAGTTATACTTCTCACATATGAAACCATCCTATTGGCATCGATTCCTTGTTGCATGGTTATCAAAAATACATTTGACATTTTTCCACTTGCATATTTAGCCTATCAATACCTATGTGTTGGAACGTTGAATTCTCTACCAGCTCTTAGTAACAATCTGAACAAGGCAAATTCCTTTATCGTATTAGTGGCTCTTAAAATTCGTGGCATATTGAGAAATGTAATACTGTGAACAAGTGACAGAGTATATTACAAAATATCTAGTAATCAAGAGTAATATTAGCAATGGGGATTTACAGATGTTTGTAGAAGGAAATATCATTGGGACTTTATGGTGTCGAACCCTCCATCCAACAAAGTAGCAGGTCCACATTACCAACATTCAAATCCCATATTTTGAAGATCAACAATAAAGATCAACCCCATATTCAAGGGCATCAAATCGAGCATTTCCATGCAGTCATTTAACAAGTGGTATTCAAAGGAGGGACAAAGGAGGGACAAATATCAAAGTATAGGATGTTAAATCATATTTGGGTCATAGATTGAACGCTTGAAAGCTACACGATTCCAAGAAATCCTCTCTAGATTTATGGAAATAGTGGGGCATATATCCTCAAATTTTAGGTAGAATATTAGTTGATAGTTATAGTCAAACCTTATATTTTAAGGGAATTGAACTCAGCAGCGGTACTAGTGTTTAGCAAATCAACTTAACAGCAGTACTTAGCATTTAGAAAATCAACTCCAGGTGTATCATTTCCTGGCTCTATGTTGAATGTTTTTCTTGTTGAAATTCATGGCGCAATTCATGTCACTAACCCTAGATTCATATATGGTGATATGCTATTCAGGACATTTTTTTGGAGGCTATTATTGGTGTTATATGGGATGCTTTTGTGGACGCTAATTGGGATGTTAATTGGGATGTTATTTGGGATGCTAATTATCGTCCAAAATAACACCAACTTTTAAAAATGGACAATAATTGGGATGCTAATTAGCATCCAAAATAACACCAAATTTTAAAAAGGGACGCTAATTGGGATGCTAACTAGGATTCTAATTGGAATGCTAATTGGGATTCTAATGGGGATGCTAATTGGGATGTTAATTGGGATGCTAATTAGCATCCAAAATAGCGCCAAATTTTAAAAATGGACGCTAATTGGGATGCTGATTGGGATGCTAATTGGGATGCTAATTGGGACGCTAATAAGGACTCTAATTGGGAGGCTATTTGGGATGCTAATTAGCATCCAAAATAGCGTCAACTTTTAAAAAGGGACACAAATAATGCCATTAAAATCGCCATCCTGTGGAAAAGCGTCCACTTTTTCCAAAAAATGATGAAAAATACACTAAAAGGGATAGTGGACGCTAAAAAGGAAGCTAAAAAGGACGCTAATCACATGTTTTTGTTCTAGTGAGATGAGTACTTTTGTTTTGTATCAGTCAGCTTCTCATTGAAATACGATATAGGCATGTCCTCCTGACTGAGTATAGCTCCGATTGCTACTCCACTAGCATCACACTTCACTTGGAAAGGATGGTTGAAGTCTGGTCACTTCAATACTGGTTGTTCAATGATCTTCTTCTTCAAGAACTGAAAACTCTTTTCAGCCTTTGATGTCCATTGAAATGACTGTCTGTTGATGTAATTGTAACTTTGGAATGTATTCACTTGTATATCTTATGTATTTTACCCCGATGTTTATTCCAGGAAGTGTTTGTAATGTAATTGAGTCATGTCATGCCCCGATGTTTCGATCAGGAGTTTCTATAATGTAAACAAGTAATGTCAAGTCATTGTGGGTAACCCTCCTATTGATCAAGGGTTAAAGTCCTCGCAGTTGTGGGGCCCTAGGGTTATTAGACTCTCCTAGTGAAATCGACCCTAGTGAGTTAGTGTAGAGTCAGGAATTAGTATAAATAGAGAGTGAGCCTCTATATTTATCACACACTCACTCACACTCAGTTGTAGCACATAGCCGAGGGAGAAGAAGTTGCCGGGGCTAGAAAGAAAGAGACTAATGCTGTCGGGAGATCATCTTACTATTTTGGGGTTTTACTTTTGGTGTTGATTCCATCTCTGAGGAATTTGTGGGGTTTTCTCCATTTATGGTTTCCCTAAGGAAAAACATTGTGTTCATTGTCTCTTGTGTTTGTTTGATTTGCTTGTTATTCTCTCAGTTAAATATCCTAATATAATGTTAGCTTGAATGATAAATTTCTAACATGGTATCATAGCTAACCTGAGAAGAAGACACTGTGCAGCTGTAGAAACTAGGGCTTCCTACTTTTTGGATCTCCCTCCAATGATTTTTAGCAAAAGAAGGTTGGGATGACTCTCCGCCTTAGGGTGCATATTTCTGTCGAATCAAAATCTGATTCTGAACATTTTCAATTTTTGACCCGATACTAATGCCATAAATTAGGGCTTTCCATAGAAGTGGAATTTTTGAGTGATCCCAGGCCTGGATTGATCTCCTCCTCAAAATCGAATTTTAGAGATCAAGATCAAAGCATTTGGTTGGACAGAACTCCGGGAAAGTCAAACCCTAATATGCTCCTGAACCAGCATTGCAGAAATTCAGCTTCAGATCCAGTTCCGACATCTTGACTTGGTAAGATCTAAATATTCTGTATTTCCATTTGAGGTTCTTAATTAAGATGTCTCACCATACCAGGCTTGATGAAAAGCTTGAGGGAGCTGATAACTTCCGAGCTTGGAAGTATAGGATCTCCCTGGTCATGGAAGAAAATGAGTTGGAATCCTACATCAATGAGGAGGTTCCAGTTCCATAGGGAGATGAGGCTAAGGCCTTACACAAGAAGAAGTTGGTTATGGCTAAAAGGATTATTGCTGATTCAATCAAGGATCACCTAATACCATAGGTGTCCTCCCTAAAGACACTTAAAGCTATGTTTGAATCCCTAACCAAACTGTTTGAAGGAAAGAACATAAACCAGAAAATGACTTTGAGGAACCAGTTGAAGAATGTGAATATTCAGAATGTGAAGACCATGCAGTCATACTTTACAAGGGTCTCCCAGATCAAAGAACAACTTGAAGCAGTGTATGAAGAAGTGGAGAATGCATAGATTGTAATGACCACCTTGAATGGTCTTCCTAGGACATGGGACTCTTTCATTCATGGGATTTGTGCTAGAAAGAAGCTAGTCAAGTTCAACATACTATGGGAATAATGTTCACAAGAAGAAGCTCAGATAGCAGCTCGAGAAGAAAAGATGGGAAGTGAAGATCAAGCTCTCACAATTCAATCCAAGAAAAATAGAAGGGACCATCATCATCATTCTAAAGGTAAGCATTCCTCCTCCAAGAAATCTCAACTCAGATGTTATACTTGTGATGAAATAGGACACTATGCCAAAGATTGTCCTAGAAACAAAAGAAACTCTCACAAGAAGAAAAACAAGAAGAGAAGACATCATGCTCATGCTGTAGAAGATGATGAACCTTCCACAAAGAGAAACAAGCGAGAAAGTGATGATTCTTCAAGTGATGAAGAATATGTTTTGATTTCCGCTCTCATGGGAAACACTAAATGTGGAAGCAATGATTGTCTTATAGGCAGTGGGGCTTCCAAACATATGACAGGATTCAAAGAGTCTTTTGTGAGACTATCAGAACATGAATCACCCCACAAGGTGAAACTCAGAGATGACTACCAGTATCCAATAAAAGGTAGTGGGGAATCCTACTATAAGCTAGACTTTGGAAAGTCTATGAAGATTAAGGATGTATTATTTGTACTGGGACTTAAGAAGAACCTCCTCTCCATATTTGCATTAGATGCAAAAGGCATGAGGGTTGAATTTGTAGATGGCCAAGTGATTTCCAAGGGAAAGACTTTTGATGATGCAGTAGTGATTGGGGAACAAGAGGGAGGCCTATAAAAATTGAAGGGCCATCTAGAACAAGCTTTGGTCCATGACACAGTAGAGCCAAATGAATTTTGGCATGGAATACTTACACATGTGCACTACAGAGCACTACCACTTGCAAGCAAAGTTGTTGAAGGTCTTCCAGAAATTCAGACAAAACATGATGGAGTCTGCAAAGGATGTGCGAAAGGAAAGAATACAAAGAAGACATTTCCAAGTAGCGAGAGCAAGGCAAAAGGAATCTTGGAAATCATTCACTCTGATGTATGTGGTTCAATGTCATCAAGTTCATTAAGCAGGTATGTATACTATGTTTATTTTATTGATGATTTTTCTAGGAAGACATGGATTTACTTCATGAAGAACAAAGATGAAGTATTCAGCAAGTTTAATGAATTCAAAGCCTTGATTGAAAACCACAATGAAAAGAAGATCAAGACCTTTTGATTAGATAATGGCGAAGAATTCACATCAAATGAATTCAAAGAATTATGCAAAGATTCAAGGATTAAGAGGGAGTTAACCACTCCATATAATTTACAACATAATGGGGTTTCAGAAAGTAAGAATAAAACGATCATGGAAGCTGCAAGGGCTATGCTTCATGATCAAGATCTTCCCATGCATCTATGGGAAGAAGCTTCCAGAACAGTGGTGTATGTACAGAACCGTACTCCACACAGAGTACTTGAGAACAAGACACCTGAATAAGTCTCTTTTGGCAAGAAACTAGAAGTTAGCCATCTCAGAATATTCGGCTGTCTAGTGCACATACACATTCCAAAAGAGAAGAGGACAAAGTTAGATCCTTCAGGAAAGAAGAGTATATTTGTGGGATACTCTAAAAGCTTGAAGGCTTACAGAATATACTTCCCAGGATTCAAGAAGACATTAGAGGAAATTTGGGGTCTAAAATGGGCCTTATAAGAAAAAGTTCCAACAATAAGTTCTTGTGAGTTGGAATTCAAGAACCAATAAAATTTCAATAAAATGAGTCAACCATAATGGTTGAATTGACATATTTGTCATAACAAAAACTACTTTTTTTTGTTCGTATTTTCGACATATCTCTTTGTGTTTTTACTCAAATTTCAATTAGGAGAGCTTGTTGGATGCAGAATTTGATTATGCATCCAACGAGTACCCACACTGCATACTTTTGATGGACCCCACTACCCCAAAAACAAGAAATACCTGGAAAAATGTGATGATGACATCATCATCACATTTTTCCAAGTATTTCTTGTTTTTGGGGTAGAGAGGTCCACCGAGAGTATGCAGTGTGGGTACTCGTTGGATGCAGAATCAAATTCCACTTCCAACGAGCTCTCCCAATCAAAATTTGAGTAAAAACAAAGGGAGATATGTCGAAAATACGAACACAAAAAGTAGTTTTATTCTTTCTTCCTCCAAAATTAATAAATATTATTTTATTATTTTCCTTAGGAGGCCCATTTTAGGCCTCAAAATTTCTCTAATGTCAACATCAACAGGGACGTAACATTTCGAAGACTCAGCCTACAACAAATCAGAAAGAGGCCTGCTAAAGAACATGAAGAAATAGAAGCACCCAAAATTCATGACACAACCATGAACGAATAAATTCAAGTAAAAGATCAAGAATTAGAAGAATCTCAAGAAATTGTAGATCCACCTCAGGAGAAGAATCCTCATAAGAGGAAACATGCTTGGGTATGAGAAGCTATCCAAGGTGCAGAAAAATATGGGGCTCTAGAAGAGAATCACGGAGAAATAAAGAGGACCAAGTCCTGCTCAGGTATTTAGCCTTATTACGTGATTTCATCAATAAAGAACCTTCCAACTATGAAGAAGCGGCAGAAAGGAAAGAATGGAAGGACGATATGATCGAAGAGTATCAATTGATCATGAAGAATGATGTTTGGGATGTTGTTCCAAGATCAGAAGGGAAGTCTGTTGTAACTTCCAAATGGATCTACAAGATCAAGCATGCTGTAGACGACATCATAGAAAAATATAAAGCAAGATTTGTGGCTCGTGGATTCTCCCAGAAAGAAGGAATATATTATGAAGAAACGTTTGCACATGTAGCCAGATACACTTCCATCAGATCAGTACTTTCTCTGGTTGCAGTAATAAAATGGAAGATACACCAAATGGATGTCAAGATTGCTTTCTTGAATTGTGTAGTGGAAGAGGAAGTATATGTGGAGCAGGCACTCGGTTTTGAGACACATGAGAGGGAGTCTCATGTGTGTATATTGAAGAAATCCCTGTACAATTTGAAACAAGCACCCAAGACATGGTATGAAAAAATTGATGGCTTTCTATCCAATTTGGGCTGTACCAAGAGTAAAGCAAATTCCAACCTTTACTACAAGGTTGAAGATGGAAACCCAGTGATACTCCTACTGTATGTAGATGATCTATTTGTAACAGGTATGGATGGGTTGATTGCTGATACGAAGAGGAAGCTTGCTGTTGAGTTCAAAATGAAGGACTTGCCAGGTATGATGCACTATTTTCTAGGCATAGAGGTGTGGTTGAATGCAGATGTAATTTCCCTGGGACAAGGGAAGTATACGATAGAGATCCTGAAGAGGTTCGGGATGATGGATTGCAAGGCCATGACCACACCTATGGCATCAAATTTGAAGCTATTGAGTGATGCTTCATCAGAAGCGGTTGATGCTACGATGTATCGTCAGATGATTGGGTCCTTGATGTACCTGACGAACACGAGACCATATATTTGCTTTGCTATGAACACCTTGAACCAGTTCCTGACAAATCCAAGACATGTTCACTTAATTGCTGCAAAGCATATTCTAAGGTACCTGAAGGGTACAATTGATTATGGGATCAAGTATGAGGCGAATCAAAAGATTAACCTGGAGGGTTATGTTGATTCAGATTGGGCAGGCAGTTCCATCGATAGGAAGAGCACTTCAGGGTGTTTCTTTAGTATGGGATCAGGTGTGGTCTCTTGGTTTAGCAAGAAGCAATCCTGTGTAGCACTGAGTATAGATGAAGCAGAGTATGTCACAGCTTGTTCAACTAGTTGTGAGGTAATATGGTTGAGGAAGTTACTGTCTGATTTATTTGATCTCCAGTTAGATGCTACTTGTATATACTGCAACAACCAGAGTTGTGTGAAATTGTTGGAGAATCTAGTGTTTCATGACAAGTCGAAGCATATTGAGATCAAGTATCACTATATAAGGGATATGGTGCAGAGAGGAGGAGTGAAGCTCCAGTATGTTGCGATGGACGAATAGATAGATCATGTGTTGACAAAGCCATTGGCCAGAGTGAAGTTTGAGTACTTCAGGGAGAAGCTTGGTGTTCTCCATATTGAGGTTCCCTCCAAGGGGAAGTGATGAGTCCATGAGCCATTCTGACATGGTGAGAGGATTAGGTTCCTTCCATGGTTAGATGTAATGGCTGAGCCATTCTGTCATGGTGAGAGGATTGGTTCCTTCCATGTCAGATCTGAGTGCTGAGCCATTTTGATATGACTGTAGGATTGGTTCCTACATGATCAGATATAAGGGTTGTTTCCATTCTCTGAATGTAGGTACCTAGTCAGTTACCAGGAATACTCAGTCTGGGACTAAGGGCCATTCTGATATGACTGTGGGATGTAGTCTCACATGATTAGATATAAGTGCAGGGTCATTCTGATGTGATTGAGGGATGTGTTCCCACTTGATCAGATATAAGGGTTGATGCCATTCTATGGGAGAATGGAGGAACCTGGTTAGTTATTAGGAACCCTCATTCTGGGACTGAGAGCCATTCTGACATGGTGAGAAGAATAAGTTACTTCCATGATCAGATGTAAGGGCTGGGCCATTCTGACATGGTGAGAGGATTAGGTTCCTTACATGGTTAGATGTAAGGGATGGGAAATTCTGACATGGTGAGAGGATTAGGTTCCTTCTATGGTCAGATGTGAGGGCTGGGCCATTCTGACATGATGGTGGATGTGTTCCTCTCATGGTCAGATGTGAGTGCTGGGCATGCCTTTCTGACAAGTTAAGGTCAGATGTAAGTGCTGGGTAGGCCATTCTGACTTAGGGTTAGATATAAGCGCTGAAGAAGACCTACATCGAGGCTAGGCCTACAACTAGCATGAAAAAGGGTTGGTTCTGTAGAACTTCCTATGATGAGAAGAATCATGAGATAGCAATAGTAATGATGAATTAGTGATGATCTAGATCCAGTGATGATGATCCAATAGAGATGATCCGGATCTAGTGATGATGATTCAACAAAGATGATCCAGATCCAGTGATGTTGATTGAGCAGAGATGATCCAGATTCAGTGATGATCCAAATCCAAATGAAGATGACTTGAAGATGAAGATGAACTAAAGATGAAGATGACCTGAAGATGAAGATGAATTGAACAATACGAGAACTCGATGATGATCTAGTTAATACAGAGAAGAAGACCAGTGCTGCATAATTGTGTTGAGAGAATACATTCCTTGTTAAGAGGGAGTGTTGATGTAATTGTAACTTTAGAATGTATTCACTTGTATATTTTATGTATTGTACCCCGATGTTTATTCTGGAAAGTGTTTGTAATGTAATTGAGTCATGTCATGCCTCGATGTTCCGATCAGGAGTTTCTATAATGTAAAAAAGTCATGTCAAGTCATTGTGGGTAACCCTCCTATTCATCAAGGGTTAAAGTCCCCGCAATTGTGGGGCCCTAGGGTTATTAGACTCTCCTAGTGAAGTTGGCCCTAGTGAGTTATTGTCAAGTCGGGAATTAGTATAAATAGAGAGTGAGCCTCTCTATTTATCACACACTTAATCATAGTCAGTTGTAGGGCATAGCTGAGGGAGAAGAAGTTGTTGGGTCTAGAAAGAAAGAGAGTACTGTTGTCGGGAGATCATCTTACTGTTTTGGGGTTTTACTTTTGGTGTTGATTCTATCTCTGAGGGAGTTGTGGGGTTTTCTCCATTTATGGTATCCCTGAGGAAAAACATTGTGTTCATTGTCTCTTGTGTTTGATTGTTGTGCTTGTTATTCTCTCAGTTAGAGATCCTAATATAATGCTAGCTTGAATGATAAAATTCTAACACTGTCTATCCTTCTTAATTGTCTCAACGATAGATGCACAAATACCAGTAAAGTTCTTTATAAACTTCCTGTAAAAACTTGCCAACCCATGAAAGCTTCTTAACTCAAATATGTTCCTTGGTGAAGGTCAATCAATGATTTCTTTCACCTTTTCTTGATCCATCTTCAACCCATCTCTTGAGATAACAAAATCAAAATATACTAGCTTTGTCTTCATGAATGTGCACTTCTTCACATTTATCAACAACTTCTCCTATTGCATCCTCTATAAAACATATCTCAGATGCTTTAGAGGCTCTTCTTCTATTTGGATGAAAACCAAAATGTCATCAAGGTAAACTATCACAAATTTACCTATGAAATTCCTCAAGAATTCATTCATCAATCTCATAAAAGTGCTTGGTGCGTCGGACAATCCAAATGGCATGACCAACCACTCGTACAACCCATAATTTGTCTTAAAGGATGTTTTCCACTCATCTCCTTCTTTGATCCTGATATGGGGATATCCACTCTTCAAATCGAGTTTTGAAAAGCATGTTTCCCCACTTAGGAAATCCATCATGTCATCCATCCTTAGTAATGTAAATCTATATCTGATAGTAATCTTGTTAATTGATATGGAGTCAGTACACATCCTCCACTCACCATCCTTCTTTGGTGTCAGTACTGTTGGTACTACACATGGACTCAGACTCTACTAGACTAATCCTTTGTCCGACAATCCTTGGACCTGCTTCCTCAATTCTTCATTCTATCGAGGTGTCAACCTAGACGCTACCTTGTTTGGTAAACTAGCTCCTGGAATAAAATCAGTCTCAAATGACTTATATCCCTTCTTGGTGGTAATTCATTGGGTAAATCATCCACCACAATGTTACTATACTCACTCAACATCTCCTGAATCTCCTCAGGTAGATCTGCCACGCTGGTCTTCATCGTCACCACTCTTGGATTACATACCACAACATAGTTCAACCTTCTTTCTCAACCTAGTGCAAATATTCCTTTCCTGACAACATCAGAACTTTAGGTGCTGAATGTCCTGCTGTACTACCTTATTGTCAAGGGTGAAGTACATGTTTTATCCCATTCTACTCAAAACTATGACAGTTACTCCTACCATCATGGGTTATTTTATTATCAAATTGCCACGGTCTACCTAATAGTATATGACAAACATCCATGGGCATCATATCACACATAATATTGTCCTTATATGGACCTGTTTGGAAATCAACTACACACTACTCACTTACCAGGATTTGATGTCCTTTATGTAACCAAGATACTTTGTATGGAACAGGATGCTTGGTATTCTGTAAACTCAAATTTTCCACCATCTCTGTGGAAACAAGATTATTAGTACTCCCATTGTCAATCACCATATTACAACACTTCCCTTGGACTTTACATGTACTCCTGAATAATGATTTTCTTTGTGTTTGTGCCAGAAATTGTTTCCAAGGCTATAAAGAAACAAGCCAACACAATCTCAAATAATCAATTAAACAAAAGTAGGTTTCAGGGTTTCTTGAAAGGTTTTTTGTGGTTATACAGTTTGGAGACAAACAGAGAATACACTCATGAGACAAATAGCAACTGAATCATAAGCAAAGAAAGGAAAAGATGCATAATATATTCACCAAAATCATACATATCATAATATTGAAGTTCATTCATAAAATATTAGCATTACCAGCATATAAACCTAGACCAGCAATGAATTTATCAGTTAAGCAACTAAACAAGTTAAAACATGAAGCCAACACATAAACTGAAGGGTAAAAGGATCATATATTTCATAATTTTTCCATCAAATACATATAAGAGTTATGTACTTAGCTCATCAATAAGTCTAGCAGACCTCCTGAAGTCCTCCAAAAAATCCAACCCCCCTTCTGTCCCTTTGTCCCTCTTTTATAGATACAAATAAGTAGTTCTATCTTCCCTTCATTAGGTTGAAATTGAAACTACCCAGCAGTTACATTAACTAACTTTCAACTAATTGACTAAAAATAGTAAATCGGATTCCTGGCAAATATGGCGAATTTTTGGAAAATAGGTGTCAAAGAAGTTTCCATATCTCTCAATTCGTGACACCCGTGTAAACACTGAGAGATGTTTTTGTGAATGGTTCTATTATGGACAAAACCCTCTCTTAGTTTTTAAAAATTCATCTCCAATCAATCATAATCTTCCCCACAAGATGAACACTAAAACAGGAAAATATTAAATATTTAAAATCCCTGAAACATAGGTTGCAAAGATTAAACTGAATCTTTCAAAACTTGACATTTCTTGCAAAACTGAGAGATGTTTTTGTATATGGATATCTTATAAACAAAAACCTCTTTTTAAAAAAAAAATTCCTCTCCATCAGCTCATGGTATGCATTTGACTTCAATAACCCAAAATAGGAAAAACTGAGCAGAATTCTCAGTAATTTTTGCATTCCAAATAAATAGCACTAGCAGAAAGATTGGTTGCAGCCAAAGTGTTATAACTCCCAAATATGGAAGCATCCCCATCCACTGCTTCATCCACTTCACCGGTTTTCCAATGGCTGAATGATGCTTCTGTATGATTTTAAGACCCTGTTAATGACCTAACAACTCTTTTTTCTTCAAGTTTTCAGAGCTCTGACAGTCAATTTCCTTTTGATTCTCCTTGGATGTATCAACTTGACAATCAAAATATAGCTCTTTCATTCTTTTTGAGGGGCCGGTTAGCAGACATAGTTGAGTTCTTTTTGTTTTGTCTTGTTGAATTGGGAAATGGCCTTGATTGTATTCTCATACTGTGTCTAACACCACCTGTCCATAAAGTACCTACCCCTTCTACATATTGCCAATCCTGCCTATTCAAAGTTTCCATCATTCTTCTTTTGTGAGATCTGCTCAGTGCATTGACATTATCTCCAAAGATCAAATGTGTGCCTGTGCTTAAGTTCTTTTTGTTTCGTCTTATTGATCCAGGAACCAACTTTGACTCATTATCTATAGCCTGTTGTTTGATAGGAAACTGTGAGTTGCTTAAATGTACATTCAGATTATTAGTGATGCTTTCTCCGTCTTTTATCTCTTCATGCATAGGTGACCGAGAAGAACTACTGATGTTCAATGATCTTTGGCCAACATATTCTGCTTGTTTGAAATTTTGTGAAATCTCAGATGCTTCCTGAGAGAGGGAGATTAAGGAGCTGCAAGTTTTTGGTGCCCCTTGCTGAATGGATGCATTACATGCATCATAACTGTTATATGCAGTGGAATGAGATTCACTTTTGCGCTTTCTCAATAACATAACTGTTGCTGAGATGTTAGAGGGTAGAGACACAGATAATGAAGGAAATTGAGATTGAGTTGCTTTATATTGAAATTGATCTGGTTCTCTTTTGGCACCTACTAATACAACCTTTTCCCTTAATTGCATTTGTAAAGGGATGAGCATCAGATATGATCATATGCGTTTCACTATGTTTGAGTTGAGGGCTATGTGAAACATCTGAAGGCAAAACATCAAAACTTTGTTGTCTGCTATCCAGTCGAGGAACCTTTTCTGATTGTAGAACTTGATTACCCAATTTGATATGATGTTAATATTCTTCAAGCATTAATACGTTGGGAAGCACTCCCTTATTTGTTTGCAAGTGCTCATTTTCCAGAACATCAAGGCTGATCTCTGGCTTCATCATTTGGGTTGTGGATTCCATAACATGGACTAGACAGTTACTGGAAATATCCACAGTAAAATTTTCTTCCTCCGACCTTTTCCCATCGCGTGATAATGTACTTTTATCATTAGAAGGAAGCTCCTCATTGGAGGAATTACCACTTATTTCTCTGTCACTCCCCTGTATAGGTAGATTTTCCAGATTTGTTTCTCTTGGAGGAAAATTGGATGATTTTTGTTCCTTGGTTTTTTGCAGTAGTGTTCTTTGATTAGCAGCTGCAGAAAACACGTTAACATCTTGCAAGCAGTTATAATCTTGGTGTACAACACTTTTCATAGTTGAACCATCTTCGGTGATTGCATAATCCAGTGTTAAAAAGCCCTAAATCTCCTCTGCAATTGTAAATTCCATACTTTAAGCAGATATCTTCATTCCAGCGTCTCCACCAGCTTCATAATATTTAATTTAGAACATATTCCCCGAAAATATTTCCTTATTTCGCTCACTCTCATCATTTGCCAGAAATTTGCATCCAGTTGCCAGAATCTCCCTCACATGAGACTAGACACCTGTTTACATGAAAAAAAACTTGGCAAAACACATATCAACGTGACCAATGAAGTATTTAACACTTTAGGAACGAAATCCCCAAAAAATCGGACTGAAAAATGACCATTTTGGCAAAAAACGATTTTCCTGTAGCGTCGCAGTGTAATTTTTTGGCCGTTTCGCTACAGGAATATTTTAAAACCAATTTTGGCACTTTTTAGTCATTAATTCCATTTGAATGAGGTTTTTATGGTAAACTTTGATCATGGTGTTATTTGTGAACCAATTAATCCATATAAATCCTTTAGAACCCTTCAGAACCTAAAGAAACAAAAAATAATAAAAATCTAAAGGCAAAACTAAAAAATTTCACTCAAAAACCAAAATTTTTGTAAAGTAAGTAAAAGAGCATACTTAAGAAAATGAGCAAACTTAAAATAAAAATGACAATCAAAATATAAAATTGAAGAAAACAAGTTCATGACTTAACATCTGGCTCCAGCTGCGGGATGAAGTCCTCCCTGTGAGGCTTCAAGAACCTGTAGACCAGTGCCTTTTTTCTGCTACCTACTAGTCTACAAAATTTCCATTGGGCTATGGAGTCCTTATTCAATCCTTCACACACTGATATATACAATGAAAATCAAATCTCTTTCTTTGAGGAACCTTCTATTTACTGAATCAAATTGGAATCCCATTTCTAATTTAACTAGGAAAGAATTTCATCAACCCACCAAAACTTGTTTCCAACTCCACATATATATGTAATCAGAAATATTGGAAAACGTGAAGAGTAATGATCTAACAAATTATACTCACTTCATCAAATGGTGTCTCTGAAATAATAGATTTATAACATGGTATTGACTCTAAATAATCTACTACTGGATCATAAAAACTTCCACAAGTTACCTCTTCCTATTCTATGAAAAAGACAAGCTGTCCATAAGAATATTTTGTTCCATGAATATCAATCAGGCATTGGCAAAAAAGGACATCAGGATCAACCTGAATTTTCTCCATAATTTTTTGGATAGTATCATCAACAATGTCAACACTTTGAACCTCCTTTTCCACACTGTCTTCAAATGAATGACTATTAGGCATTGGCTTTTGCTGTTCAAGGATAATAGACTAAATGCATTCTTGAATCTGCTGATCAGATTGTGACATATCACACACCTCACAGATTTTTGGGTCTTTCTTTTCAATTTCATCATCATATTTATTAAAAATTAGAGCCTCTTCATAATGATTTTGAACAGCAGATTTATCATAACCATGAATATAAGCAACTTCTGAAAAAATGTGAACAGCCTAGATTTCATTGATTTTAGTATCAAAACCAAAAGGAATAGAATTTAATTCATCACAGAATTCTTGTCTTGGAACCCTAATCTCTTCATCATAGCAAGGATTATTCTGAGAAATTTCGAATGATGATGCTAAAGGTTCATCTTTTCCTTCAATACAAAGCTGATCTTTAACGCAATACTGATTTTCAAAAGTTTGTTGAACTAGAGATTGATCGTCAAAAGGATTAGCATTCAAACTGTTATTAAGACTGTTGAAATCGTTATGAGAATGTTCCAAACTATCTCTACTGATCTCATCACTTGGATAATCCTCAAACTGACCTAAAACAACAACTTGATTATCATAATGATCATGACATTGTTTCTTGACAGTAGTATCTGAAAATGTTACCTTTTCACCATCAACAAATTCCAAAACTTCAACTTCTTCATGACATGTTTTGAACCCTCAATTATACTCATCATCATGATTTTTTAAATCAGAAATTGTATGATAAACATCAACCTGCTCACAACAATCTTTTAAAAAGAGTTCAACTGAGAACATATACTTACAATGTTTCCGAAAACATGTGTGGAATTATTTCAGTGAGGAGATGCTAGCAGCGGGAAGAGAAAAATACCAATCTCGTGCATCTTGCTCAAGTGAATACATGAACATCTTCATGAGCACATCTTCATACTGGATATTTAACTGGACCATACAATGATGAAATCTGATGAGGTGATCTGAAGGATTATCCTCTTTGCTTTCCCTAAATCGTGGAAGACAATCTCCCCAAACATCCATAGTAGGTACTGGATTTGGAAAACCTGGAATATCAAAAAATTTGAAAGGTGCAAACCTTCGAACCAGAATAACTTCCATGGACATCGGCCTCTGCATCTTGAAATAGTGGAGTCGCCAATCAATTTGTCAAGACAGATTTTGTTTTTTCTCCTCAGAAAGAGAAAGGGGTGACAGTAGTTCAAATTAATTAGGGCTGCATAAAGTTGGGGATAACTGAAACTTTCTAATTCTTCCAACTCCTCTAGTAGCCACTGTGTCAAACTTGGTAAAAAATAGCCTTAAAGATGTGCTGGTTTAAGTTCACCTCTTAAAACCAGTAAAACTGATAAGTATCCCAAGGAAAATATGTCTTCAACTCTGTCCTCGGCAACGGCGCCAAAGATGTTTGTGCCAGAAATTGTTTCCAAGGCTATAAAGAAACAAGCCAACACAATCTCAAATAATCAATTAAACAAAAGTAGGTTTCAGGGTTTCTTGAAAGGTTTTTTGTGGTTATACAGTTTGGAGACAAACAGGGAATACACTCATGAGCCAAATAGCAACTGAATCATAAGCAAAGAAAGGCAAAGATGCATAATATATTCACCAAAATCCAACATATCATAATATTGAATTTCATTCATAAAATATTAGCATTACCAGCATATAAACCTAGACCAGCAATGAATTTATCAGTTAAGCAAATAAACAAGTTAAAACATGAAGCCAACACATAAACTGAAGGGTAAAAGGATCATATATTTCATAATTTTGCCATCAAATACATATAAGAGTTATGTACTTAGCTCATCAATAAGTCTAGCAGACCTCCTGAAGTCCTCCAAAAAATCCAACCCCCGTTCTGTCCCTTTGTCCCTCTTTTATAGATACAAAGAAGTAGTTCTATCTTCCCTTAATTAGGTCGAAATTGAAACTACCCAGCAGTTACATTAACTAACTTTCAACTAATTGACTAAAAATAGTAAATCGGATTCCTGGCAAATATGGCGAATTTCTGGAAAATAGGTGTCAAAGAAGCTTCCATATCTCTCAATTAGTGACACTTGTGTAAACACTGAGAGAGGTTTTTGTGAATGGGTCTGTGATGGACAAAAACCTCTATTGTTTTTTAAAAATTCATCTCCAATAAATCATAATATTCCCCGCAAGATGAACACTAAAACAGGAAAATATTAAATATTTAAAATCCCTGAAAAATAGGCTTCAAAGATTAAACTGAATCTTTCAAAACTTTACAGCTGTTGCAAAACTGAGAGAGTTTTTTTTAGATGGATATCTTATGAACAAAAACCTCTGTTGGTTTTCAAACATTCCTCTCCATCAGCTTGTGGTATGCATTTGACTTCAATAACCCAAAATAGGAAAAACTGAGCAGAATTCTCAGTAATTTTTGCATTCCAAATAAATAGCACTAGCAGAAAGATTGGTTGCAACCAAAGTGTTAAAATCCCAAATATGGAAGCATCCCCATCCACTGCTTCATCCACTTCACCGGTTTTCCAATGGCTGAATGATGCTTTTGTATGATTTTAAGACCCTGTTAATGACCTCATAGCTCTTTTTTCTTCAAGTTTTCAGAGCTCTGACAGTCAGTTTCCTTTTGATTCTCCTTGGCTGTATCAACTTGACAATCAGAATATAGCTCTTTCATTCTTTTTGAGGGGCCGGTTAGCAGACATAGTTGAGTTCTTTTTGTTTTGTCTTGTTGAATTGGGCAATGGCCTTGATTGTATTCTCATACTGCGTCTAACACCACCTGTCCATAAAGTACCTACCCCTTCTACATATTGCCAATCCTGCCTATTCAAAGTTTCCATCATTCTTCTTTTGTGAGATTTGCTCAGTGCATTGACATTATCTCCAAAGATCAAATGTGTGCCTGTGCTTAAGTTCTTTGTGTTTTGTCTTATTGATCCAGGAAGCAACTTTGACTCATTATCTATAGCCTGTTGTTTGATAGGAAACTGTGAGTTGCTTAAATGTACATTCAGATTATTAGTGATGCTTTCTCCGTCTTTTATCTCTTCATGCATAGGTGACCGAGAAGAACTATTGATGTTCAATGATCTTTAGCCAACATATTCTGCTTGTTTGAAATTTTGTGAAATCTCAGATGCTTCCTGAGAGAGGGAGATTAAGGAGCTGTAAGTTTCTGGTGCCCCTTGCTGAATGGATGCATTACATGCATCATAACTGTTATATGCAGTGGAATGAGATTCACTTTTGCACTTTCTCAATAACATAACTGCTGCTGAGATGTTAGAGGGTAGAGACATAGATAATGAAGGAAATTGAGATTGAGTTGCTTTATATTGAAATTGATCTGGTTCTCTTTTGGCACCTACTAATACAACCTTTTCCCTTAATTGCATTTGTAAAGGGATGAGCATTAGATATGATCATATGTGTTTCACTATGTTTGAGTTGAGGGCTATGTGAAACATCTGAAGGAAAAACATCAAAAGTTTGTTGTCTGCTATCCAGTCGAGGAACCTTTTCTGATTGTAGAACTTGATTACCCAATTTGATATGATGTTCAAATTATTCAAGCATTAATACATTGGGAAGCACTCCCTTATTTGTTCGCAAGTGCTCATTTTCCAGAACGTCAAGGCTGATCTCTGGCTTCGTCATTTGGGTTATGGATTCCATAACATGACCTAGACAGTTATTGGAAATATCCACAGTAAACTTTTATTCCTCCGACCTTTTCCCATGCCGTGATAATGTACTTTTATCATTAGAAGGAAGCTCCTCATTGGAGGAATTGCCACTTATTTCTCTGTCACTCCCTTGTATGGGTAGATTTTCCAGATTTGTTTCTCTTGGAGGTAAATTGGATGATTTTTGTTCCTTGATTTTTTGCAGTAGTGTTCTTTTATTAGCAGCTGCAGAAAACACGTTAACATCTTGCAAGCAGTTATAATCTTTGTGTACAGCACTTTTCATAGTTGAACCATCTTCGGTGATTGCATAATCCAGTGTTAAAAAGCCCTAAATCTCCTCTGCAATTGTAAATTCCAGACTTTAAGCAGATATCTTCGTTCCAGCGTCTCCACCAGCTTCATAATATTTAATTTAGAACATCTTCCCCGAAAATCTTGCCTTATTTCGCTCACTCTCATCATTTGCCAGAAATTTGTATCCAGTTGCCAGAATCTCCCTCACATGAGACTAGACACCTGTTTACATGAAAAAAAACTTGGAAAAACACATATCAACGTGACCAATGAAGTATTTAACACTTTAGGAACGAAATCCCCAAAAAATCGGACTGAAAAATGACCATTTTGGCAAAAAACAATTTTCCTGTAGCGCCGCAGTGTAATTTTTTGGCCGTTTCGCTACAGGAATATTTTAAAACCAATTTTGGCACTTTTTAATCATTAATTCCATTTGAATGAGGTTTTTATGGTAAACTTTGATCATGGTGTTATTTGTGAACCAATTAATCCATATAAATCCTTTAGAACCCTTCAGAACCTAAAGAAACAAAAAATAATAAAAATCTAAAGGCAAAACTCGAAAATTTCACTCAAAAACCAAAATTTTTGTAAAGTAAGTAAAAGAGAAGACTTAAGAAAATGAGCAAACTTGAATAAAAATGACAATCAAAATATAAAATTGAAGAAAACAAGTTCATGACTTAACACTTTTAGCAGTCTTTGCTTTCTCCTTCTCAAGTTTCAATAAGACCTTGTTCATGATGAAATCCTCTCCTGTCTCTGGTAAGACCTCCTCTACTGTCGACTGTTCTTGCTACTTCTCATTCTGAGCTACATAGGATCCTCTCTATCCTATGTCTTCTTTTCCTGGACATTCAAATGATTTATGCCCCAACTGGTTGCATTTGTGGCACCTAACAACAGCCTCTCTGCCTTGTCCTCTACCTCTACCTCCTTGGTAAGGTCCTCTTCTACTAGAATCACCTCCTCTACCATGTTTCTCTTGCTAGTTAGAGTTACTGGACTCCCCTCTCTGCATTCCATATCTTCCTCTTCTAGTTGCTTTCCCTTTTCCTCTGGCCGAACTACAACCTCTATTGAAGCTCTCCTTCCTTGCTATCTTTTCTTCTACCCTCAAGGCACATTGATACGCCTCCTCCATCGTTCTAGGTGATATCATGCTGATCTCTTCTTGGATATACATCCTTAGACCATTCACATATATAGAATGCTTCTCTACTGACTCTTCCACATATCCAGCCCTTAGGTTTACTTTGTAAAATTCCTCAGTGTTCTCCCTCATTGTCAACAATCTCTGCCTAAGGTTCTTATCTATATAGAATTAAGTGGTAATATTTGGGCAAGAAATTATCCCTCATCTTTGCCACCATTCTATCCTAGCTTTTTATTGATGGATTATTCTTCCTCCTTCTTTCTGTTTGCACACTATCCCACCACAAGGATGCATGCCCTTTCAACCTCGTCACAGCTAATATGACTCTCTTATCTTCTTCTACCTCATCGTACTCAAAGTATTTATCTAGCTCACTAATTCAGTCAGTGAGATGCTCAGCGACGAGACTCCCATCATAGGTAGGAAACTTTGGTCTCGGCCTTGAAGTCGCTCCTAGAATAAATCTGAAATATCTTAACTCTAGTGTTTCCTGCATAGGTGTAGTTTCTTCTTCTTGCTCTTCATCCTCAGGTTCACTTACATCCCCTACTTCTGGGTCTCTTCATCTATTCATTTCCATGGATTCTAGACGTGCCCTTAACTCCCTCATTTCCTCTAGAACTTTTGCGTCCCCCCCTGGTCGACCTCTGTCATGACCTCTCGCTCTTCCAATGCATGCAACAATCTCCTCACTCTAAGCCCCTGCAATAACAGTTCTCTTTCACATTGTTACAACTTACCTCACCAATCCTCTTCTCATCCCTTGGTCTTTCAACAATGTTGGTCCTCTATCCAGAACCTCTTGAGCACTCTTCTTTGCTCTTTCCATGCTTCTATGGCTACGCTTCTCTCTTTCACAAGCTTCTCCTTGATTCTTCAAAAATTCTACCCACAACCTCAACTGTGGAATTTATTAACAAGAAATATCTTCTCGCTCTGATACCAAAACTGGTGCAAGCCGGGATCGACTCAGCCAACCCAACCAGCACTTCCAGGATCTAGTGGCTCCTATACTTAGCAAAATTACCCAATTTAGCCTAATAGCCAAACTCTTCGTTAAAATTGATTCCCCACAATTTTTCCGCCACAATCGTCATTCTGCAACAAAGTTTTCACAGGAAGGTTGCGGGATGCTGGATCTCGGACACCCAACGTTGTGCTCCGCAACTTCCTTTCTGCAACGGCCTTCCCACAAGAAAGTTGCAGGATGCGGGATGCCAACTTCCCAAGGTTTCTCCCCCGTAACTTCCTCTCCACAATTTCTCAGCCTTCATATCTTTGCGTCCTTCACTCTGACCGTCGATATTCCTTTTGGTGTGGACCTCACAAATCTTTGTAGATTTGTTAACTCCCTCGCAACTTCCATTGCAGGCTTCTTTTGGAATGTCAGATCTTTATCTACGGAATCAATCTCGACTGTTCATTCTCTACAAAACTTGTCAATGGCAAAAAATCTGTGGGTTACGTCGATTGATCAATCCATCCTGCAATCTTCCCGATTCTTTAGCCTAACACTCTTATGCATGCATCTACACTCTACTTCAACTATTCAAGCATGAAATTGAGGCGTGAATCACAACTTCACAAAAATACACAATGTTCAGGAAAACGCCGAAGTCGGCTCTCAAAAGATACACGGTTCAACACAGCACATGCATAAAGGTTAACAACCCTTCAAACACACAGTTAATCCTTCTGTTTAGAAATCAAATGAAAATGTACACAGCTTGGATCTCTCTTCTTTCAACTCTTCAAAGTATTTACTAGTAGGAATCAGACACAGGTCTGTCCTCTCTCTGCAAACTCAGAATTCTAAATGCTGAAGAGCAGAACCCCCTCTACTTCTCTAAACTGTCTATTTAAACTAAACTCCCACCCTATTCCTAAGTGGTCCTATAACTGAAAATAAACACTACTACCCATGATGAAACATCCTTGTCTGAGAGAAAGTACTGGCGGCTTGATCTCCACGCAGGAAGTCATGATCTGCAATGATTCCCTACGCCACTAACAGACTATGACTTAGCAAAAATGGTTAGAAAAAATATGCCACATCATGTGACCAACTCATCACATTGTTGGCATGCCATGATGCTCCTACATCCGAAATCAACATAGTGGTTGTTGGACAAATATACTATTGGAATGTGGAATACCAGTTTTTTCAGAGATAAAAATGCACCACCACACTTAATCTCCCTCTAGCCCATCATGAAGAATGGAACCATCATATAACAGGGTTATATAAAATTAATATCTTCTCACTGCCAAGGATGATAGTTTAATTTGGTCCTGGGACACTATGGTTGGCAATCGGAATGTAAGCAATGCTTATCATGCCATATCAACCAGTAGGTGGGGTGAACCTCACAGTTGATGGTCTTCCAATATTTGGCAATGGAAGTGCCCTTTAAGAATCACTTGTTTTTGTTGGTTAGCCTTGCACAACAAGATCCTTGCATGGGATATTTTACAAAAGCGTGGTTGGCAGGGTCCAGGATGCTGCAGCTTATGTGGGATAGATAGTCAAACATCCAATCATCTCTTCTGCACATGCCATATTAACAAGTAACTATGGAATAAACTATACATCTTATTGGGTCTCCAGATTTCTTGGGTACATGACACTCTCCATCAAAATCTCGATGATTGGTCCTTCAACAGTCTTTCATACGAATCCTTTCTTGCATTCACATGTTGGGAAGTTTGAAGATACTAGAATCTCTATATCTTTGAAAATAAACTTATATATATCCCATGCATTATCAGATATATCATATGCCTTTCAAAGGATTTTAAAACTGTGCTTGGTCTAGTTGTTAGAAAAATCAGTCATTTGTTCTTTGCTCTTGTTCATACATATGGTTATTTTGACGGAGCATCGCAACATGATGGCCAAGTATCCAGCGTGGGAACCAAGTTGGAGCTCACTTATTAACATTATTTCTCCATTTGGATGGACTGTGGAGAAGGAACAAGCGCCCGCAACAAGCTTTTTAACTCTTGTTGTCCTCCTTTTTTTTTGCTCGGTATAAAAATTTGGAGTCCAAACTGGTTCTCGGAGAATCCAAAATAATTGTGGATTGGGCTAACATTCGAGCGACTTACACATTATTTTATTGGATTGGTGGAAGCAGCATGATGTTCATTACATGAATCTTTTCATACCACCTCTTTCCATCATATATATATAGAGAATATAGTAGAGAACAAAGGGTTTACTTTTCCCGAATTTACAGTTTGAGAAATGGCATAATAATGTTATTGTTTTCTGTCTCCTCTCCATTTTTTGTGGCCATCCTCAACAAACATGTATGTTCGGTCCATCCAACGGACCAACAACAAAGTTAATGGTTGACTTCATTGTTGGTCTGTTGGATGGACCGAACGTACATGTTTTTTAAGCTCGGGCCATTTTTTTGCCTAAATTTTTGGATAGTTTTTTGTTGTTTTGTCTTTCCTTCTGGTCTTTTGTTTTTTCCATGGCATTACATATTTTTTCTTATGTATCGAAAAATTAGGTATGAATTAATTGTTCTATGGATAATCGATGATTATATACATTTTGAAGAGCCACGTTCAAATTAGAGGCATGCTGGATAGCAATCAAGATGGAAGGAATGTATGATATAAAGGTGAATGTATAGCTTGATTCATAAATTTGAATAGCAACTCTAACTAGATTTTTTATGAAAAAAAACTAAATAAGATTTTTGAAATTTAAATGATCGCCAAATGCTAAAGCTCCTTTGTGGATACACTCTAGATTTTATTGCTTTATGGTTTACAATAGTGGCTTCAATATTGTAAAAGGTCTTATTTTGCAATCACCTTGTAGTTATTAAACATGACTCTCAGAAAGAAAGCTGTCTTTACAAATTCAATTTCATTTTTACATATGCATTTATTAAAACAAACATTATTTTTTTCATAATTGTAAATACATATATTACTTTTTCAATTTATTTTACAAATCTATTTAATAATTACACACATATGTCACTACATCTTTTTAATTCATAAGACCCATCATCTTCTAAAAAATGTTGCACTCTTATGAAAATTATAAAACCAATCTCTATTACACCACCATCACCATACGAAATGGGTTCTCTCTATCAATAAACCAAAGAGTCCCATTAATTTGTTTTTGCAATTGCAATAAGGTAATGTATTAAATGAATTATTTCAAACAAGGTGTAGCAACAATGTTGTATATTCCCTACCCTTAGGATTGTAAAACTTAGAGCAAGTTTAAGTTCGGGTAAATGAGAAGACTACTAGAGAGGACATAGACTTTTATTTTTTTGGACTGCAATGTTCTTTGCAACAAAAGAAAATTTGTTTATAATGAATGTGATAAAAGACCCTAAATCTTTGAGATGTTAATGTTTTCTTAAAGAATTACTGAAGTAATTGATTCTTTGGGAATTTATGTGAGTATTTATTTTATTGAACTTAAAATCACATATCAACCCCTAAAAATAAGTAATTGATTCTTTGGGAATTTATGTGAGTATTTATTTTACTGAACTTAAAATCACATATCAACCCCTGCAAAATAACCCATTTTCCATTATACGTGGGTAAGTAGAATATGCATTGTCATTGTTTTGTGTGTGGTTTTGACCACAAGTGTGTAAGGTCAATTGTTGTGGAGAAAATAATTAAATTTCATCTTTGTAATGATAGAAAGTAACACTAAACACATGCAAACAAGGGTACTTCTTTACTGGTGAAGTAGATGGATATTAAAGGGTTTCATTCTTACTATATATTCCATTCATGTACATGAATTCCCATGCAAAGGAACATCCACGGCATCACAACATAATATGAATAACTCCAAAGAATCCGTGTCTAAACAGAAAGAGCTATGCCTACAAAACCATAGCCCCCATATGCAACGTGGTTTGATGCTCAACCAACAATGCTCAATGCCTCACCACTGGACCTATAAACAATAGATTGGAAAAGCATATCCAATTATCTATACCTTATAAAATCTTTGCTTTCTCCAAAATACACAACAAGAGACCAATACAACAAAAGTCTGAATTTTTTCAAAACACAAATATCTATTATTAATTTGGAGAACAATGATAATCATCTATCTTTTGCAATATAAATCTAAATTAGTTATACAATGAATGTAGAAATATGTAATTTATTTTTTTCAATTTTTTAAAGTATATTTAAATTGATATAGGTCCAACAACCATCTATCTTTTGCAATATAAATTTAAATTAGTTATACAATGAATGTAGAAATATGTAATTTATTTTTTTTCAAATTTTTTAAAGTAGATTTAAATTGGTATAGATCTACTTAACACAAAATTCTAAATCCCAATATGTTTAAAATTAAAAGTAAAACTTAAAAACTTAACCATAAACAATGTAATATGCAGACCATAATAACATAATAAAAGTTATATACAAAATGTCCAATAACACACTATTATCTTCATACTACATTAATAATAATAATAGATATTGATTGTTTTTTAATTAAATATTTTATCTTCTCATTTATTAATACCTATTAATAATAGAAATTGATTATGCTTATTTTTTTCATATGGTTCATAGCATTGAGAATATTGGTGGAGGCTCACTATATTCATAGTAGTTGGGGAACCTAACCTCAAATGAACTTCCCTAAAAACTATTAATTATGTACTTTTGTTAAATTAAAATAGCTTAAATTATATACTTTTGTTAAATTATAATAGCTTAAAAATATTTAAAAATTAGAAATATAAAAGTGTCAATAACCATTTCATTTCATGTTATTAGCTTAAAAACATTTAAATTAATTTAATAAATTAAATTACACCTCAAAATAAATTAACCCCTCTGTACATGCTTTAAAATGAAGTAAGTTTGAAAGCTTAAAAAAAATTGAATTATAAAAATAAGTTGTATATTCTTCTCACCCAAACTTAATTAAACTTAATTAATATGCCACATGGTTGACAAATTCAAATACCCTAAACTTTTTAATAAAAAAGGTGATGATGTTCTATTGCATTTAATGGAGTATGGATGATACATGGAGACATCAACAAGAAAATGAGAGGATAATGATACGAGTAAAGACCCTTTATTTATGTAAGTATCATCATGGAAGGAAAGGTGAAAGATTGATCCTATTGAATGAAAGGAGGTTGTCTCATGTGAATTTAAAAAGGCACAATAAAGACACAATTAGGCTCAATCTTAACGACGGGAATTGTCATAGTCGTCACACTCAAGAGAATGTAACATTGATTTTTCATGTCCAAAAATGGGTGAGCTACCAACATTTCTCACAAGGGAACTTGATTAATTAAACCCTACGAGTGAAAGTGTTTCTATACTGATTCTGACTACCAGGAAGGAGAGCTTCAGCTAGAATGGGTAAAGCGGGTAAGTAAGGTGATAGATATAGCACACTGACGTAGTAGCTGCGACGGAAGGGTACCACAATTATGTATCGTACTCATCAAATTATGGCACAACGTAAAGATGAAAACTCATGGTTGCGTTCCTGCCAGTCATGTAATGCATCATGACTATGAGTCATAGGAGCAAATGATGCGCTAGCTCATAGCTTGTGAGATTAACAAAGTATTTATAATCCATCCTGCTTGAGAACACAAGTAGAAATCAAAATTTATAGGGTGACAAATATGAATATCCATAATTGTGATTGCATCCAAAACACATAAAATTGGCTACTTTCTTTTTCATAATAGGACAATCTAATCAAATAAGTAAATACTCCATTTCATTCTGGTTAACCATTCATAATTTCTTATGAAATGCCAAAATTGAATATGAGTAAATACTCCATATCATTCTAGTTAACCATTGATAATTTGTTATGAAATTGTTGGGAATTAATCCCACATACATTATAAATATGTAACTACAGAAAACAAGAAAGTATAACAAATTTACATAGAACATCAATCACACAAGAAACATAGAAGTTACGTGGTTCACCTACTGAATGTGGGATACATCCACCAAACAACGACATGCAGTCTTTATTCATCATCACTAATTATACCGTTGGTGAAACCACCTTGACCTAAACCATCAATTGGTTGTCATATGCCAACAATATCCACCTTGACAACAATTTAGTTCATTCCCTGCCCTTGTCCATTTGTGCTTCTAAATACCAAAGCACCCATTTCACTGCTTCACCTGGATTTGTCATGTATCCACTGATAACACCAACCACATGTGAAAAGATATCATCACACATCACACCAACGTACCATACATGAGACATATAACCCTTGACATATAACCCTTTTCTTCATTACGTGGACATCAACCTGAAGAAAAATCAATCCGTCTCTTGTTCATTAATCCGTCTCTTGTTCATTTACGCTCAAGATTGTTTTGTTGCTCCCTGATCCTCCATCTTGAATGTCCAACCAAACCAACCTGTTGATCTTATCCATGCTTGGTCCTAATTCAAGCATAACACCAACAACCCAAAACACAAGATAATGAATACCATAAACTCAATGGTTATAGGCACTTCTTTTAAAACATGGTTCACCATTAAGGAATCAAAAAAAATCTTGTACACACACCTGAGAGACTGCTTCAAGCCATACAATTATTACTTTGAGCTTCCAAACAAAAATTCCTATGCAATCCTAAGCACCTTCTATGATCCACCTTGAATTTTTCATCCAAAGGCCTTAGCCAAATCCGACCAAGACAACCAAATGAGCCTTTACTACTCACCTTTAGGTCTCTTTACAATGGAGTTAACCAAGCCTTTAAAATAGGCTTCATTACATGTAATTTCATGGACAAAAAACATACTATGGGCAACCAATACAATGCGCCCAACAACCAACTCATGCCCTACCCCTTTTAGTTTACCTAAATCTACATCTAGTTTCATACGTAAATAAACAACTTAGGGTATGCATACCATTCCAGGTCTTACAATCACATGTCCAATTACATGCAAAATTTAAATTTTACAACTGCAAAAAATATTTTTTTTTTACTTTTTTATTTTTTTTAAAATGATGACTCCACCATCACCATTGTTGTCATTTCTCTCTTTACCCTTCTGCAAACACCCACAAAGATGCAAATGGCTTCTTCACCGACTGATAGTTCAGTTGTATGTTATTTTTATTGGAAAAATTTTTGTTTTAAAATATTCCCAAACACCTTCTCTCAGCCCAAAATATTTCAGAAAAAAAATTTCTCAAAAATTTATTCTAAACTTCCAAATAAACTTCCATTAAAATACTCAATTTTTTTTATTATTATTCAAACTTCCACCGTTTCTATTCCAAAAAAAACTTCCAACAAATAAAAATAATGATTTTTTATTTCACTCTGAAATTTATTCTTAGTCACTCTCCAAAAAAATAACACAACAAGCTTGCATAGGCTAGCGTTCACGCTGAACTTCTAATAAATAAAATAACACAGGTAAATTTTTTATTTTACGGTTCTCCAAAAAAAACTTCCAACAAATAAAAATAATGATTTTTTATTTCACTCTGAAATTTATTCTTAGTCACTCTCCAAAAAAATAACACAACAAGCCTGCATAGGCTAGCGTTCACGCTGAACTTCTAATAAATAAAATAACACAGGTAAATTTTTTATTTTACGGTTCTCCAAAGGCTACCGCTTTCCAAACCGCAAACACAGCATCAAATAAAAAATTCAGAGTCCAAACACCAGACTCCTCCAACAGCGACCTCAAGTGAGCTTTCTTCTCCACGCTGGCTGATAGCAATTATCTTCTCGGCAATCTGCGTTCTATTCTCTTTTCGGCAGTTGTCGTTACTCCACCACACGATCTAGCATGAGGCGCATTCCTTCACAGCTAGTTTGTAGATTCCAGGTGCTGTCACCTCCACGCTCAGCAGTCAGCGGGTTCCAAGCAAAGCTTCACGCTCAACACACGGTCTCTTTCAGCACTCAGGCTCTACTCTCTTCCACCTTTTGGATCTCCACTGGTCCATTCAGCTTGGGCTCTTCACCGGGCTCTTTACTGACAATGATGGCACTGACTCCTAATCAAACGGCTGAACCGACGGGACTGTCCATAGCTTTGCGTAATACTTAGTCTTCACAGTACTTAGTCTCCATAGATTATACGGGATTCAGCTTTACCTTTGGCGATGGACCGAACTCTCTTGTTCTTTGCAATTTTCTGTTGCTCTTAATCCTGAGCTCTGATACCACTTGTTGGGCATTAATCCCACATACATTATAAATATGTAACTATAGAAAACAAGAAAGTATAACAAATTTACACAAAACATCAATCACACAAGAAACACATAAGTTACGTGGTTCACCTACTGAATGTGGGCTACATCCACCAGACAACAATAGTTTACAACCTATCTCGGAGAGGAAATAAGGCCCCATCTCAATATCAGCCTCAATGGGCCAGATATTTAAGCAAACCTTACACATAATTGATTATACCATTGGTGAAACCACCTTGACCTAAACCATCAATTGGTTGTCATATCCCAACATAAATGATAAAATTGAATAATAAGTAAATACATTTTTTTAATGTATTTCTCACTCTTTGGGAATAGCTTTAAGGGATGATTCTTCTACACAATTATCAATGTATGTGATGACTCTTCTGCCCAACTATAATGTAACTCTAGGTCTATAACCCATCTGAAAAACATCACAATGTCACATGCCTGGTATATCAATCACCATTTATAGTTTAGATTGACCATAACCATCTATTAGATGAGAATCTTATCTTTCAATTATAAAAAGAATGAGCTGAGGATTGAGAAATAAGGATAAGAGAACCTTTAATTTAAAAAATAAAACCTGAAAATGATTTAAACTTTTGAAAGGAACAACTTTTAATAAACATTAATATGATATTAAAATATGAGCTTAGTGAACTTTAAAAATTGTCTATCTTTTCTGGGACAAAGAAAATATGTATGATTATGAAGTACCAACAACCATGCAGCAATCACTATGGGAAGGGAAATATATAAGTATAAATTTGGATTCTAAAAAATTTCAAAAATCAATCATACACAAACTTCTCGATTTACAAACATAAAAAAAACTTCAAAATTAAAATATTGGAAATATAAATGAACATTATTTTGGAATAAAAAACATTGAAAAATCAGTAACCTGAAAAACAAAATGAGTAAAACTTTAAAGGCTATTTTTTTTTGAAAGGAAATCTTATACAGGACATTTGCAACACTGCCATACAGTATGGCTAGTTAACAACAATATTTTTTTCTTTAAAAGGAAAACTTATATACAAGACATTTGCAACACCACCATACATTATGGCTAGTTAACAACAATATTAAGAGAAATACAAATATTCTTATAGCTAGAAACAGTGAGAAAGACAAGATATACTACCTGTAACCTAGAATAATGAACTTAGGGAAGATTTCAGTCATGAGAATCGCTTGCGGGTCAAAAATGTGTTGACAATTGATCATGTAACTTAGGTTTATTCGCTTTGTTATCTAAAACACAGGTCATCGCATGACCACTAAATACCAAGTTGGAAGTTGTTAGCTCACAAGACGTAGTTAAAACTCAATAGGGCGGTTTCGATGAGGCTAAGTGAGAGTCTGGTGTTTCAAATTTGTTAAGCATGGAAACATTGCTCTCTGAAGCGGGACACGCAGAGTGGTAATAATAATAATAAAAGAACTAATGCCTACCTGATAATCTAACGAGCGATCCTAAGTGGATGTATGAGTCTAAACACACTATAGACTTCCTGTAAAACGTTTTCTGTTTGGGATACCCAACATTGAAACCCATTTGATTTAGAGAGTTCCAGTCTGCAAGATGTATTCTTGTTGGTTTTGGTGACATCCAACAATATTTTTAAAATGTTTTATTACAGAGATCCCATCCTGCAGAATGTTTTCTTTGTTGGTGATGACTAGTCTTAACATTGAACTTATGTAGTATCAGAAAACAAATCTACATCTTTGGCATTTAAAAACAATCAAATTGTTAGTTTTTTTTTAAGATAGCTACTGCCAAAAGCAGTTCTGGAAATGTCATGCGCGGTGAGATTCGAGAATTCTTCTAGTAACTCTCTTGCATGCTAGAATCTACGGTCTATCTCTTCAGTGCCATAAGCTACTATCTAGTCCCATTTGTCTAACAGATTTCTTGAGCAATCCAAAAATTCCAGCACCATAAACTGACATAAACTAAACCAATAAAGTTAATGCTAGAGTTCACTTATAGATTACAAAACTGCAAACTTCAGCAAATATAAAACTGCAAAATTCAACAAATACAAAGCATGCATATACATATAGAATTAAAAATCAATCAAAGATGACAGAGAGATAAATATTCACAGCAAATGCTCTAGGTATTCTTGATACATTCCCTCCAATTTGATTGTCAAGCAACGTGACAACAAACTTCTTAAGGCCAGTGAACATGTAGAAGATATCCACCCTTATAAGCACGCACACGAATAGATGGATGGTTGCATGCCTAGATTTGTTTACAAGTTTAACACGCTATCCTTGAATGCATAACGAGGATGACCAAGATTGTCATTTGTCAGAGGTCATGGATCGGTGCATGTGTCAGCAGAGGATGACTAAGGTTGTCAGTTGTCAGGGATCAAAGATCCATGCATGTATTATCAGATGTGGGGAGTGTTGCTGAAAAATGAAAAGCATATTTCACAATAAAAAGTGCTATGTTGAATACTTAGGAAAACCATTTTATTAAAGTAAACAAATATATCCTAAAAAATTATAATGGATGGGCACTACCATGAAAAACCGATCAAATAGATTATTCCCAGGAATAATAACACTTTACTTCACCGTCTTCTCAATCATGATATCCCCTTCATGTCGTCCACAATCCATTAAACTACCCTACTTTTTGCATAATGTCAAGGATTACCACAATAAAAGTAGTTACTTTCCTTCTTGGCATAAATGTGTGTTCTCTTTCTATTATGTTTCCCTTTCCCTTTCTTGTGACTTTGATTATGGCCATCCTCCTTTATTTTTCATTTGTGACATTTTTTTATTATGTCTTTCTTTCTTGTGATTTTGATTATGGTCACCTTCCTTTATTTTTTATTCATGACGTTTCCTTGTTTTATATTTTTTTATTATCGATGTAAAGTATCCTATATGTTTTTAATATTTTTTCTTTTATTTTTTTCATAAATGCATGTAATTAAAATATGACACATTTTTCCTAAATGCAATACTAGTTGTATTGAAAGAGTACATTTTATAGTCTAATAAAAGAGAGATGTGTAACTCTTTTCATGTTTATCCTTGACACTTATTCTTTATAAAAAATAAATAAATAAAATATTATTAAAAATAACATGTCATCTCAAATTAAATTTAAACTATATATATACACACACAAATTAGATATATTAAAACTATAAACATTGTATTATAGGCTTCCTCCAAATTTCCCCTCTAAAAAGAGGTTTGCACCTCCAAAGATTTGATCCCTCCCAACTCCTTTATTATGCTCTTTTAAGAAACCAATTTCGATTTGAAATTTTCATTATACACAAATTCTTTAACAATCTCTATGTTTCAATAGAGATCTTGCAATCTCTAATTTGTGAGAAATAATGTTATCTAAAGAAAGAACTTTTTCCTTACAAATTCTTTAACAATCTCCATGTTTCAATAGAGATCTTACAATCTCTAATTTGTGAAAAATAATGTTATCTATTTGAAAGAACTTTTTCCTTAGTTTCTCTCTTCACTCAATATAATTATAATGCATAGAAATATCTTCTAAAAACAATGATTTTAGATGTTAAGAATTATCTTCACTCAATCTAATTATAATGCATAGAAATATCTTCTAAAAATAATGATTTTAGATGTTAAGAATTTTTAGTTACGAGTTTCTCAAAAAATTCTATCATTCATGTCTCTAAGATTCTTTTTGGAATAATGTTATACTTCAACCCATTATCTTATATATTACATTCACACACAAAAATTATTTATTACATGCTTGATTGGATTCCAAAGATAGTAAAGACTAACTTTTAATCTTTCTTTCATCCATCTAACAACATTATGTTGCTATGTTAAAACTAAACCAAGAGATAAATTTCCCAATCATAACTCTAACACATAGCCAACACGCATAACCAAACATATAATTGTTTTCATATTAATAAATTACACAAAAAAAAGTGATGTTCGTTCATATTAATAAATTAAACTATCAGAAAAGCTCGACCAGTGGGGAGATTTTTTATTTATATTATAAGCAATACAATGAAGGTCCAAAAAATAAAGTAGTATATTGGAACGATACAAAGACTCAGTAGGCCTGTGAAAACAGATTCTAACGGTATCACAAAAGTCATGTCATTTTGTATTATACAGTAAATAATTTGTCCTATTGAATTTAGGAATTACTGATCTCCATGCCTGCATCATCCAAACAGGTAGTGATCATTTTGATAGAAACATAAAATAAATGATGAACAGATCCATAAGATCGGGCCTCTCATAGGATTATCGTGAAAAGAATAAGGAAGCGATATCAATTAAATAGATCAACAGTGAAATCCCTAAACTGAACGGTTTATAAACGAAGTAAAAAACATAGAAGAACAATATCTCATCGCATTTCAGACGATAAATCATAATCAGTGTTCTTTCTTCCTGCTATAAGTTCCAGAACAAAAACGCCAAAGCTATAGACATCACCTTTTACAGATAATTGCCCCTGCAGAGCATACTCTGGTGCCATATACCCGCTGCATATCCAGATTACAATCTCAAAGTTTATAGAGTGACGGAAATTAGGATTTGATGAATGAAAACTTGAAGTTAAATGCAAATAAAAGCCTTGTCCTGGATCCTGGAAAATAAAAGCTTAAACGACAACGCAGATTCCCAAAAACACAGATGGCATATAAATTACAATTACAATACTGTCATTCCTCTTGAAATTTCGTGAGAGTGTTGAGTGTCTTGAAATCTTACTAAGTTCCAGCAACTCTTGTACTGACTTGACTCTGATCTTCCTGAAAAAGTTTTGCTAAGCCGAAATCTGCAATCTTGGGACTCATAATGATCATATCATGTTTTGTTTGGCACCAGTTTAGCTAAGAGATTAATGATGATCATATACACCAGCTAAGCTAAGAGAGATCTCTTCCACAACATCATAAGGGATCATGGGCAATCCATGAACTGTCTGTATGTGCGCCTGTGACTGTGTATGCAAAAGCTAAAAGAGAGAATATGAGCACTAACACATACCCACCTAAGGCTGGGTGTAATCATATGCAGTTGCGCCACTAACTTTGCGGTCGAGGCGCTCAAACCCCCGGGACTCAGATGGGAATGTGCTGGTCAACAACATGCAAATCAAAGAACCCTCGAGGACATTGTCCAAACAAGTTATTATGTTATTGGTCATTGCGGCACAAACAAATGACATGGTAATGTGCAATACCTTCGTATGTCGTTCGGAGTAAGGAAACCTTCAATCTTCTCCGAGTTGCGATCTGTCCTACGGCTAATACGAGAATATGCATAATAAAATACCATGCACAATAAAATATTATGGGTCATTATCATGGGTCCAAAAACCTTGGATCATTTTATAAATACATTGTGAAGGTCTCTCCACAAAGATTCCAGACACTTTTAGTAAACATTTCCTTTTTCACCTTTCACGGTTGTTCCCATATGTTTGCTATATCATTCCCACTATGTATGTTGAGCTTGATCCATACCCAATTGGATCCATTCCCCATTTTTGACAACCATTAGTGGAGACTACTAGAGAACGAGGCCGTGGAACCAGTGGACCATTTCCTCAAACAGCTACAGTGGCCCATATTATTGAAAGGTATGTTTGTTCTTGTTTTTATTAGTTAGAAAAATATGAATAAAAAATCATAAAAATATTGTCATTGTTGTTATTTATTATTGCAAGTCAAGGTTGAGGAATCCCTCTCACCATGAACTCTACCCTATGATCCGGTTGATCTAGTGTAGATGCTTTTGCATGTAGTATGGGAGAAATCCCCACTATACCAACCTCCAACCAAAAGGATGAGGCCCCCGTGCCCTCAACAATTAACACTATGCAACAATGGGAAAACCATTAACTCTGTTATTTATTTATCTATCATTGTGTTTCCCCTTTAATCCTCCTTATTCTCCCTCTTCACACACACCCCCCAAAATACAACAAGCGAGAAACCTCCTAAACACAACAACCAGATTCCCTCGACCCTTTGGTATTGCCCCTTTTTATTGCATAATTCCCATATTTTACCCAATTTATTAACTATGCATGGTGAGACACTTGCCACCCTTGCACTTAAATTATTGACAATTGCACATTTCATTTTTAATTTGATATATATTCTGTTATTTTTACTATTTTTATACTTATAGCAATCTCTAAGGTTGGAGTGTTACATACTCCCCCCCTTCAGGAAACTTTGTCTGGAAGTTATAACCACAAAACAAAAAGTACAAAGACTTATTCAACTATTCAAGTAGATAATAGGTAATATAGATAGCTAGTACTATTGTGAAGATGAGAGATTTATATGTGTGGCCATCATGCATAAATCTTTCACCTACACCATTACAATCAACATGCCCTAAGTTATGGCATGCTCTTCATTAACTCTTTAAGTGTCTAGTATGAACCCAATCATACATATATGCATCAATCTCATTACACACTCAAGAATCAATCTAAACAATAAAGGAAAATAAAAGTACCCACTTATGAAACTTCCTCCTTCCTTAATCACCCTCTCGTTGAGAATCAAACCATCCACCCCCTCCATAATCCTCTACACCAAATCTAGACGGTCTTGCTCGCCATGTCATAGGTCCTCTATTGTAACATATCCTCCAATCATACAATAGGCACCAGAAGTTCCTTGGGAAATTATTGTGGCGTAGCCACCCTCCCAACTTTTGGTAAATGTGTAGCCTTGTCATAATATAACCGTAATCTGGGCCTCATCAGTATTAACTGACACCTGTTATTGGTACCTCGATCTTGATATTAGAATCATTATACCCCAGGCATATCGAAAGGCTATCCTATGCTCCCTCCATATGCACCCTTAGGCACCATACCCAGGCATCGAAAGTCCTTCTCCATATGTCTTCCCTCGACAAGGATACCTCTAGTCGTGGACTTTTGGTAGAAGAGTTAAGAAACACTGACATAGAGTTAATTGTTTAGTTTTGTCCCCCGGTCCATTAGATGTTTGTTGTATCCATTCTCATTCATGGTTATGGACCCCCACAAAATCATAGAATGATTAACCTCACTAGGCTCTTTGAGTGGATTGCATGGAACAACTTTCACTCACCACAATGACCAATGATCAGTATCTATTTCCTCAATATGGAAAAATAACATTAAATCAACTATTAATCACATATGCTCATGAATAATGCCTCATCACATGTCAATATTTGCAATAGAATGCATCATAATCCATTATCATAGTAAAATATGCTTCATAACCAAGTTTTAATTAAACATTTTATTGAATCCCATATTTTATGCAATACCATAATAAAATAATAAGCCATGATACCATCATGAAATCATTAAACTTCTTATTAAACTAATATGTTATGAAAAACCATGATGAATTAACAACATATTACGCAATATTTCACAACAATGAATATCAACATGAACAATAGCATATCACAAGATAAATGTCATCTAGCACTTATGCCATGATGAGGAATGAAGCACCATATACCAGTATAAACTTGAAATAATAAGTATCAAACTATGTTTCACATGTCATTGTTAGAAAAATAGGATCGTAGAGCAATAAAAATAAACAATAAACAAGATGCAAATATTAAAACATATTAGAAGAGAGACACCAATATAACGTGGTTCACCCAAGATGGGCTATGTCCACATAGAAATTTCCAGTCCTTTATTATTATATCATCTGACAATAATTAAGGGATACAACCTGCAGCAGACCAGCTGCACTTCCTCTTCACTCACTCAGAGTCTCTCTCACACAATCATAGAGATTGTTTTTCCCAATGATACAATACAATACACAACCATATTACAATGCCTTCCTTTTATAAAGGGAATACCATGGGAAAATAATAAAATAATAAGCCATGATACCATCATGAAATCATTAAACTTCTTACTAAACTAATATGTTATGAAAAACCACGAAGAATTAACAACATATTATGCAATATTTCACAACAATTAATATCAACATGAACAATAACATATCACAAGATAAATGTCATCTAGCACTTATGCCATGATGAGGAATGAAGCACCATATACCAGTATAAACCTGAAATAATAAGTATCATACTGTCACATACCCTAATTTTGTAAAATAATGTTAATTGAATTAATTATATTTCCTAAGACATTATGTTAAATTTAATGCTAAGTAGGAACTGATGACTCAGCAGAGTCAAAAGAAGTGGAATGTAATTCTGAATATTTTATTATTAATAAATAAAAGTGGAGACAACAGCATGGGAGAGCTATTAATAAGAGTGTACTGGTCAAACTGGTGGAAGGAACTAGGTGGAGGGCAAAGGACAAGTGGCAGCATCCTCAAACACTTCCTATGTTGCAGGTGGCAACTTCCCTACATTTGGGGTCATGATCCCCCAAGAAAGTGGGATCAGAGCAGGTGGCTCAATAAATGACAACTAACCCAAAAAGACCTAGGCAATCTTTTAAAAGTACCCAATGAATAGAGCTGAGGTTGCTCAAATATTTTCCAGAGAAGAATCATTCAGGAGGAATGCTATTCAGGGAATTCATTGGGGAAAAGGGGAAAATAGGAAGGAAGGTGTTCTGAGAGGAACTCTGCAGTAACTTGGTATGTTACAGCTTGTAAGCTGGGAGAACTTACTCATAAGTTCAGGATTGGTACTAAGTCTGAAGAGTGGTACTTGATTATTGCTGCACCTAGTTCCAGCCAGGGAGACCAAAGCAAGCTTGGGGGTCCTGAGGAGTCGTTGTTTGAGCGCTCTCCAGGAGTTGGTAGGGAGGAACGGCCTCCCATTGCTATTGTTGTCCCAGTTCAAGAACAGGTTCTGCCATCTATTAATCTTTTGTTTTTATTTATATATCTGTGTAAGATTGAATGTCATGTTTGTAGCTGACGATGTAAAGATTTAGATGGTTTAGTAAAGAAATTGTTTTTAGATTGTTTAGTAACAGAATCCTTGATGAAAAACAAAACCCCCCTGTGTTTTTCCTCATCTGGAGGGACCAGACCGTACTCCAGCGCAGGGGTGAAATTTATAAATAAAGATGGTATGATGAAAATGCAGAAAAGAATGTTAATAGAAATTATAGAATGTTTCTTTTAGCTGATTGTCAGAAGAAATGTCGTTTATACCAGTAGTGGTGTTAAAACCTGATTTAGACTGTCAGCTTATTAGAACAGGGAAGAAGTTGTATTAATTACTGACAGTAGTTACTATCAGTAATCTCATTGCTTATTGGAAATTCAAAAGAAGAATATAATAGTTAACTAGAGTAGGATTAAATTAGATAAAGATGCTTTACAGTCTGCTTCTTTCCAGATTTAACTACTGCGAGTATAATATTCAAATTGAAGAAAGAATAGATAGAATCTCTATTTACTTCTATAGGTACTTTAGCTATTAGCAGAGTTTACTTTTGGAAAGTAATATATGTTATTCATTCATTTATGTTCTACTTAGTTAAGTTTAAACAAACACATACAACTGCTAACCTATATTATTTAAGATATTAACAGTGTAGAACATAGTTAGTTCTTTTACATTCTTTCTATAAACATTAAATTGTAACATAAACTAGACATTATAGAATACAGAGAGTATTTCTACAAAGTATTTAATACAGTAAGTATAAAAACCCATTAACAACAGGCTAGTTTATTCTATGAGTATAAATAAACAAAGAACAAATTACTATTTCCCTATATTCTTATAAAAGAAACTAAGTATAAATAACAACAAAAGTAATAGTACTCCAGGTAGGGTAACAACGTTATTATAATAAATAATAGTTTTCTACTACCCTATTATTTACTTTATAAAGATAGTATTATTAGGTAATTACAGTAATGCCTTAACTCATTATTGTAAACTAGAATTCTAATACAAACTCTGTACTCAAGATTTACTAACAGTTACATAATAATTTCTTTAAAAAAAAAAGGAAACACATCCAACCATTATATTCTGAAGGGTAACAGTTCTAAGTAATTACTTTTCTTTAATAATAAAAGTAAGTCAAATATATAAACATTGTACAGGAAACCTTAGCATTTAATTATAAAAATACTACAGATAAAAATCAAGTATATTATGGCGCAGGATTTAATCAACAGTGTAGGATGCTCGACTTGTCGAGCTTAACAATTATTGTAAAACATAACTAATAACCCACAATTTACAAAAGAGCATTATAAATTAACGATGATTTCAAAAGGAGTAGCCGTATATATTTCTTATGCTGTCGAATTAGGGTTAAGACCCTACAAATCCAAAAAAATACAATTAAGTCATCAACTGTGGAGCCAAGACAGTATTTTACTCACGGCCATAATGAAAATCCACAGAGGGAGGCTTTCATAGCCTGTTCTTTATATATAAACACAATATTACAAAACAAGACAAAATTTACACTCACGGCCATAGCCGGAGAACCCTGCTTTAAGCAAGGGTTATCACCCATTAAAACGGTGAGTCAAATAACCAGAAAAAACAAAACCCACCAGGGTTACTCAAGCCGCAACGACCAACTCTTAAAATCCCATAAGGGTTTGTACAAGGTAGAACAGCCATGGCAAGTCCAGGGCTTACCGTAAACATTAAGTCCCTGCCACTTGAAACCAGCTGCGCAGAGAGGAAGAGACAAGTTACACTTGCGATTTCATCATATGATATTGTTAATAAAATGAATCAAGAATAATAGTTTATAAGTAAAAGATTTTATAATAATAACGACAGAGCCAAAGTTATTCTTACCTCAGTACTTTAAGGAGATGTAACCACCGATAACCAGCAACACAGCAACCAACACAAGGAGGAGACAGACTTTTATCTGCCACAGAAAGACGGAGGTTACCAACACTGTATTCACCTACAGCGCCTGAGAGGTGAAATTCTTTTTAACTGAGCAAGGGTACCACTTGGGTCGCAGCCAACACTACTAAACCCTACGCACTAGTTACTTAAAGAGAAGCAACTTTGGTTTGCACTGCCGAGCCAAGGGAGAAACAACTTGCAGACTGACAGACACCAGGTAGAGCAAGCGGTGGAGGATGAAACCCTATAGAAATGCAACCCTTCTAAACTAAGCAACGAGGGCATTCCATTATAGCCTTATCTCAGTCTCTAAGGGGAATTTTACGCAGAAGGAAAGACCAAACATAGGCGAGGCAAATGCCATTCGAACCAGTCGCAGAGAACGATTTGAAGGTCGAGTGCATTAGTAGAGCAGACAGAGGTGAGAACGGCGGAGAAATAATAATGCTAGGGTTACAAGTGGTGTTTTTATTTATGCAGTGCATGGCCCAAACGATGCGACAACAACCCATAAATCAAATTTCTCAGGGCGGGTTCAAGTCTATGGTTTCCGTGATGTTATTTCTCGCGAGTATCCTTCCAATCATTTTAAATAATTGGAGAATCGACCATAGTCTAACTCCAAATTCAACCTACATGGACGTGCATGATATCAAAAATCATTACCATATAACAAGGTTGTAGAGCTTATCAACCGCGTGGAGAATTTTACGACCCATATTATGCATTATGATATACAAATATTCGATAATCATTAACCATGATTTTAATAAACTTTGTTTATGTTTTAGAAGGAAATTATAACATTTATCCTTCTTGATGAGAAGGTGTTTATAATTAAATATTCTCCAACCAAATAATTATAACATAAGCGAAGGTAGAATCAACTTTCAACCTAGTATGTTTTGTTTATAAAGACGGATAAGGAGTTTTTCATAAAAGATTATAGAACCTAAACAAAGCCAAACCATAAACTCTTTTTGGGAAGGATCTATCATATGACCCTTGTTTAATGAACATAGCTTCTATATGCAAAACCAACTTAACTTTATTCAAGGTGTGAGATAATCGTTTTGTAATGGAAGAAATTCATTTTGTTTATTCTTTGTTAAATACCTTTCTTGCTAGTATCAGTATCATCACCATTGTAAGATTTTTATTTAAATAGCAAGATATATTTTATGCTGGATAAGGCTTCAAATGCTTAACTTAAAATTCAGATGATACAGATGTATATGCCATAACTGAATACTACTTTCCAAGTAATTATGTACAGAGGAAATTAAACCCTCCAATACTAATATATTTCAAATAAGTATAGTATGCAAGAAGGTTATAATCCCTTGTATCTTCAAAATAATAGAAGTAAGATGCTGGTACATAAAATTTAACCATGCACACCACATTCATTCAAATAGTGGCCAAGTTGTCAAGTTAATCATGGTGTAAATAGTAACTGCATGTATTCTTTTATTTAATTTAAACTACTGACTTTATAGCTCTACCATTTCTTACTCTGCTAGTAAAGAAATATTTATGGCTTTCTACACTTGACGACTTTAGTGGACATCAAAGAGATCAAAATGATTTAAGAACTATAATTTACTTTTACTAGAAAAAAAGCAACTGTCGCCATCACAGTTAAAATTGTAAATCTCTTCTCCTTAGCATCTTGAAAAGAAGGACTGATAAATGAATTTTTCTTTTACCTCATTAAGCTTGGAAATTTGTTTAGCATTTATATACTTTACGGAGTTATTTTTCTTACGACAAACTCTTAACTGAATGCTTTAAAGTTATGAACAGGAAGCATCCAAACTTCTTACCTGTAAGTTTGTCAGAACAGGAAAACTTCTGCCTTAGCTCGAAAGCTAAGTAAGCCCAGATTTTCATGACAGTTCCACCTTGTAATCGCATTAAGAAAACAAGTTAGTAAACGGAAAAGAACTGTTCTGTAAGATAAACATAACCAATTAGATAATTCAGATAATTAATTTGGTAACGTATAACTAATTTAATAATTAGTTTGCTGTAATTACGAAAATTATATGCATTTAAAAATTTTAAATTTTTCGGAAAATTTGGGGTACTGACACAAACTATGTTTCACATGTCATTGTTAGAAAAATAGGATCGTAGAGCAATAACAATAAACAATAAACAAGATACAAACATTAAAACATATTAGAAGAGCGACACCAATATAACGTGGTTCACCCAAGATGGGCTATGTCCACATAGAAATTGCCAGTCCTTTATTATTATACCATCCAACAAAAATGAAGGTATACAACCTGCAGCACACCAGCTGCACTTCCTCTTCACTCACTCACAGTCTCTCTCACACAATCATAGAGATTGTTTTTCTCAATGATGCAATACAATACACAACTATATTACAATGCCTCCCTTTTATAAAGGGAATACCACGGGATTCCTAAACCATGGGATTATAAATCACTTATTATTGACCAAGTCATGACTCTGAAATTATAACATTTTACAAGTCGTCCTCCCCCTCTCCTCCCCATGGAACCCCCTAACGACTATAGTGGGGGTGAATCCCCCTCCACACCCCCCATTAGGTGCTGAGATCCAAACACGACTGAAACAATAACATATCTGAAACAGAAAGATTGAGCTCCACAACCAATAATCTTCATGAAATAAATAAGCTTCATATACTAGAATAACATGGCATACCATTATAAAATAATTAAAAAATTCATTTGTTAAATATCGCATGCCGTTTAATAAAATTCCATTATTAGATAACATTACTTATATCATGAGACCAAAAATACCATCAAGAAATATCATAACTATGTATCACTTTCCATCAAGTTACATGAAACCATTCATCAATAAGACCCTATGCAATAGCTACATACTATCATGCAATATTACATCATTATACGTGGGATGGGACCATGTACTAATAACCATGTGTTTTCTTGGTTATTTTCCTAGGAAAAATAATGTTACATAATCTCAAAAATACCATTATCTAGATTAACATAACGTGTATAGAAAATGGATAGGTTTTAGAGCAAAACACATGTGAGACTAAGTATCTCATTTTCTACTATAGAACAGAGCATCACATCACCCAACTAGAATATGAGTCAAGTTCCCATCTATAATTATTATATTATTATTATATACCTTCAACTTTATCATTGGCTATATGCAAGTTTGGTCAACAATGATCTTAATGACTATGGTGTCCTACTGCATTGCTTACTTGACAAATACACAATAATTAATGTTGTGAGTGAGATACGAAACAATGTTCACTTACAACTCGATTGATTTAATCAACTATGTTTTCATCATATGTCCAAAACTGTTTTTTTAATTAAATCTAGATGCCTAAAGATACAACATTTAATAAAACGACCTCTATTTGTAAATAATAAGTCAATGATACAAGTCATTTTAATGTCTTTTGTCCAAATAGGCCACCACAACTACGAGTGTACATCATCCAATAAAACTATAATTTTCTATATTTTTATTCTACTATGCACAATCCTTTTATTGTATGTCGTACACCCTACAACTTATATAAGCATTTTCAAAACTCCTACTACTAGACACCATTTCACTTTGTCTCATTGTTATAGATTAAAATGACACATCTCTTCCTATGACCACATTCCAATGATTTCGTTGCATGTCAACACTTTCATGATGACACTTCATGAAAGTCATTGAAAGTCACTGAAAAAACACCTAACTTGGAGGACCCATATTTGGAGTTTTGTAACTCCGTTTGACCTCATCTCTACACCGATGGAAAGGTATCTGTGTTAGCTAAAACTTTATTGAAAACACCAAAGTATGAAAATTCCCAAAAGTACCCCTAAAATGATTTTTTTTTATGTGTACGCGCATTTCCTTAAGGAAACCCACGTACGTACGCGACTATCTATATATAATACCCGCGTACGCCTCCAAAAAATGTCAAAAAATATATATTTTTTGAAATTTAGGTAATTTGGGTAGTTTGGATAGCTATGCAACTGACTCCTTCAGTTGTAACTACTTTTTCTTCGACCCTAACTCTTCATTAAACATATAAATAGAGGTAGGGAGGTCCATGAGAGGGGACTTGAATCTTTGCATTGTTATTCTGGAGGATTTGGAGCTCTCTTTGCCCACACCTTTTCCCTAGAAGCATTCTCCTCATGTTGCAGATCTTGGAGGCTAAGTTCCTTGGAGAAGAGAAGTAGCAGAACCATATCAAGGTTTCTTGAGGTGTCGAACTTGGAGAGAAGGTATATTTGTACTTGTTTTCAAGATTAATAAAAATGTGATGACCTTCTTCTTCCCAAATCATTGTTCAATGTGTGATTATATCTATGTTTATGATCAGATGTTGATGTTAGTCAGATTATTATTTCATGTTTATTTGATTATCATTGCTTTATATGTGGTCATAATGGTTTGAGGAAGGTATAATTTGTTTTGCAGGTCTCTTGGAGTAAGAGGAGCAAGAGGAGCAAGAAGAGGATTGAAGGGATGCTTGGATCAACCTTCGTTTGGCTAAGGTATGAACCATTATAATCTCTGAAACTTGCTTATATATGTTTGTTGAACATTATACATCCACCTTTCAACCCTAGTACGTTGATGGCCTCTTAAACCCTAGCCATAGGATACTTTCCTTTACAACAGAACTGGTGACCATACTGGGGAGAGCCTTGTCTGTTTGGGGTTTCTATGTCTTCCTTTCAATCTTGTGCATTGGTTTCAGGTCTTTCTTGCCACTTAGGCACACTTTATAAGTCTGATAGCATACTGCCCCTGCCTTCCTAAGGCAATTTTTGACATTTTTTGGGATTTTTTTTCCACCCATACGCAAGTTGTAGACTGAACAGTCGCATCTCTGGTTTGGTACATGCGACTTTATATACTGTCAACCCACGTATGATACGCGACTTGTCAGTGGTACAACCCACGTGTGCTTGTACATAGGACTTGCTGTATTGTCAACCCACATATGACACGCGGCCTGTCAGTAGTGAAACTCGTGTATGCCCCTTTAAACAATGTTTTTTCCTCTTTTGTGGTTTTTCTTCTGTTTGAAGGTTGTTTGGCAGGTCTTTTGGGGTCCTTTGCAGGTGCATGACTCCAGGGATTTAGTGTCATCCCTTTTGGTTGTTCTTTATCTATGTGGTAAGTTTTTTTATAGCATTAGGGTTTGTTCTTTTCTCTTTCCCCCCACCTCCTTTGCTTGGTATGATTTTTGGCTTATGTTTCTGGTCAGCCTCTGTTAGTGATCTTTGTCTGAGTTCAAAAGCTTGTTGGTGTTGGTTTCCTTCTTCTTTTTTTGGTTAACTTCACCATGCCAAATTAGTTGACTTGTCTCTTATGAAAGCTTTCCTTCCAAGTAGGGTTTTTACTGACCTTAGGGCATTATAGAGTTTGTTTGGTGGTTGTATAACAGAGTTCCTTTTGCTTTGTTCTTGTTATCTACATACTTTTGTTTGTAGGTAGTTTTTCTTTTGCATTTATAAAAGAAAAAGGAAAAAAACATGTTTGCTTTATATGCATGTAGATTAGTTTTTAGTCTAGATTGCATGGCATATCATTGTTTTTGAAAAAGAAAAAAAATTGTTCTTTTGTGGATTTCAAGTCTTCTATTTTGAAAAATAAAGAGAATACTTTTTGCTTTTTGCATTTCATTTCTCTTTGCTTAGTCATTTTGTTTCAACTTTGAGTCAAAACACCACATAAGTTTCACGCCATTTACCCTCTGACTAAAAACAGCCTATTAAAATAAACGATATAATTTAAAAATTATTAGTAAGTTTTATTTTATAGGGTCATACACCAACTAGCTTAGGCTAGACTTGTGGATTAGGGAGTTTTAACTCTCCACGAGTATAAAATTTCAGACGTAGTTAGCCAATCACTAGGTAAATCCTTTTCTACGTTGATTGTATCTGGGAAGCTCCTCTCAAATGAGAGTTAAGCACGAGGCTGCGTGGAGACTTGGAATGAGGAGATAACCTTCTGATTCCTTGTTAAAGCGTAGACCAAGCTTTTTGCGCATCTGGGGATTCTGTCTTAGACAGGGTTTCAGGCTTTGCTACCCTGCCCATGCGTACGAACCAGGCTTGCGACTATCCCCCCAGACTGTCAATATAGTTAAGGTAACCTTTAGTCTCTTTGACCTCTAGGGTTCATACATAGGTACACCGGAAGGCTATTTCTGGTTGACCTTGGATGGGCTTCAAAGGTAACCCCAGTAGAAGGTGTGGGAGGGCGGTGGGTGATTCCTCCACTTGTGCCTATGAACATCTACAGGGATGCCAAGTAACTGTCTCTCATATTTCTTCTGGAAAGCATATCTTATGCATGTTTGTCTGTTTGGATTTAGGAATTTTAGTGAGTGCTCTGTGGTTTGTCTGTACTTAGTTTGACTTCAAGTGTGTGCTTTGCACTTTTGGTTTCCTATCAATGTTAGACATTGTATTATTGTTTGAAACTATGGCTAACACCCCTTTGAACACCAACCAAGAGATTCCCATGATGGGAACTCCTTGTACCATTCCTCTCACGGGGAATGTTGGTGTTCCTTTGATGGCCACCTTGAATCTATCTGGATTCACCCTAGGGCTACCGGTGTGGTTGTTTTCCACTCCAACCGTCCTGAATGCTCCTGATGCTTCTCAAGTAAGCTCTTTACATCAAGGGCATCAAAACACTGCTTCCCCTTCACCTGTAGTTGATTCTCCTACTCCTTCTACCTCATGCGGTGAAAGTACTGATACTAGTAACCGACATTCTAAAAGGAGCAAAAGAAGAAGGAATAGGAAGAAGGCACATAATAAAGGGGCCACCCATTCAACCTCTGTAGGTCAAGTTGAACCTCACCACCCATCCTCTGCAGTTCATGCTGGGGGCACCTATCCAACCTCTGCAAGTCATGTTGGATCTAAGCACTCAACCTCTACAAGTCAAGTTGATCTTCACCATCCAGCCTCTGTTGATCATGCTGGTGGGACCCTTCCAACCTTTCTAGGTCACATTGGATCCATTCACTTAGCCTCTGTAGTTCATGCTAAGGGAACCCATTCAACCCCTGATTGTCAAGTTGAACCTCCCCATCCAACCTCCGGAAGTCATGTTGGATCCATTCACCCAGCCTCTATAGTTCATGCTAGGGGCACACACTCAACTGCTGCAAAGCAGGTTGATCCTAGCCATTCAGCCTCTGTTGTTCATGTTGTTGGTGCTCATCCAACCTTTGCAAGTCATATTGGACCCAGTCTCTCAGCCTCTGCAAGTCATGCTAGGGGCAGTCTTTCATCCTTTGTGGTTCATGCTGAAGACAATCTGTCAGCCACTGCGAGTCATGTTGACACTATTGAAAAGACTACTTGTTCAAAACACAAGCCCAAGTTTCCTTGTAATCTTTGTAAGGGAGACCACCTTACTTATAAATACCCTTCTATCACAAAAGTACGAAGAGTTTGGTTTCATGGTCATCCCGTTTTTTAACATTCTGAAGTTTTTCAACAACCAGCCTCTCTTAGTCAGGTTGGACCCAATCACCCAGCCTCTAGTGGTCATGTTGGGGGCAAAATATCAGCCTCTATAGGTCATGCTAAGAGAAAATAATCATCCATTGCTATTCATGTTGACAGTGTTGAGAAAACTGGTCTTTTGAAGTGCAAACTTAAGTTCCCTTGTAAGCTATGTGAGGGAGATCATCTTACTCACCAATGTCCTACTATCGCAGATGTGTGAAGAGTGTGGTCCAAGACTCAAGACTTTCCTTCTCCTAAACAACCTATAGTTTCTCAACAAACTACTCAACCTTTGGTTGATCAATTGGCCGAACCAATCTTAGCTTTGGTCGATCCCACTCTTCTTTCAGAGAGTGATCCTGATGTGATTGAACCAATGTCATCTTTGGTCAATCCCACTCTTCCTTCGGAGAGTGACTTTCATGAAGCAGTTGAATCGATTCCATTGTCGATCAATCCCACTCTTCCTTTGGAGAGTGAAGTGTCTTCTAGACACATTTTCTTCACTGCCAGTTCAGAACTTACTGAACAAGGGGGAACTGAACTCGTTTCGGATCAACCCCCACCAAGCTCTCGGATTGATTCCTTTGATTAGGATAGACTAGTTCAGTCGCGCCTTCCTTCTGATGAACATTTCCAGATAAATGTCAAAGTTGAACAATACATGATTGCTCGTTGTATTGTTGATGAAGGAGCCTCCGTTAGTATCTTGTTTGCTCGTGCTTGGCAAGGCATGGGATCTCCCAGCCTTGTGTTGACTGCTAGTCAGTTACTAGCGTTTGATAAAAGAACTTATATAGCCTTGGGAATTCTTTCTCAAACACCTGTTACTTTGGGTGGGAAGACTTTCTTAGTTGACTTCATGGTGATAGAAGACCCCTTGGACTTTAATATGCTCCTTGGACGTAATTATGTCTATCCCATGCAAGCTGTGGTGTCAACATTATTTCATGTGATGTACTTTAATCATGGCGAAGAAATTGTCACTATCGATCAGTTGGATTTTCTTGATCCTTCTCCTGACCCAACTAGAGACTAGGTCTTTCCTTTATTGATTCCTAGAGTTTCTATAGACACTACCCCGCCACAAGTGAGCTATGTGGCCCCATGTCCTTTGCATTCAATTGCTACTAAGAAGCAGCCTCTGTTTTCATTCTTACCTTCTTGGGACTTGGTCCCAGTAGTTGACCAGGTGAGTCATTATATACAGAATATGGAGCCTGCTCTCCACTCTGTCAATCCATTTGAAAGTTTAGACATGTGACCTATCTCTGATGATTTCCTTCCTTTGGATGAAGTCTTCCTAGAGTCTTTGATACAGTCTCACCTTCTTTTGGATGTTGGTTCAGTTGTGACTAAGTCTAACCCTGATTTACTTAGTAAGCATGATTTTCCCATGGATCGGTCTTCTTATGTTGGTCTTTTTGAGCTTTTGGACTCTCCCTTTGAACAACAAGTCAGTGATCCTGATGAGTTTAATTTTTCTTATGAATTTTTCAACTCCTGTGATACTGAGTTTGTTCCTGCAGACTCTATCTCTCTTGTTGATTTTTGCTCTCCTTTTGAAGTTGATCTTACTGATTATAAACCCTCAAACCTTGGTGCTATATAATCTTCTTCGGTCGATTCTGCCTTGACTTTCCCTTTTGTAGAAGATAGCAAAGTCGCATGTGTTTCTGCCAAAGTGACCTGCATCAGATCTTTTCTTTTGAATGTGATTATGATGTTGTTGTTTTTTGGAGACAGGATTTTTAGTTGGAGTCACAACTGTTTACTAGCCTCACCTTGTTGTTCAAGTTGTAACTGCATTTTCATGTATCTTGCTCGCGCTTTTCAGCTTGATGCTGGCTTCCACGCTTTTAACTCGTTGTATAAGCCCTCATCTTTGTTCTCATCATTGCTCAGCCTTGTATCAATTCGCCTTTTCAACTTGACACCATTTACCTTGAGGAGACTTTCCCTAAGTGTCTTTATCTTGCTCATGTTCCTTGCATTATGCATAGGTTTGTTCCTTGTGCTTGGAACTAGTTTCGCCTGCCTATGACACTCGTCTCCTCGATTTTAGAGGCCGTGAGTTGACTTTTTCAAACTCGTTAAAACTTCACAGGAAAGATATTGAGTTTCTTTAGGCCCAGGTCTGACTCCTCTAAATAGACTTGGCTGTCAAGTAAACTTGTCCATTCAGGCTCATTAAGAATATGTGAATGGGCATCCACATTGGTGGTAGGTTATCACTTTCTTGGACCATGTGGAATAATAAGAGAAAGTAACACTCTCTTTTCTTTGGAATTGAGAAGAGTATTCTTAGGCATAGGTTTATCAATTTTTCGGACCTGAGGGACTAAACTTACGGAAAAGTAACCCCCAGTATAAGCTTAGTTTTCTCTTTTTCATGCTCTGGACCTAAACATGAAAAAGATTTTGAGTGTACTTTATGTCTTTGTCATGCTCGTTAAACCCTAAAGAACAAAGCATCAAGTTTATTGTTGTAAGCCCCATTTATCGTAATCAAATGGATCTTTCCGAGTGATCTTGCCTTCCTTCACACTCGTAAAACTTAGGTTATATGCTGCTTTTGAAGGAGCGTTGGGTAGGTGGTAATTTAACCTTTTTTGGACCTTCCTGACTAAATACAAAAAAGGTGTGCCTTACTTCTTTGGAAGCTAAGAGAGTTCTTCTATGGTTTGTTTATACTTTTCCGGCTTCAGGAGACTAAATTGTACAAAAAAGCACCCCCCTGGAGTCTTCTTTGGAGTTTTTAGACTCTCTAAACTATGAAAACACCATCAAGCATTCACTAATTCGGGCTCGTAAAATCTAGGAATCAGTGCTTTATCAAGCATTCTTCTGTCTCTTATTCGAGCTTGCCAAAAATTAGGAAGCTCCCTAGTTTTCTTTCTTGGACTCGTTAAACCTTTACAAGAAAGAGGGGAAGAGAAGTTCATTCACATGTTTTTTACATCATGGCAGCAAGTCTTGTTTCCTTGAACAAAGCCCCAGTTTTGATTCTATCAACAGTTGGGTCCTAGTGTTTTGAACTTATCCTGATTCAGAGTTTTTTACTCCTCCCATTGGTTTCTTTTCCAATTATATGATGAATCTATCAATATTTCCTACATTGTAGATTTGTGTCGTTGGTCCTTTTGTGTCAAAAGCTGCCTAAGTCACTTTTGTGTCATGCTCACTGTTCAAGGATTAAACCTTTGTCGGCCATTTTGCAGTTTCCTAGACCTTTTGTGTCGGCCACTCCATGGTATCAATTCATTACATCATGTCTTCGGCGGTCCTTGTCGTGAAATTTAGTACCAATTCCAGATCCAATTAGTCTTTGACTTACCTCATGTTGGATGATGAAGGATGCCTTAATGCCTTCCTTCCAACGGATCTCTTCCTATCGACTGCAACACCTCTTGCTCTGGGAATGAGATTTAGAGTTTATGACAATACCTTGGGGATTGTTGTCATCAGTGGCATTTTTCCTCGCTATTGGGTAGTGGGAATACCTTAATGTCTCCTACTCAATGGATTCTTCAAGTGTTCGACTTCAAGTCCTTTTATTCACACTTGTTAGAATGTACTAGGTACCTTGGGGACCATTTTAACTAATGGTGGTTTCCCTCGCGTTTGTTAACTGTTTTCATTATTGACCATTAATCAAACAGTTTCCTCCATGTTTGACTTCATCTCTTTTATTCGCATGGTTAGGATTCGTACCTTTTTTGGGTGGTTTGGATTGAAGACCTTGGGCCGATAGTAGCATGGTCATTTTTCTATTGCCCAAGTTGCGCAAGACCTTGTTACATTTTATTTGACATTTTTGCTGAGACATAGATCCACCTTGTATTCTTGTGGCTATGATCGATTGTTGAGCTGGATCCACCTTGTTCATTTGTGGCCATGACTCCTTTAGATTTGATATGGTGCATTTTTGCATATTGAGCGATCATGATAGTTTCATCAGTTATACATATGTTGCATCCGCCTTTATATTTATGCCAATGATTTGTATATGGACTTGTATGTCCCATAGATCATTTTTTGTCCGACATTTATCTCTCTTTCAGGTACCTTCATTCAATTCTTTTGATCTTGGATTCTCTGCTCTCTCCATACTCAGTTGTTTCCTTTATAATGTATTTCGTCTATTGTCTTCTCCTCTAACCTCATACATTAGGGGGCATATTTTATAGCTTAAAATGACACATCTCTTCCTGTGACCACTTTCCCATGATTTCGTCGCATGTCGACACTTCCATGATGACACTTCATGAAAGTCATTGAAAGTCACTGAAAAAACACCTAACTTGGAGGACCCATATTTGGAGTTTTATAACTCCGTTTGAATTCATCTTTGCACCGTTGGAAAGGTATCTGTGTTAGCTAAAACTTTCCAGAAGACACCAAAATCTAAAAATGCCCAAAAGTACCCCTAAAATGAGTTTATTTTATGTGTACGTGAGTTTCCTTAAGGAAACCCACATACGTACGCGACTGTCTATATATAATACCCTAGTACGCCTCCAAAAAATGTCAAAAAATATATACATATTGAAATTCAGGTAATTTGGGTAGTTTGGGTAGTTATGCAACTAACTCC